>CM042011.1:150339056-150563222 GCA_023525715.1 Cichorium intybus
ATGGATAGTTAACGATTTAGAGGATAATTTTAAGTTCTTTCGATTTAGATGGGATGCTAGAGGTAAGCAAGGTTTTATACTGATACAAAAGTACAGCCGCAATTCTTGTTTTGGCATCAGGTACCTCCTTCAACGCAATGGATGAGTACTTGAAGATGTTTGAGAGAACTGCACAAAAATGTACATATACTTTTTGTGAAGCTATCATCGAACTTTATTGCAAAAAAATATTTGCAAAAACCTATGTATAGTAATATTGAACAATTATACGGTGTATACGAAGCAAAGCATGAGTTTCCTATAATTCTTAGAAGCATTAAATGTATGCATTTTTGAGTGGGCAAATTGCAAATATGCATGACAAGTTCAATTTAGTAGTGGTGTAGATGGAGTCCCAACAATAATACTCGAAGTAATGACATAAATTGATCTGTGTTTTGACATGCATTCTTGTTGTTGTCGGATCCAATAATGACTTCAACAATATTTATCAATCATCGATATTCAATGACATCTACAATGTAAAAGTACTTGAGTTTTTGTTTGAAGTAAATTGAGCATAATACAAGCATGTATATTACCTTGTTGATCAGATATATCCCGAATATGCTACAATAGTCAAATCATTTTCATGTATAGAATATGAAAAACATGAACTGTTCAAGGTGGTGTAAGAAGCGTAAATGAAAGATGTGGAAAAGGCATTTGGGGTTCTTAAGAAACGTTGGCATATAATTCAAAACCTATCCTAAGCATAGGAGCCGATAAGAATACATAGCATAATGTATGCTTGTATCATATTACATAATATGCTACTAGAATGCAAACATCAATGAATATTTATGCATAACGTAGAATAATCACTTCCACAACTTGAAGTGTCACATGATTCATATAGATATTAATCGAGAGGTATTGAGGTTCAAGATAAACACAACAGGCTTCACTATTATTTGACGAAACATATATACAACAAGAAGCAACCTAACAACGACAAAGAAGAGTAGATATAATATATTTTTATTTCTTTATCTTATTTTATAATTCCTTAATAATCATATATTTTAATTTTAACTAATCTCATATTTATATCACTATTTATTTAAAAAGTAATTTTTGTATTATTAAATAATAATTTTGAAGTGATTGAAATTGATGATCACAACCTTATAAAAATTGTGAAGAGTAAAGAATAGAGATATATTCAGGAAAGTCCTAACATTTTGATCCTATATTCGATTAAGCCCTAATTATTTTTTTATTCAATTAAGCACAACATTTTGTTAGATGTTTACAATTTAGTTATATATAAAAAAATATTCATTAAAGTCCTTACATTTTATCATTTTTTACAATTTAGAGTTGAATTTTCAGTTTTTATTTAATTAAGTTCATACATTTTGACCATTACATTTTGCCCCTATATATCATCAGTTGTAAAAATATAAAAACGACATAATCAGCTACTATCCAAAATTGTAAACATTTAACAAAATGTTGGGCTTAATTGAATAAAAAACAATTAGGGTTAATCGAATATAGGGTCAAAATATACAAATTTTCTTGAATATATCCTTAAAGAATAATGCTACACTAATGTGGCAAACTGAATGATTATTATAATCCGACTCATCATTATATAATTGATACTTTTTTAGTTTTTTATGAAATTAATTAATTTACCTTCATCTTTGTTATATATTTTAAAATTCCCCTTATCTAATTTATTATTTTTAAACACATGTGATATTTATAAAAAAAATAATATTTAGCAGTACCATTAGATAATACTAGTATATTATAAAGGTAAAAAAGGATTAAAAACATAATATCATGTGATTATTATGAATAGGGAAGTGATCCATACATAACAATTTTTCTCCATACACAAAACATTAAACAAAGCAATGGACATTATGTTTTTATTACTAGATATTAAATGATAAAGAAAATAGTCAAAAACTAATAAAGTTTCGAAAATTAAATTTTTTTGGAAACGGCGAATATAATATGTGACAATTGTAAATTTTTGTCAACAAAGTCAACTGTAGTCAAACGAAGCGTACGTTAATCTATATGTTGAAAAGTTATTTTCCATAACTTTTGCGATAAATTATTAATATTATGATACTACGTATGCTAAGCCAAAACAATTATCGAATAAAAGTCGAAAATGCGGACAGCAAACTTCTGTAGCGTAAAAATTCGATAATCATACAATTATTATTTTTGAGAATAATAATATTCATTAAACGATCTACTCGTAAATACGAACCTGTGGATATATAGAACGTCGAAAACGGAGTTCGTATGTGGAAGTTACAACGATTAAACCGCTGTGAACGGATAAATGTACACAGGGTTTGGACTCAAAATACAAAATGTGGTGTCTTAAACATCAAATATGAAATAACAATTCATATAATATGGAACGTAATAATATCTAGTATTTAATTTCAAAGCAAAATTCAATTTCCGGTAAAATGCCAAAAATCGCGAAATCGGAAGAATACTGCGCTTAAACGCGTAATTCGACATCCAACGAGTTATAATTCAATCAAAATAAATGTTTGGCAATGTTTTTATACAAAATAATTATTTAGAACTTCGTTTCGTCAAAAACGCATAAAATTTCACTAAAACGTCTTACTATTTTATAAAAATCACTTATTTTTATAAAGTATGTTGCTATTTTATAAAAACTATCCCACCCCACCCCCCCTACCCCCATCGGCTGGAAACAATACCCCATGCAATCCATGTGTTACTATTCACAATCTAGGGCATTATGGAGCTAGGAATAAACAATGGCATAAAAAATCAAACTAAATATTTAACTATAATGCACCTTATTTGAGAGACACTAACACACACATCACCTACACATCTCTCCTTCTCCTCTCGGCTCACTCTCTCCCTCTCTCCCTCACTTCCAACCCGCCACCACCTTGCACCACCATCAACCACCGCCGGCCACCCTCATCACCCACCATTTTTAGTGCAAAACATTCCAAGCTTGGTAAGTTAGCTTCTCTTGTGATTTTAAACACTATTACATACGTTTTACACCATTTACACACACTAACATTTAGGAAAAACCATTGGGTAATAGCATTGTCCAAGGGTTCTCCGAGCTCCAAGGCTTGGATTTTCAATCCTACCACCGATCTTCCAAAAATACTTAGTTTTCAAGCCAAGCACGCTCCAAGGGTGAGTTCATACCCCACATTTTCATCTTTTCTAACCTTTTTGGGGGAGAATACAAGTTTAATTACTATAAATGTTGTTTTATTCAAGTTTATATGTGTTTAAATGCTATAAATGATGTTTTACACAAATTTATAAAACTAGTTGTTGTGTAAAAATGTTTTTAACATGAAATATGGTTAGATCTAAGTATTGTAAACATTGTGATATATTAGTTTGTGTAAAAGTTTCCAAACTATAAATAAAGTGTGTAAAAATGCTAGATCTTGGGTAAAAATGTTATAAAAACAAAAACTAGAAAATGTGTAAAGATGATCTTGACATGAAATATGAATAGATCCATGTTTTATGAACACTATGACATATTAAGTTGTGTAAAAGTTTACAAAACTATAAATAAAGTGTACAAAAATACTAGATCTTGGATAAAAACGTTATAAAAACAAAGACTAGTAAAAACTACGTTTTTATAGACGAAAGTACTATTTTCTAGCAAAAATGGTTATAACTAAGTTATTACACCATTTTTGTGAGAAATATCTTAAAAGATGATATTTATAATCATTTGAATAAGATACTTTACTATTATTCACACAAAAATATGATTATTACGACGGAATACTAAAAATAGACTATTATTGGAATAGTTTATGAAAACAAGGTTATTATGACGTTTGAAAATGACAAAAATAATTATATAAAATTATATAATTATTAAACACTACTATATTATCATGGGAAAAAAATGATAATGGATGATTACAAGAGTTCTATATACAAATTTTTCGTAAACAAGTTGATTGGAATACATACATTTTTGTGAGATGAATCTTCACAGTACTTTTATAAGTACCTACTATAAGTCCTGAATTTTATAACCAGAGTCTCGGTAAGAGAGCGCGATATTTGAGTATAGATCTATACGGGGCTTGACAACCCCGCACCTGAGCTGCTAGCTACAGCTAGACCGGCAGGTCTGAGGTGTCTAAATGCCTAACATTCCGACGCCTGAAGAACGTCGCAGCAGGCCAACTAGTCACAGTATGGTTATAGGGTATCTCACATGGGAAAAATAATCAACTTAATATTTTTATAAATTGTTTACGTGGAAACATACATTTCTAAGGAATTTCACATTACAGTTTACATATTACATTTTAGTCTTTGTGATTTAAAGACTCGGACATTTTATGAGAAAATATTGGATTTTCTTGGTTTTCAACACTATTGCTTACAAACAAAGGACATCTCTTACGCAAAATCTTATGAACTCACCAACTTAATTGTTGACACTTTCAAATTACTTGTATTCTCAGGAAATTGATAAGGTAGACCACAGCTCTACAAGAAGGGACGTTACGACGTCGTTTTTGCCTATTTTTGATATCATTATAATTGTATTTGAAACATGCAACAGTTAAACTATTTAACATTTGCAATTACTTAATGATGGTTGTTTGCTTGGAATCACTATTATTCAACTTTGTTATGATATTGTTCATGAAGTCATCCACCCTCGAACGTTTCCGCCATTACGGTTTGAGGGTGTGACATAATATATATAAAAAGAGTCCCAAGCTTAGCAAGTGACTAAGCGAGGAGGAACAAAAAAAAGGTACAATGAACAAAAGAGTTTTTAAGAAAGAAACAAAGGAGAACAACTCCAATCCACCTAAGAGTAACTATTTTTCCCCCTATATTTTACCCATTCAAAAGACGATGCAATGATCTCGTCCGCGATCACCGTTGGAGATTTGTACCTCCCGTTAAATACATTGTCGTTTCTCGCCTTCCAAAGTTGCCATAGCATGCAGTGAGTTATGGCAACGAAGTTTTTCCTTTTTTTCGGGCAGTTGCCCCATGAGGCCGCGTAATCAATAAGCTCCATTACTGTGTCTATATGAATAAAGGGAATTTGACACCATTTAAGGATCCATTTTCTTGTCTCCACCGCCCTTGAACACTTAATCAAAGCATGATCTACGTCTTCACTCTCCAAATTGCAAATTTTACAAAGATCACTGTCGATGTGCACACCTCTATCCTTCAGGGTAGTTGCCACAGGGATCCTTCCAAGACAAGTACGCCAAATAAAGCATGAGACTTTTGGAGGAACAATCTTGTTCCAAATCGGTAACGGGGAGCCGACTGATGTAATTTTGGCGTCCAATAGCACCCGAACCAGTGATACATCGAAAAGCCCATCAGGGGCCAACACACATCTAAGACGATCTTCACGAGGGGGTAACGCCGAGAGGGAAATCAAACCAGAGAGCTCTGCCAGATCTGAGAGCAGAGAGGGGTCCGTAAGTGAGTTACGCCATAGCCAATTAGGACCAGAGCTTGTGATTCGATGAGCAACAGTACAATTTTTCTTTCGCTCCAATGCAAACAGAGAAGGGAATTTATCTTGTAAAGTGAATTTTCCAAGCCAGTAATCTTTCCAAAAAAGGGTGTTATGACGATAACCTGCATCCACAAAAAACAAGTCAGAGTATCCAATCCCCAGTTGTGAGAGATCCACATCAACATTGTTGATGTTTTTCCACACCCCCGAGATTGTCTTCTTATGCATTACATGAAACGGTTTGCCGTCAATTTTATGAATTGCCCCCACAACTTCTTTCCATAGCGCTTTCTTTCCGTCTTTAAGTTTCCACCACCATTTTACTATTAAAGCACAATTTTGAGCCTTTAGAGAACCCACCCCAAGATCACCGTGTTTTTTTGATGCAAGAACTCGAGACCAAGCGACCCAATTGATTTTCCTGCTCTCTTCGGATCCACCCCATAGAAAACGTCTCCTAATTTGCTCGAGTTTATCAAGGACACCACACGGTGCCTTGAAGAGAGAGAAATAGAAGGTTGGAAGATTACTCAATACAGATTTGATTAGAGTGAGTCTCCCGCCGAACGAGAGATTTTTTGCTTTCCACCCGGTTAATTTTGTGAGGAACCTATCAACCACCGGTTTCCAATTCTTTTTTAGCGACATGTTTGCATACACCGGAACGCCCAAGTACACAAATGGCAAGCAACCCACAGCACATCCAAGAAAGCTAGCCCAATCCTTTGCTTGTGTGGAATTAACACCAATTCCAAATACCTTAGACTTGTGGAAATTTACTTGAAGACCGGAGGAAGCGTGAAAGCATCTAAGGATACGAGCCAGATTCCTAATGTTGTCATATGACCATTCTCCGACAAAGATCGCATCGTCCGCGTAAAAGAGATGAGATATATTTGGGTCATTTGTTGTGATTTGAATTCCATGGAACAAGCCTTTATCACAAGCCGATTTCAAGGCAACATTGAGCCCCTCCATGGCAATGATAAAAAGAAATGGTGAAAGTGGATCACCCCGACGAACGCCTTTTGTAATCGGGAACTCAAGGGTGGGGGAGCCATTAATGAGAACCGAGGCAAGAGATGAGGAAAGGCACCCGTGAATCCAACTTCTCCATTTAATACCAAAACCCATTTGGTCCATGATTGATTCAAGAAATCCCCAATTGATAGAGTCAAATGTCTTTTCAAAGTCAACTTTGAACAAAAATAATTCTTTTTTTTTCGCCCAGTAATAAATTTCGTTGATGATTAGAGGCTCTTCAAGAATGTTTCGAAAATTAAATAAAGCAATGGACATTGAACATTATTAAATAACGAGAGTTAATGACGCAAAACATTAAACTCAATAAAACATGTAGTAGAATCTAAATATTTTGTATCATTGATAAAAAAAAAGTAATCTATTCTAATAATAAGAAAATTTTATTCTTTGAAATTTGACATCTTAGAAGAGTTCTATTAAAATTGTTTCTATAAAATAATTAAACAATTTTATGAGAAATAAAAGAATTTAACTTGGATCACCTTTGCAGATGGAAGATCCAACGCTGAAGTTATGCCAAATCAAGACTGATGCTTAATTCGATATCGATCTAACTTTTAAATATGTAAGTTAAACTGTCACAAATGTTTTGAGTCTTTGTTCTGATGCAACATTTCATATTATTCTCTACTCAATAAAATTTTAAAGTTGAATGAATGATCATTATAACTCCTCGTTATATAATCAATGCATTTTTTTTTGAAAAACAACAAAAACAATATTACACTAGACTAAAACAATAATGAGCACATACACTTTTTCTCTTGCATTATTTATATGTATACCGATTATTATAGGGTTTATTCCATAAAAAATTTATTTTGTATTTTATTTGGTTTAAATATAAAAATTTATCAAAAAATACCTAAAAGTTTATGAAACTTTTTAATTTTACTCAATTACTTGGTTTCAGATCAATTTCCGACAATACATATTTTTTTTCAAAAAAGACCCTTATTTTTTTTCTGGAAAAAATCTTAATTTTTTTTTTTTTTTTGGAAAAACCCTCACATCTTTTTCGTGTTTACCATCTTTTTCATATTTGTTCATAATTACTGTATACTTGTTTTTGTTGTCGACTTTGTTTTTTATGAGAAAGATGGAGATGAGATTGTATCTATGTTTTTTACCATGATAAAAATGGATGTTGCACTATATCCATTATTACTTCATCGCTCTATAAGTCTCTCGGGACTCGATCGAGTCATTCTTGTGTGTACTTGTCATATAAAGGTGTATATATATGATGAAACTTGCATGACCCAATAATCACCATGATATGACACATGCTTTACATGTAGAAGACCTAATTGTTTAGGTTTTAGAGATGTAAATCACATAAAGTGGACCAAACAATTTGAGTTTAGGTTGATTTGTATATGTTGTATTTGCATCCACATATCAAGCATCCTAAGTCACTAACCCATTTTCTTAGTAATGAGGTTGTATGCATGACTTAAGTTAGGAGAATGCGGTGGCAGCTTAGCTTATGAATAAAATTTGCATAGGATTTGCGAAATGCATGGATGCCAAATAAATAATATATACACCACTTAAACCCATATTACACATACATACATTAGGGATAATAATTGCCTTTTATAGAAATGACTTAATAAGCAGTGTTTACATAGGTAGGAAAAGTGTATCACCATAAATTTTTTAAGTACTAATTATAAAACCTCTAAATAAAAGTCATATAATATTTTCATAAGAAATAAACAAGATTTTAGAGTATAATTGTTAAAACTTTTCACAACCATTTGAACTTATTGATCTTAGAACAAAATAAGTACTTTACTGGAAAAAAGTCTTTAAATAAAACTTAAAACATAACCCGAAGACTATAGCTTAACAATTTACTCATAAGGGTCCCTTAATTTATTATGATACGAGCCTAAAGCCATCGCATCGTCTTCTTTCCATTAATACCCCATAACATGAAATGTTAAAATTCAATGAGTAAGCAGAAACGCTTAGTGAAAAACACAGGATTCACATATTATACTATTAACATGCATTAACATATCAGTTTCATATATCCACATGCATCCAATATATTATAAGTTAACATCACTTGATATAACATGACTTGACATAACAAACACGTCATGACTTAACATAGCTTGACATAACATAACTTAACATAACATAAACATCATTACATTACATAAACACATTGTTGGTACCAACTCTTTCACGTGGGGCGGTTCCTTGAAGGGCTGTCTCCGGTACCTCCGCTACTGTCCCGTCTCCAAAAAGTCCTTCGCAACCAGCCAACTAGACTACTTCTCCCCCAAGGTCCTTCATGGTTAGTCACATTACATACAACATACTTTCACATAACACATATCACATTCAACCATCGAAAAGCCATAAACATACATTCACATCACTCATAAAACACATTACATGCACCCCGTCTCTACACCCACAAACCATAAACAAAAAAAAATTCATGAATATCTAAACATATCTACTGAATCTAAATTCAAAAACAGATTCGAAAACTCAAGCCAAACTAAATTGAAAATTTTCAACCAAACAAATCAAAATAAAAATGGTTTCTGATGAAGCCTTTCAAACCATAAAAAATTATCGGTCTATAAATCCGCTCCTTTTAACATGATTATTATGCTTGGCAGCTCCTCCACCCTGTACCGATGTTAATGCTCTGCCCAGAATTTCCCCAAAACAAAAAAAGATGAAGATGGGTTTGGGTTTCTTGGAATGAAATGTTTTTCTTAAAAATCAAATATTTCTTAAAATCAAATGGTTTATGGGATTTTTATAATCAATTGATGTTTGTTAGGGTGTTTCAATGACAAATCCAGATAAAGAGGATGACGAAGTACACAAGGGTTTCATTACTTGACATACAAAGAGAAAGATAGCAGTGACAGGGGTCGTCGATCCATAATTCACTTTGCGGTACCAATAGGAGAATAAGGTGACAAAGTAGATGGGGGTGTCTCCGACGATATGTGAGGCGATGTTGTATGTAGTCGGTGGTGTGAAGACATGAAGGGATGGGTTGGGTTTGGGATGAAACTAAACCATGAGTAAAGAAATTAAACTTGTTTCTTCATATCCCTCGATTTGGGGGGGGGGGGGGGGAGAGAGAGAGAGAGAGAGAGAGAGAGAGAGAGAGGGAATGAGAGAAAGATAGATATATAAAGAGAGACAGACGATGAGGGTGTTAGAGGGGGCATGTAATTTTTTTAATTTTCTTTTATTATTAAAATATGTAAACCAGGAAATGGAAAAAACAAATATAAATTAGAAAGATTGACATAATATTTTTATATGTATCATGGACCAAAAGTGCAAGATTTAGGAACCATAAGGACCACTGGTGCAATATTTCCAAAACTTTGACTATAACCGAAAGATGATGTAAACCACATTGACCGAAACTGTAATTTATTCTACATAAAATGATATAGTTTTAGATGATTTAGTTCGGTTAAATTTTATTATATATAAAAATTAGAAAAGGAAATCTTGAACCAAATTGAAATACCCCAAAATATGTGTTATATATATATATATATATATATATATATATATATATATATATATATATATATATATATATATATATATATATATAATTGATTAAGTATGTTCAAATTAAAATAATTATAATTTATTTATGGGTTTTATTGAAAGTTAAAATAAAAGAATATGTTGGTATGATCTTGTATTATTTTTTAAATATATATTTTCTAGTAAAATTTAGGAACATTATTAATGAAGAAATCTAAAAATAATAAATAAAAAACAAAAAACGATAAACTTAAACCAAAAAACAATAATTTGATGTTTTAAAGTAAAAAACCAGAATTTTTTGTTCTGTTTTAATTTTAGTAATAATAAACAGAACCAATTTGAACTCACCTATAACTGTTAAAAAAACTATGTGACATGGTCAAAATGTATCTTGCATTCCGAGAATAGTAATTTTTCTTAAAGATATTAAAATTTGTTTTTGTACATATAAATGCTTTTTTTTTAACTTTTTCAAATATGGATGATTTTTTCTCAAAACTTCTAATTTAAAAAAAAAAACTGTTTTCAAAAAATGTAATGGATTTTTAATTTTTTTTTCATGAAAAATATAATAATTTTAAGTTATAATGATTTTTCTAAAAGTTTTCTTAAAGATTTGAAACCATAAATAGGAAATTCCATTTTTGTCCTTTGACTTGATACCTTTTGTAAACCAGGGTTAAACTCCCCCTTTCTTTTATATAACCCAAGGTCACATTCTCTTCAGTCTCCAGTTCTCTCCACACCCCCAGAAAATACACACACAAACACACACTCTCTTTCGTTTGACTACAAGTCCAGTCTCGTTTACCTCCCACCATCCCTCACTGGAACACCGAGCACCGCCACTGTTGATTCTTAGATCTTATTCTCCTTTTGAAGCTCTTCTTTCATGGCGATTGAGCGTTTTCAACTCTTCTCTTGATTAATTTGAAAAAAAAAGGTCTGATAGAGTCTTTACAGTAAACAAACGGAGTTTGGTAAAATGGCGGAGACGACGGAGGCAAACAAGGCAATGCCGGCGCAAGCAGAGAAGAGAAAGGAGCAGAGTTTGCCGTTCTACCAACTATTTTCATTCGCGGACAAGTTCGATTACGTTCTCATGATTCTAGGTAGCATCGGTGCCATTATTCATGGATCTTCCATGCCTTTCTTCTTCCTCTTGTTCGGTCAAATGGTTAATGGCTTCGGAAAAAACCAATCGGATTTAAGCACCATGACTCACGAAGTTTCCAAGGTGATTCATTATTATTATCATCATCGCTTCAGATTATACGAACACTTTCCTTTGCAATTTTACAAGGATTGTTTACGCAGAAAGCTATCTAGTCTCAAACGGTGGATTACATTTACTGGTTTTCAATTTTCGGTGCGATTTATTACAGTTTCAGATCTGAATATGTATTTACTATGATTTATTGCAGTATGCTCTGTATTTCGTCTATCTCGGATTGGTCGTGTGCGTATCGTCCTACGCAGGTGAGAAGCTAAACTCGATCCGTTGCTGTCGCACTTTTATATGCTTATCGTTTTTCATTATATTATTGATTTCAAACTTCATTATTGAAAACGCTTATTTTAGCCAGTTCACCAAGGATCAGTTGCACGTGGGTTCCTCGTTATCCTTTGTCCTTTTCGTCACGCACTTGGTCAAAACTTCAATAATTTTCTAATATATCACAAACATCTCCATCACTTTTAAATTCTAGTTTATAATTCTGAAAACGACACTAAACATGATATTAGTTAACTGGTTGATTAATCCTTGTTTGAACATGAAAATGAACAGAAATCGGATGTTGGATGTACACCGGAGAAAGGCAAGTTAGCGCGTTGAGGAAGAGGTACCTGGAAGCAGTTTTGAAACAGGACGTTGGATTTTACGATACAGACGCGAGAACAGGAGATATCGTTTTTAGTGTCTCGACGGACACGCTACTTGTCCAAGACGCCATTAGTGAGAAGGTAGATCTCACTTCAAAATTTCTCTTTCCGCCATTAATTTGGACATATAAACTGGTTTTAATTCCGGACATGAGGATAGACAATCTGTTACGAGCAACTTCAACGGAAACAGAATCATCATTTCTGGCGAGTCAATCCATTAATGGCGTGAGACGTGGGGTCCAATAAACACCACCATTCATCCGCGCAAATTAGTGTACTTGGATTAACAAGCGCCGGGCTAAATCCTTTTCTACATTTGCAAGCATCAAATCATCTATCTCCAAAAAGAAACCTAACCGTTCACTTTCACTCTTTCTCAAATTAGGTGGGAAACTTCATCCATTATCTCTCGACATTTTTGGCTGGATTGGTGGTTGGTTTCGTATCCGCATGGAAGCTAGCTCTTCTAAGTGTCGCAGTCATCCCCGGAATCGCCTTTGCCGGCGGCTTATACGCATATACTCTTACAGGTCTCACATCCAAAAGCCGGGAATCCTATGCCAATGCTGGAATCATCGCGGAACAGGTAATATAATAAATTTCTTAATTCTTACTTACTTTGTGATCGTATATTAATCGACTATTCTTAATAGGCTATTGCACAAGTAAGAACAGTGTATTCTTACGTGGGGGAAACCAAAGCACTGGATTCGTATTCCGATGCAATACAACACACCCTCAAATTGGGGTACAAGGCCGGAATGGCGAAGGGATTGGGATTGGGATGTACATATGGAATCGCGTGCATGTCATGGGCGCTTGTGTTTTGGTACGCCGGTGTATTTATTAGGAATGGGCAGACAGATGGTGGAAAGGCGTTCACAGCAATTTTCTCCGCCATTGTTGGTGGCATGTAAGTTTTATTTTTTTAAATTTAATAATTCTTTTTCTTCAAAACCCAACTTTTTGAATTTTAATTAAGAAAATCTTAACAGGAGTTTGGGCCAGTCTTTTTCGAATCTTGGAGCGTTTAGTAAAGGGAAAGCTGCTGGGTATAAGTTATTGGAAATTATTAACCAAAAACCGACTATAGTTCAAGATTCTACAGAAGGGAAGTGTTTGACGGAGGTTAACGGGAATATTGAATTTAAGGGAGTATCTTTTAGTTACCCTTCAAGGCCGGATGTTCTTATTTTCAAAGAGTTCTCCATTTTCTTTCCGGCTGGAAAGACTATTGCGGTGGTCGGTGGTAGTGGGTCCGGTAAAAGCACTGTCGTTTCCCTAATTGAGAGGTTCTACGACCCTAATCAAGGTATTATATCAAACTATGTCTTTTTTATTTTTACTTTATATACTTAATGCGCTTAATACATTGAGCTTTTAGAAAGTCTTAATGAGTTAAGTGAGAAGTGGGAGCATTCCTTTTTACCTCTCTACCCTTTTACCAAAACCCTTCCTCCCCTTTTTTACACTGCTCATTTAGTCTAAATAAAAAGGAAACAAACCTTGTGTACAATGTGGTCATTTACTCACATTAACATTGTTCACTCGATCCAAAATACAGAAAGGCTTTGTACATAAAAGGGTAAATTAGTCATTTAACCATATTCAGATTTCGGTCCAAAATTATGTACAGAAGGGTAAACTAGTCATTTGCTCATATTTAGATTTCAGTCGAAAAAGGGAATAGGCCTTATTTCCTCGATTGCTCTATCATAATCCAAAAACGAAACAATACAGACTTTTTCCATGAAGGGTAAAATGGCCATTTACTCGCATTCATAGGACTATTTTGGTCCAAAAAAAAAAAAACTACACAAAGGTAAAATAGCCATATCCTAACATCTGTACGGTTCAGTCGAAAAAAACAAACTTTTCGTACAAAAGGGTAAAATAGTCATTTTACTCGCATGGTTATTTCAGTCTAGAGTTTGTGTATACAACACTTACTCCAATCAGACATCATTTATCCATAATTCCATACAACACTTTATTCATACAACTAACTTTTGTATTCAGGTCAAATACTGCTAGATGATGTGGACATCAAAACCCTCCAACTAAAATGGCTCCGCGACCAAATCGGTCTAGTCAACCAAGAACCCGCACTCTTCGCCACCACAATCCTCGAAAACATCCTCTACGGAAAACCCACCGCCACCACATCCGAAGTCGAAGCCGCCACGTCAGCCGCCAACGCGCATTCCTTCATCACCCTACTCCCGAACGGGTACAACACACAAGTAGGCGAACGCGGAGTCCAACTTTCCGGTGGTCAAAAACAACGAATCGCAATCGCAAGAGCCATGTTAAAAAACCCTAAAATCCTCCTCTTAGACGAAGCCACATCAGCCCTCGATTCCGGTTCCGAACACATTGTCCAAGAAGCTCTCGACCGGTTAATGGTCGGGAGAACCACGGTGGTAATCGCACACCGCCTTTCCACCATTAGAAACGTCGATTCCATCGCGGTAATCCAACAAGGACAAATCATAGAAACCGGGACACACGAGGAGCTAATCTCGCGCCCGGGGGCGTATTCGTCTCTAATCCGGTTCCAAGAAATGGTCGGGAACCGCGATTTCTCGAACCCCTCGACTCACCGGACACGTTCTTCGCGGTTGAGCAATTCGTTGTCTACAAAATCTTTGAGTTTGAGATCCGGGAGTTTGAGAAATTTGAGTTATCAGTATAGCACGGGCGCAGACGGACGGATTGAAATGATTTCGAATGCGGAAACGGATAGGAAAAACGGAGCTCCGAGTGGGTATTTTTTTAGGCTTTTGAAAATGAACGCACCCGAATGGCCGTATTCGATTATGGGCGCGGTTGGTTCGATTTTATCCGGGTTTATCGGTCCGACTTTCGCGATTGTTATGAGTAATATGATTGAGGTTTTTTACTTCAATAACCCCGCGAGAATGGAGAGAAAGACGAAAGAGTACGTGTTTATATATGTTGGAGCCGGTTTATACGCGGTTGTCGCGTATTTAATCCAACATTATTTCTTCAGTATCATGGGCGAGAATCTCACCACTAGAGTTAGAAGAATGATGCTTTCAGGTATACTGTACCACCTGATTTACATCTCAAACGATACAGCTGGCCCATACATAGGCCAGCGCATTCAAATAATATGACAAAATGATGTTACTCAACTGGTCCATGATAGACTGACTTACAGTTTGGTAACATCATTTTATTATTCACCCTGAAGCCTTAGGGTGAATATATACCAGGGTTCTAAAAGGCGCGCAATTGCTTCGCCAAGGCACGCAAAGGCTCTGAGGCGCGTGCTCAACGCCACGCCATGACAATCGCCGCCTTAAGTCATATATATGTATATATATGTAATTATACATATATATTTATATGCAAAATTAAAAATTATAGACAAAATTTCCGCCTTAAGTCACGTCTTAAAACGCCGCAGCCTCGCCATGACTCGCAAAGGCTTGAGGCTTGATCATTCCGCCACGTCACGCCTCACGTCTTTTAGAACCTTGATATATACCGAGCTGGCTGATATTGTGTATGAGCCAGCTCGAGAATAACTATGATGTCTTTTATTAATTTTTGTAATTGTTTTTTTGTTTAGCGATAATGAGGAATGAAGTTGGGTGGTTTGACGAGGAGGAACATAATTCGAGTCTAGTGGCAGCCCGGTTAGCAACAGATGCTGCTGACGTGAAATCAGCAATAGCTGAGAGAATCTCAGTAATACTACAAAATATGACGTCACTTCTGACATCATTTGTAGTCGCTTTCATCGTAGAATGGAGGGTTTCACTTCTGATTCTTGCAACATTTCCTCTTCTTGTTCTCGCCCATTTTGCTCAGGTAACAATAATACACTTCCTCTATTTACTGTTTCATATAATAGAAATATTGGAATTTTTAGTATATATTGAAACCACGCGTACTGGCACGTAAGTTGACCTAGTCAAGATTAAAAAGTGCATCGATTTTATAATCTGGAATCTTGATTTTGGATGATATTATTTTGATATGAAACGACAAGAATGTATATTCGGAGTGGCATGCATGTGCTTCCTCTATTCCGGTTCACACTTTCCGGAACTCTAACTCCAATAAAGGACCCCCACTTTACATTTAAAAAATTAAAATTATCATCTTTTAAGAACAAAAGGTGTTATTATATTATAAATTACAAATTTAGTTCCTGTCATATCAATTATCATCTACTGATATAGATTTAGTGCAAGTTTTGTACTTTCGTTTAAGTTACAGTTTGCCTTTGCGGTTTATTTCTTTACAATTTTGGTCTTTGGATCATTAAATATAACTATTCAATTGATAGCGTTATTTTATTTTTTCATAAAACGACCATTTTACCTTTGGATTAAACCCTAAAAAACAGTATACCACCGGGAACAATTTTACTTCAAAACGTAAAAGCGTCAGTTAAGCTTGAAGTTTCAAAAAATCGAAATTTATAATTTTTACATCAAGAAAATTGCAAAAAAAAAAAAAAACATCTAGTTTACAAGCAATTCATGTTTTAAAACCTCTAACCCATGCTTTAAAACCTATGATAAACCATATGGTTCAAGGGTAAAATGGTCATTTAAACAAACTAACAACTGAGTAGGTAAAAAAAACAAGCCAATTACCTAAATGACATGGACAAATTAACAACACAAACAGAAAGTTGTAATTTACTCTTTTACATAAATGATACAAATATAAGATGTATGAGTGAAAAATTGCGACAAATTTTTATAGCGGGGTAAAAACATGAAAAGAAAGATAAACAGGACATGTGAAAGCAAGCTAACATTTACTGAGATATCCAGAAACACTGTTGAATGGGAATGGCAGGAGAGATTCTTAGCCCGTGACCGTTGCACTCTCTTCTATAAAAACCATTACTTACACTTTTTGGCATTCAAGTTTCACTCTTCCATTTGTAAATTTCCATGGGAGCCTGTGTTGTCAGAAGCATTTATGCATACGGCAATCGGCTTGTGGTGTTGGGTCCCAATATGTTCTGTTCTTTTTTCTATTAATAATTCACTCCACCACCACTCTTATTGCCTCATTGTAGCTATCCACATCTTCCACAAATTCAGTCAAATTGATTGCGATTGAAGACTGTAGCACTTCAACTCTTGGCCCTGTTCCACAGTTCTTACCTGAAACACAATAATTCAAATGAAATATAATTATATATAAAAAGTTTAGGTTCTAGGTTTGATTTGGTAGTCGTTATTTCCGTTGTTCGTTTTTATTTTATACTTTCGCTACAAAAAACAAGTAATTTACTAAAATGCAATGTTGCAAAAGTCGCTACGCGTTACTAGGTCGGTCGAATAGCGAATAACGAGTACTCAATTTGGGTAAATTATAACAAAAATATTTTTTGGAAAGTTATACATATAACAAGTATCAGAGGTTCATTAAAAATTATAACAAAATAGATGA
Source organism: Cichorium intybus (assembly GCA_023525715.1). Lineage (NCBI taxonomy): Eukaryota > Viridiplantae > Streptophyta > Magnoliopsida > Asterales > Asteraceae > Cichorium > Cichorium intybus. The sequence continues at coordinate 150,356,539 of CM042011.1, forward strand.
ATGTTATTAATAAGGATATATGTTCAGATGTTAAATTGTTCAACTATTTCGAAAATTGATATTATTTCTTTAATATTAAAGTAGCCATTTGATCCTTAACCTTTTTTTTTTTTTTGTTTTCTTTCTATCAAATTTGTATTAAATTGAGCAAAATTAAAATTAGACAATAAAATGTTTAGTAAATAACTAAATATATGATATATGTTAAATTAAATGCTTAATAAATATATTTATTATTCTAAAAAAAGTAAATTTTTTTGAGTTTGACCGATTTTGATCGAGTTGGACTGATTTAGGCCGGGTTGGACCCGAATTTGATTGACCGAGTCCGAGTATTTTTGGCCGAGTTGACCGAGTTTTGCAACACTGCTACAAAATAATATAACACATACATAAAGATGCGTTCAATATTTAATTCTTTATGGAAACTGTAAATCTATTTTAATTAATTTTTATATTTTGACATATTTAATCAATTAAACTTATATATACAACATAAAAAAACGTCATTTTAGGTATTTTGGTTCCGTTCAGTTTTATTGGTTGTTTTTGTATAAAACAACTAAACCTAAAAATTCATCTGCTCTAAATACCAACCAGAACAAGTTGGGGCTAGCCCACTTGACTAACAATGAGTTATACTAACATGGAGGTCTAGGGTTTAAACACCGACACTAACATAACAAGGAGTAATTTAGGAGTAGGATAGATTTGCCGTTTTAAAAAAAAAAAAAAAAAATACCAACCAGAAAACCGTTTTGTTTTTGATTTGGTTTCGGTTTTTTTACCTACCCCCTAATTTGTGTGTTTTAACTGTGACGGTCGTTTTCTAAAAAAAGTTTAATAAACATAAAAATATTAATTTGTTTTTTAAAATGGTTTTTATTTTGTACTATTCTGTTTGTGTCACAATACGTTTAGACGCATAATGTTTTTTTGATATTCTATTTTTTTTAACTATTATATATTGATGAATAACTTTTGTGACATGTTTTGTAAATAGAAGAACTGTTTGCCTTATATTTTGAGCAACAACCATCTTCCTGGATATATGTGTCCTTTTGTCACATACCATTTACTTCTCTAACACTTCAGGGTCCCAGACGTGACTTTTAACTTGTCAGCTTTTACTCCACACCGAGGGGTAGTTTTGTCATTTTCATTTTAACAATCTTCCAAAACAAGACTTGAAATTAATGATCATATTAAAATGTTATAATGGTGTAGTCAGTACTCAGTAGTGTATTATGTATATAAATTTTTACAAAACTGGTCCTTTAGGATTGACAAAATATTTCTATAATGCAAAAAATTAAACACACAATTACAAAAATTAAATTCCGTGAATAACAAAGGCCCTGATTTCGATGTAATATTGATGTGTTAAATTTTATATTTTACAGCAACTTTCTCTCAAAGGGTTCGCCGGAGACACAGCAAAAGCCCACGCAAAAACAAGCATGATCGCCGGTGAAGGAGTAAGCAACATAAGAACAGTGGCAGCCTTCAACGCCCAAGACAAAATCCTCTCATTATTCTCAGCCGAACTCCGTGTCCCCCAAAAACAAAGTCTTCGCCGGAGTCAACTTTCCGGCATCCTCTTCGGTATCTCACAACTCGCTCTCTTCGCATCTGAAGCCCTAATCCTCTGGTATGGCGCCCACCTCGTTACCAAAGGCCTCTCCACCTTCTCAAAAGTCATCAAAGTCTTCATCGTGTTGGTAATAACCGCAAATTCAGTAGCCGAAACCGTTAGCCTCGCCCCGGAAATCATCCGGGGAGGGGAAGCAATCGGTTCGGTTTTCTCGATCCTCGATCGACAAACCCGAATCGACCCAGACGATCCCGATTCCGACCCGGTCGACACTGTCCGGGGCGAAATCGAGCTTCGCCATGTTGACTTCGCGTACCCATCGAGACCGGACGTTCCCGTCTTCAAAGACTTTAGCCTGAGAATCCGGTCCGGTCAGAGCCAGGCTTTGGTCGGACCGAGCGGGTCAGGGAAAAGCTCGGTCATCGCGTTGATTGAGCGCTTCTACGACCCGACCGCCGGAAAAGTCATGATCGATGGAAAAGATATCCGGCGGTTAAACCTAAAATCTCTCCGGTTAAAAATCGGTCTTGTCCAACAAGAACCCGCGTTATTCGCCACCACGATAATGGAGAACATCGCGTATGGAAAAGCCGGAGCCACCGAGGCGGAGGTGATCGAGGCGGCAACCGCCGCCAACGTCCACACGTTCGTTTCCGGCTTGCCGGAAGGGTACAAAACTCCGGTAGGTGAACGCGGTGTTCAACTTTCCGGCGGACAGAAACAAAGAATCGCGATCGCCCGAGCTGTCCTAAAAAACCCGGCGATCCTCTTACTAGATGAAGCAACTAGCGCGCTGGACGCCGAGTCTGAGTGCATCCTGCAGGACGCACTCGAGAGGCTCATGAGAGGTAGGACCACGGTCCTGATTGCACACCGTCTGTCGACCATCAGGCGGGTCGACAGTATCGGTGTGGTTCAAGATGGGAGGATTGTGGAACAAGGGAGTCATGGGGAGCTTATTAGCCGACCCGAAGGGGCTTATTCTAGGCTATTGCAACTACAACAACATCGTATGTGATGTGATGTAACTTAAGGGGTGGTTTACGTAGAAGGAAATATAGTAAATTGTGCATGTTTTTTGGTTTCCAATCGTTACGTTTGATCGATTGGTTATATCTTAACTACCCTCACCCAACACTTTGTAACTGAATGCTTGTTATGTTATTAATTTTTTATAATCCTTTATAATGGATGGTTTGAATTTTACCATAGTACTATCACAAGTTAAGGATATGTTTGTGTATAGATTATTCTGAAATCCTATTGAATCGAAATTCGAAATTCTTCATTGGATGGCATTTAATTCCTTCGGCATTCCTTAGATTTCATTGTTATTTAGGAATCGTGGTAAGAATTCAGTCCCTTTTCTTGTTCTGTTAAACAAAAAAGTATCTAAGAGACCAAATATTTTTATTATATATATTTGAAATAAATTAAAGAAACGATTTTTTTAACAACAAATTTTATAAAGAAAAAAACTACACAAACAAAACAATTATTTGAGGAGACAGAGTAGAATTTTGTATCCAAAAGTAGGATAAAGTTTTCCTTCATAGATTAGAGGTTGACACATCACCACCTCTCTTTCATCTTCATATGAATTAGTTCTCTTTTATCAATCTCATCCCTCATTATGGTACGAATCATGATAACCATCTCTACTTGCTTCAAATTCCACATGAGTAGAACCTCTTTCAATCATCTTCTTGAATACACCTTTAATATTTTCCTCTTGCCTATCAAACATGCTTTGGAATTGACCCTTCATCATTACGTAAAATTACTACATCAAGTATGGCTCGAAAGTTATCTAGCATGGTTGGGGTTGTTTCTTCTCCAATATTGGTGTTTACTTCATTTCCAACTCTAGATGGACACAGTTACCACGAGTATTTACCATTTTGAGAATTCCCACATACATGTTAATCCTTAATATCAATTGGACGTTTTAGAATTATGATATAGAGAATTCCTACTCCTACTTGGCTAATCCAAAATGAACACTAAAGTTTAAATTAAAGTACTATAATAAGAACCTGGTTACTTAGACTAATGCTCTTGATACCAACTCTAACACTCTTTGTTTAATTCACCTTATAAAAATTTCAATCACATTCAAATGTTCCATCAAGTTGAAAAGTTGTTGCAGAAGTATGGTCCCAAAAGCCAATTTTTCAAACAAAATTTAAAAGTTCAAGTAATGGAATGTAAAATACAATATGATAACAGTAGTTCAAGGGAACCATACATAATCGTGGCCTTCCTAAAATCTAACATCAAGCTCCTAGCGCTACAACTATTCATCTACAAATTCATGTCAAAATAACAAAGTTTGAATCAGGGAGTCTAGTGAGTAAACCAGTAATTTGACTTTTAAATGAATTCAGATTATGACATTAATCCAACTTCAAGTCAAATTCCTATAAACATCTAAAAAGCATTTACCAATACAATTTATATTGGGCAAGAAGCTTTTGTAGCAATCATTTAAAAAAACAATGAGTCTGTAATGCACATGTTTCTAAATCCCAGCTTAAGTTCTATACACTTCAACAAGTACCTTCCAAGCGAGGTCTAAATGGTCTGGCTATTTTCGAGTAAGCTACCCACTTCCATCCGTTGCCCAAGCTATTGGCTTCAACCAGATAACAATGATTTGATCCATGTGATAGTTTTTGGGTAAACATTCTGTCCATGAAATCAATTTGCTAAGTCCATTCCCAAAGCATTTATAGTTTGACAAAAACAACAATATATATTGTTCCCAAAAGTGCACAGACAACAACAGTCAAGTCAAACCCATCGTAAGTGAAATGCACATATAGGATAATTTAATCAAGTTTCAAACTAAATTTACAAATCCCCAATGAAAACATTTCCAAAATTTTTCTTTCATGAATGCAAGAAGTAATTTATATAGTCACATAGAGCAAAAATGGTTAAAAGCATAGTTTATGAACGTTTTACCAAATATAAGGTTTTATGGACATATACCCATGTAATTTACTCGCTTTAGTAGCAACACAATTTTACTTTAACTTCTAGACACTTGGTCTACTTAGCGGTCACCTAAAATTACCTATAACTAAGTTATAAGTCCCCCAAAAGTCATTAGGTCTTTTATTAAGTTCTTAATGGTGAATATTTGGTTTTATTTTCTTTACATCAATCCATGTGACCATCGAAGAGTATATGTGAAAACTAGACATGATTTCGACATCCTATGCAGAAGTTACAAAACTTGATATTTGGGACATCGAAAATCAAACGAATTCTACTCGACCTAGGCCACGTCGAATCGAATGGACATGTCTGATGGGTGAAAACGTTTTCCTTTTAGGTTTAAGCTCCAAACTCATGTCCAAACCATTCTTAATCTAAAATCTTTCCATTCTAGTGGCTTAGATTGATCCATTGACATATAAAACATCTTTAGAACTCAACTAAATCATCAAAACATATATCTATCAATTTTGAACAACACAAACCTATTTAAGCTCACTACACTTGGTATGATCTTTAAAACAACCACAAAACCTTTAATAACATTATATCATCAAGTACATTTCATTTTGACCTAATGAATTAAGTTATGCAATAACAATGAGTTCTAATGGATTAAAAACTCAATTACTGTCAAGCTACAACTAGAAAACTCCATTGAAGCTACGTGTTAGCTTGAAATCTCAAAATATTCAAATAAGAAGACACAAATAGGTGATGGATTCCTTAGCTCAAATATAGCTTAAAAACCTTGAAATAAGATTTGAATTAATGAAAATATCAAGATAAATGTTCAAAATTTGAATTTCACCATTATTGGAGTTTCAAGTTTTCAAAAGTTAATTTATGCTCAATATAAAGCCATGGTTGATAGAAACAAACATAAACTAGTATTCTAGTGATTATAACTAGCTTAAAATCTAATGAATATATATAATAAAGTAGATTTTTGGATTTAGGGTTTTCCCCACACCCTAGCTCAAAGTAATAAAGAACAAGATGACATTGTACTTACTAGTTGCCTTCAACTCAAATCTAAAACTAGAGCTTGAATCTCTACTCTAAATCTTTACAAAAAGCTTCAAGATGCTTGGAATTTAGCAATTTTTTCTCTAGATGTTGTTTGAAACAAAGTGGTGGGAAGAAGAAGTGTCTAACTTTTATAAGTATGTCACATGACAACTTAAACCCCTCATTCAAGCTATTTTACCCATTTAACCCTTAATGACTTCCATAAGTATGAGTTTTGTTTCTTCCATTTTATCCCCCTAGGAACATTACATTTAACATACAAGTCAGAAATCAGGTCAAAGACGGTCAGAGTCAACTTTGATACATTTGACACTTTTAGTCCTTATACACAATATTATCACATAAAAGATACCAACTCTATATTTTAATTTGGGAAACTTATCTTTAAAACTTACTTAAAAATATTTACATTACAAGTCCCGAAGATTGTTATGTAGTTCCAAGGCTAAGTTTCAATGATTTGACAAATTTGGTCTCTCATCCTAAAATTTCACCAATTCGCATTTATTCTTTTTCCTAAACTACGAATTCAATATTTACTTTATTTTTATGTTTTTAGTTTAATTATTTTAATTTAATTTTATTTTCCAATTTTTTTGATACTATAATGATTAAAATTTCTAGACCTAGAAATACGAATGTTACAATATATCTTCCCAAACAAAGACATCGGCCCGTCACCCATTTTTTTTATCACAATAGCCATCAAATCTATACCTTGCTCAGACAACATTCTAATAGCTTTAATAATATTCAACCAAGTCATATTCGACTTAAGTCATACTAGACTTAACAGTGGAAAGAGGAGAGTCAAGACATCCACGATCACCATAAATCGCTTTAACCACTTTCACCAAAATAACATGCAGTTGATTTTTGAACCTCTACAACCATTTAAACATGAGGGCTCGATTAAGGCCGAAGAAGATACCAACCCCAAGACCACCATGGTTTTTTGCCATGACTTTATGCCATAAAACCCACATAATCTTATGATGATCCAAATCACCGCCAAGAAGTGCTTAAAGTATCGAAAGAATAGCCTTGTGGAGCTTTAGAAACTAATAAAAATAATTTGTAACACTCCCAAAATATCTTTAAGAAAAGTATGCAAACCTTCAATTGAAAGGGTCTTAGCTTTCCACACTGAAAGCTTGGTCGCAAATTTCAGCATCATTTCTTTCTAAGCATCCAACCGACACATATTATCACCCAAAAGCGAGTCACCTTGTCAAATCCCTCTATGAAATTGAAATTATTTAGTAGGGGAGCCATTCACAAACACCGACCCATCGACGATTGAAGACAACCTTGAATCCTTTTACACCATACGTAACAGAACCCCATTTTATCAAGGACATCGTCAAGGTAATCTCACCTAATCAGATCATAGAATTTTTGAAGTCTATTTTAAAAAGCATCATTTCTCTCCGATTAGCCTTGCACTACACCACCATCTCATTCAAAATCACAGGGTCGTCTAGAATCTATCGACTTGTAATAAAAGTTGATTGCTCCCTACTAACGAGCTTATTGATGACGATGATCAACTCATTAGCTAATATTTTTCCAACAAATTTATATTGGCAACCTATTAAACTAATAGGCCAAAAATCACTTATGAATTTAGCATTCTCCACCTTAGGAATCAGAGTTATAGATGACGAGTTACATCCCTGTAAGAAACTCCCATTCAAAAAGAACTCATTCACCAACTGAACAATGTCATCCTCCACCAAGTACTAGAATTTTTTAAGGAACTCAAAAGTAAAGGCATTGGCCCCAAGGCTTTATTCAAACCATAACCCCAGATTGCCTTCTTGATTTCATCTCGGGAAACCTCACATTCAAGCACTTCAGAATCGTACACGAAGGATGCCTAAGGAACATTGTCTGCATGGATGGCCAAGAGGGGGAGGGGGTGTTGAAACGAGACCACATGAAAAATTCACATTTAATCCTATTTGGCGTTGAAACCCCATTCTCAGTCTACCAACAACCCACAAATAGCTATCTGACGCCTCTTTTTATTAAGATCACCATAAAAATAACTGGTATTCTCATCCCTTTCAATATGCCAATGAACTTTGGCCTTTTTAGCCAAATTCAACGCCTCCATATGATCGATATCTGAAATTGCCCTCAACGTGCCCACCTGAGAAACACGTTTGAATCTGAACCCCCACCATCACCAAGTCGGGTTTGATTATTTGCCGGAGTCCTTTGAAGCTCAACTTTTTTCCGTTGTCGGCCATTCCACTTATTTTTGCACCACACACATAAGTTCATTTTTTAGTTTATATAACTTATTATTTAAAAACAACCATGAGATTACTCTCATCAACTCCGTCATTCCTCGTTGAAAATTCTACAATATGAACAAAATATTCTTCCAAAAAACAAGAATGAAAAAGGTGGAATGGTGTAGGACCATTATCCACCTCTAGCTCATGCATAAGGATGGACCGATGATCTGATAGATTACGATCAAGAACCAACCCGGAGAAATTAGGGAGCACCTCCAATGAGCCTTGAGAGACCAAAAACCTGTCAAGTTTACTCATTTTGGTTACTCACTTATCCATCCAAGTATATGAATAACCCCCAAGAACAAGATCACACAACCTCGCCTCACTAATGTATACAATTAACGCATTAGTACTATGAGGTTGGAATATCGACCCAAATCTCTCACTTTCATACCACACCTCATTAAAATTAAGACATGATAGTTCTACGTTTAATAAACATAGTAGGATCCAAGACAGAAACAATTCCCCCATGATCTACCTCTTGAAAAAGAAAAAACATAATCAAACGGCAAATTACCCATATGACTCTCATAGTAAATAATCCATGTGAGACATCTTGGTTTATTGGATCTTAAAAAAATTGATACAATGCTAATTACACACCTTATTCGCCATATGTTTTTCCACCTTACCAAAACCTTTCGCATTAAGGGAAATAAAGTTCATTTATGCCCATTCAACTTTTCAAATACATTAATGATCTCCTTCATATTATCCTCACATCATTCATACGTATCCCATAGCTCTACCTATTTCAATCATAGCGGCTAACTATCAAGTCGTGAGAAACCAATCTTTGGACCTTTCGAAAATAATATTAAAGTATGATTAAAATTTTAGAAAAATATATATAATGTTTATCATTGAGTTTCATTTTCAAAAACACACATAGATTATGATTTCTTATTCAATTTTTTTGATAGCTCACATTTCTTTCAAAATAATATTTTACAAGCCAAACATTACTTAAACGTTCAAAAATAACATTTAAAAGTTCTAACATAAAACGAAATAACCAATGATTACTTTCTAAGATAAATGATGTGATTCGTAGACATCACTTAAATGAAACAAGATTAAATAAAACGATTCGAGAAAAACGAATTCGTTGAATTTGTACCCTAATCATGGATTTTTGGATCAATTATTGGTATTTAGTATAATATATGGTTTCAAGTTATACTGGTTAGAAGTTGGAAACTTTGTGTATCATACTTTGAAACAAACTTATAATTCAAGATTGGATAAAATGTTAGTGGGTGCAAACATAATGGATGTAAAAAGGTAATAGACAGCAAAAAAGAGGTGAGTTGATTGATATCCCATATTTTTCGAACCCCATCCATGTGGCTTGCAAGTGTTCTCTCTCTTTTTCAGCGTTGCTTTCTATATTTACTTTTAGAATGTGAGTCTATTGTTCTTCTCAATTTCAGCACAGAAAAGTTTGCTTTTTTTAAGACTTGAGGCCCACAAAAGAAATGGGGTTGTTGATTAAAGATCAAAGGGTTGGAGGATCTTGTTTTCAATAATTTTATAGACATCTCATGTTATCTATGTCTTCAATTATTAGGTTGTTCTTCAAACTCTTAAAATGCCAACAACGAAAATATCCTTCACATTGAACTTTATCTTGGCCATTGTAGTTTAAAAATCATAGAAAGGACTGAACTTTAAATATTTAAATTAGGGTTCTATGAAAAAAATATTATTAATATTTTTTTGTCATAATAAAGACAACCAACTTTATATATAGGCCGCACAATGCTACAAAATCTCTTAGGGCCCGTTTGGTTCGTTGGAATTCAAAGGAATTCGAGGGAATTTGAATCCAATTCATTTAAAGAGCGTTTGGTTCATGTATTGTTTGAAGGAATTGAAATCCAATTCCATTAACATGAAGGGAATGAATTCCTTTGGTGGTTGGATGAAATTGATTCCCTTGGAAGAGCGAATATGTTAGATTACCATTATATCCCCTTCTATTACATTTTAAATTGAAACCCTTTGCCACCATCCACTAACACCACCGCTACCACCACCACCCGCCACCCATCACCACTGCCACCCGCCGCCGCCACCGCCACCCACCACCACTTTTACCTACCACCACCACCGTCACCCACAGTGTCACCGCCATACACCACCATCGCCACCACCCACCACCACTGCTACCCACCACCACCACCTACCTCCACCCCACTACCACCACTGCTACCCACCACCACCACCTACCTCCTCCGTCACTACCACCACCACCGCCACCACCTACCTCCACCTCCACCACTACCACCCACCACCATCACCTCCACCACCACTACCCAGTACCAGAGCCACCACCTCCACCATTACCTACCGCCACCACCACCGTCCACCACTAGCAATAAGATGTAAAACAAAGTAAACTTATGCAAAATAATAATAAGGGCAAATTTGTCATTTACATGGATTCCAATCTATTTTCTACCAACCAACACAATATGGAGTTGGATTCTAATTCCATTTCCTTCCAAACAAACAGAATATGAAGTTGGATTCAAATTCCTTGACGAATTTCAATTCCTTCAAAAATATTTGGCGAACCAAACGCCATCTTATATTTTGCTCATCTTTCAAGAAAGGTCAACTTTCCATTTCTAGTGAAAATCATTTGAGGTTTGTTGATTTTTAGGAACATCATTATTTAATTTTAAATTGTACAATGGTCTATATGAATATAAACGCCATCTTATATTTTGCTCATCTTTCAAGAAAGGTCAACTTTCAATTTCTAGTGAAAATCATTTGAGGTTGTTGATTTTTTAGGAACATCATTATTTAATTTTAAATTGTATAATGGTATATATGAATATTTAAAAACCTTAAATGAAATATATTATAATGTTTAATTTACTTTTGGTAATTCTTAAAATTGTGATGACTGAATAATAAATTAAGATATTAGTAGATGTTTTTTTAGTAAATCTATTAAGCTATTTGGACTTGAACTCTTTTTGTCGCGGATATCCTAATTGGCGAGGGAAGTTGTTAAGTTAACACCGTTTCCTGATAGAGGCATGGTTGGGAGACAAGTTTGTGCGGTTATCTCTCCTCTCTTTCTATCATTTCTCTTTAGTTAGATGGTTATATTGTATTCAAATAGCTTAAAATTTCCGTTTTATTTATATTTAGCCACTTATGGATTTAAATGTTGATGAATTTAAATTTGCTCTATAAGACATGCATTTAACCACTTATAAAAGGTTATGACAAATTTTGATAAGTATGCTAAATTTTTTAAAACTAAATTTGAGTGCTAAATAACCAAATGAATTATCCGATCAACAACATAATTGGTAAAAATCATTATCTTAAATGATTACCCATTAAAAATAATTTTAATATAATATTATGGTTTTATGTAATTTTTTATTTTTATTTAATGAAATATTATGCTTTAATTTAAATTAAAATATATGTTTTTTTTCTTCTAAATTAATGAAATTATTATGTTTAAAAAAAATACAATGCTGAATGTATCTATCCTTGATGAAAACATATATCGACAACATTAGAGAGTGGCTCCTCTTAGCCTTAGCAAAATAAGTGCTAAAAATGGAGGCAAATCGGTTTTTGTTGAACACATGAATCATGACATCATGTTATGATGTCAAACTTACTATGGCGTTTGGGATGTTTTAGAGGTCAATTGGCATTCTAATAAATAAAACAGAGGGACAAATTTAGCCGTTTATAGAAATACATGGGTGTCATCTGTTAAAACCATACTTCTCCAAGTTTCTTAACCGGGTCAAATGTCATGGCACATGCGCGGGACCCTTCGAGTTCAAATATGGATTGGAGTATAGACCTTCTCCGGCTTACTCTTAAGTCTCTAACCATATGTTCGGATAGAGAAACTTACTGCAAAGTTGGCAATCAATATTTGTTTTAATTTTCTATTTGGTTATCTATGTTTAAAAATTATCTAAGGTTAAGCGGTATCGTTGCCTACGAAGTCGTAGGCATCGGCTGCTACGTAGGCGCCATATATGATGCCTACGAAAAATGTTTTTGGATGTAGGAGGTGAGGGGTGGTGTAGATGGTAAGGAAATATGAGAAATAAGAGATTGGCCAATCACATTCAATGCCTATGAAAATTTCAGCTACATAGAAGTGCCGATGGAATTTGATGCCGCCAAAGCGGGGTGGTCCATGCCGGCGGCATGGCATGCCACCTTGGATGCCGATGACTTTTTCAAAAACATGCCGTGAAGCCTAAGAAATATTTATTGCCTATTAAAACATTTACTTAAGGTAATATGCCCTAAGACTAAGGGCATGTGGCATGCGGTGTTACTTTGGTGAGAGCCCATATAGACAACAGTAGATCGCGGTGAATACCGTTCATACATTTTACCGCAAAATAGAAGAGGCCATAATGAGTTCTCACTGTAATAACCCCCTCAATTTTCAAGAATCGCCAAACATTTAATAGATATATTATTATTATTATTATTATTATTATTATTATTATTATTATTGTTATTATTATTTCCTATTATAAATTCTCTTTAATTAACCATCTTACCATAAGGCAAACCATTTTATTCTATCTTCAACTCTCTATTACATTCAATCTTTTTTCTACCTTCTAATGACTTCAAATGATTCTCCAAACACCATCCCAAAGTTTAATAAAACTAATTACAAGTTTCACCCACTAGAAACATTTTTGCACTCTGAGTCTTCACCACAATCATACTATCCATGCCTTGAAAGCCTTATGTTCCCCCACCCACCAATTTAATTATCAAGGGATGTATTCGTTTAATCCTATACATGAAACCAACTTGAACTCGAACCATCCCGACCAGAAATATATATATTTTCTTAATTTTCAATTTGGTTATCTATGTTTAAAAACTATCTAAGGAAACATTTCTTGCATATAAAAACATTTACTTAAGGTAATATTCCCTAAGACTTAGGCCTGACCCAAGGAGAGTTCAAAAGGTGCTTGTGAACAGGCCATCAGCTACTAGGGGCCTAAAATTCGTTGATGCATAATTAAAGTATTAAACTATTGGGGCCCAATCTAATTTAGGGTTTAAACTTTAAATGTACAGTCAAGAGATGGAAGGCGTTGAGCGGGAATCATTAGTCAATCGGGAACGTGGAAACAACATCAAAGCGTTAATCATCATGATCTTTTATCAGCTATGAATACACAATCCAATTTTCTAGATGGAAACCGATTAAAGTTCCTCTTCTACAATGGTCTATAGAAATATTGGTATATGTTTGATTCTCATTCTTAGTTTTTTGCCTAGACTCCTTCAACCCATCACAAGCACAAATTCGATTAAGACTACCAAGATTCAATTCTTGGTTTGTTTCTCGGATTCTCAGTTCCCCTTTTTTGAATTTTGGTTCATGTTTCAATTCTCGGTTTATTAACTGCCAAATGTTTTTGCTCTTTCTTGGCATAATAAAAGAAATCTAAAGACCAATTCTTTTGCTCATACTCGGGCAACCATGAATACGCAATCCCGAAAATCCAAGAACTGATTGAAATCCTACAACAATCTCAAGAATTCTCAGTCCTAAATCATTAGGTATGTGTTCCATTAATTTCTTTTGCGGTGTCAAGAATTGATCTTTGAATTGTTATTGAGTTCTCTTTGTATGCTGCCTTGGGCTTTCTGCTATGTGGAGGAAGGTAATATATTTCCTTAAACTTTTGTGAAATTTTGTATAGAATATATGAACTTATACTTACAAATGTTTTGTAGGTGTGTAGGCTATTTTAATGTTGCAAATGTTTCTTGTGGAATCAAAAGGACGATGAGAAAAGTTATAGGAGGTGTGTGTGTGTGTGTGTGTGTGTATATATATATATATATATATATATATATATATATATATATATATATATATATATATATATATATATATATATATATATATATATATATATATAATAAACCATTTGTGAAAATAGACTCCTTTTATATGAACAATACGATTTATAGTTTTTGAATTTTGTAGAATTTACAAGTTCTAGGGCCTAAAATTAGCAAATTGCACAGGACCTCCAAAATCTCGCGGCCGACCCTGCTAAGACTAAGAACGCGTGGCATGTAGTGAGAGCCCATTTGAACATTGATAGATTGTGGTAAACTAGGGTAGCTCCTCCACGTGTTGCTAATGTTTGGTACGAAAAAAATAGAATTGAAGCAGAGAATGGAAATTGAGAGAAAAAGAATTAAACTAGAAAAAGAGAATTGATTCTACTGTTTGGTACCATAGGAAATTCACTTGAGAAATATGTCTAAGAATCAATGTTCTTGTGGTGGTGGTGGCGGCGATGGGTGGTGGTGGTGGCAGTGATGGTAGGTAGTGGTTATGTGTAACAATGTAACTGGTGGTGGTAGTTGATAACACCTAGCAATGTTAGCCATTTTAGGTGTTATTGAGCCATGCTTGTTGGATTAGGTGTCTAAGCCATGACTTTATATTTGTATTTATCTTGTTAATTGAAGCAAAGTCCATTTGGGTTGCCCTCATAGCTGGAGGATTGATGTAGAGTTCAATAGATAGAGATGTTGATTTATTAATTGTTTAATAAGTCAATAAAAATTAAATAAATAGTTTATTAATATATTTAAGTGTTAATATATTAATTAGAAACTATATTAATTAATTAGAAATTAATCTGGAATTAATTGGATTTAATTCAGTGATTAATTAAATTAATTAAAAGTGCAGGGACTGATTTGTATTTATTCAATAGTTGAATAACTGGCAAACCAGTAGCCAGGGGCCAGAATTGGCACCACCTTGGAGGCTTCCTTCTAGGTTGGCGAAACCCTAATTAGGGTTTAGGAGATCTGGTCCAAATGGTCAACATGCTTGTCCATTAAGGGGCACCTCTAGGGTTTTGACTGTAACCCTTGGAGGCTATAAAAGGAACCCCCTGGGCACCCCAAAACCTGCGCCAACTTCAAGACTCTCTAGAGACTCTGCTGCTTTCTCTCCTCCATAGCTTGGGTGTGACTTCATTTGAGGCAGGATCTTTTTGCTGCTAGCTTCAAGAACAAGATTCAAAAGGTTGGTAATTCTTGTTTTGATCTTTAGCAATAATTGTTGGCCTTAGGTTTTTGTTATATGTTCATAAGATAGAAAAACATAGATCCTTCATTAGGTTGCATGTGAACTTAGGGTTTCTAGTTCATTGTTTGTGCAAAACCTTACAGTGGTATCAGAGCTATGCTTGTTTTCTATATGAACTGCTATAACTGATTTATGTCAAAGGGTTTTTTGCGAAAAATAACCCTTGGAAAAGGCCTTCATCGATTTTGTGGCTAGGGTTTTGAAACCCTAGTCGCCACCCCTTTTGGTCCCCCCTTTTTGCTTGCCTTGGTTAGTAGGTTGTTATTTTTGGTAATTTGATTAATTAAAATATCTGGAACCCTTAAACCCTTGCATGCAATTTTCGATCCACTAGGGGTTTAAGATAGGTAAACTAATTTGATTAATTTGTGATATCTATCTTAGATTTAATTAATTTAATTAATTGTTAATTAAAAGATAAATTAAATCACCTTAAGATTTAATATTAAATTTTCGAGATTAATATATTAATTAGCGAAAATTAATAGAAAATAAAATCTAAAATGTTTTAAAGAGTTTAAAATATATCTTATATATTTATGATTAAAAGTTAATATTTATATGTAAGATAAAATTGGTTAGTCTTACCATTAGTAAGCCTCATTCACAAAACTGTCCTATAATGAGGGTATAAGGCGACTGCCTATAAAATGGTAGTCTAATGGGTGTCTACTCTCACCCACCGCTCTTCTGGTCAGTCTAGTGTCGTTAGCCGAACGGATTTGATAGAACCACTTAAGCCTCTTAAAAGTATAATGCTATAATTGAAAGTACTAGAACCTTGAACAAAAACCCAATCTAGTTACTTTAGGTTAAAAATGTGAATTGGTGCTAATCCATGAAATTGCACATTGCACTTTGTGGAACGTTGGTGGAGCGTGTGTGGTTTACCGACACGCCAACTAGGGTCCGCAAAGAGTCGCAATGGGTTTCTCGATTTTACCATTATTGATGGAGTGTGTGTGGTTAACCGGCACGTCAATTTGAGATGGTAATTGACTTCGAGAGTACCAAGCTGATTTGCATGGTTATTCACACCCGGTTTGTGATCCTTGGTATCCCAGTCACAAAGAGTGGGGCATTCCCGAGATTAAAACATGCTATTGAACAGTTCAATAAATCTCAAAAGAAACTAGGAATTCCATTATAATTTGATTATGTTTCTGCGGTGGAATTGGCTGAATCATCATTCGCCTACCTTATAAAATTTACAATAAATATTACGGCATCCCTCTTCGATATTGTAGATTGTTATTGCAAGATCCTATTCTTATATTTGTTCTTGGGTGAATATAAGGATTATTTATTAATGTCTAATTAAAACTACCTTCTTCTTATATAGATGTCTTCTGTTGACCAAACCGCCCCCACTCGAACCCCGGTAATGTCACCTCGATCTTGTCATTGTGCTCCAAAGTGACGTTGGACGGCACAAACTACAATGACTGGATCCGTAACATCAAAATGGCTTTAAGGTTTGAACACAAAGAGTATGTTCTAGAAACCGAGCTAGTTGAGGTTGACCCTGATACCGCTACTCCCAAGGAAATCGCCTCGTACCAAAAACACTCGGATGATGCAACCAAAGTGGCTTGCATCATGATCGCCACCATGAACCCTGAGCTACAAAGAATTTATGAGGACTACTGGCCTTACGAAATGCACAAAGAGCTCGCAGAAAAGTTCCGTAAGCAAGAGCGCATCGAAAGGCGTGAGGTTGTAAAAGCTTTCACTAACGACAAGCCTAAAGATGGAGAGTCCATCTGCACTCATGTGCAAAGGATGCACGGTTACGTGGAGAGGTTAAGGAAGCTAGAAATGCCTGTTAATGAGGATTTAGCCGTTGACATAGTGCTAAACTCCTTGCCTAGTTCTTATGACCAGTTCACACTAGCGTATCATTTGAACAACAATCAAGCAACTCTGGCTGAATTACACTGCATGCTTCGTACTGCTGAAGATGGGATGAAGGGAAAAGGTGTGCTCCTTATTAACCCGCCTGTCCTGGCTATTGGCTCTGGCAAGGGAAAGAAACGGAAGGGCCCTCCAAAACAAAACTAGAGGGAAAAGGTTCATGTTGAGTCATCTAGCAGTATCCCGAGAGCCAAGTCTTCCAGCATTCCGCATGTCACGAATCCCAAGGAAGCCGACTGTTTTTATTGCAAAAAAAGGATCACTGGAAGAGAAGCTGCCCCAGGTACTTGCAAGATATCAAAGACGGCAAAGTGAAGCCATCACAAGCAGGTACTTACTCTATATCTAATAACTCATATTCTTCCTGTTCTTAGGTCCTTGATACCGGATGTGGTTTTCATATCTGTTCTGATTTGCAGGGCCTAAAGGAAAGTAGGGAGCTGGAGCACGGTAGATTTAACCTGGTCATGGGCAATAGGCGAACGTCACCTGTTACCAAGATCGGTGTCTATAGACTAGTGCATAGTAGTGGAGTTAGTTTAGATTTACATAATTGTTGCTATTCGCCTGATATGGCAAAGAACATAATTTCTTTTCATGCATTGTTCAAACAAGGCTTTTATTATGATTTTAATAAATTGAATGGTTCAATTTCAGTTTTCAAAAATGATGTTTTTATCTTTAATGCTATGCCTTGTGATGGAGTGTATGAGACTATTATGTGTGTTGATAATTATGGTAAAAATGTGTTACATATTGATACTTTGGACGGTATAGAAAAGGCGTGTTTGTGGCACTGTCGCCTTGGCCATATTAATAAGAAACTCTTCGCCCAACTCCAAAAGGATGGAGTGTTGGAATCATTCGACCTTAAATCGGATGATGTATGCGAGTCTTGTTTACTTGGCAAGATGACAAAATCACCATTCAAAGGTTCCTTTGAAAGAGGTGAAGGTTTGTTGGACATCATACACACATATGTGTGTGGTCCTTTCAGAACAACCACAAAAGATGGCACGCGGTTCTATGTGACCTTTACTGATGATTTTAGTAGATATGGGTATATCTACTTAATCAAGCACAAATCAATTGGGCAGAAAGATAAAGATGCTTAGATCCGACAGAGGCGGTGAGTATCTTAATTTCGAGTTTCTCGATTATCTTAAGGAATGTGGAATTGTTTCACAGTTTTCGCCTCCAAGAACACCACAGTTGAACGGTGTTGCTGAAAGGCGAAACTGAACCTTGTTGGACATGGTTCGTTCCATGATGAATCGAGCTTTGCTTCCAATCCATTTCTGGGGTATGCCTTAGAGACTGCCGCCCACATCCTTAACCTTGTCCCAACCAAGAAGGTTGCTAAAACACCTCACGAGATGTGGACGGGGAAAGTTCCCTCGTTGGCACACATCAAAGTCTGGGGTTGTGAGGCTTTTGTAAGACGAGAAACTCAAGACAAACTCGCAGAAAGAAGTGAGAGGTGCTATTTCATCGGATACCCGAAACAGTCATTTGGATACTTGTTCTACAGACCAAGCGAGGACGTGGTCTTTGTAGCTAGACGAGGAGTCTTTCGAGAGAGAGAGCTCATTTCCAAATAGGACAGTGGGAGTACTGTTGACCTTGAAGAAATTCAGGAAACACCCGATGAAACAACCTTAGGAGAATCTAGCCACCAACGTGAGGAAGAAGTTCCTGTTGGACCGACTAACATATCATTGCCCCTTAGGCATTCGGGTAGAGTTAGCATGCCACCCAAGTTTAATGGTTTCCATATAACTAAGGATGGTGATACGTTTGTCAGTGATCGTACACTAACAAATTTGGATGAACCAGCTAACTACCGCGAAGCAGTGGTGGGCCCCGAGTCTGCCAAATGGAAAGAGGCAATGGACAGCGAGATTAAGTCCATGTATGACAATCAAGTTTGGAACTTGGTTGACAATGTGCCGGGTCGTAAGACAGTCGGGTGCAAGTGGATCTTCAAGAAGAAGACCGACATGGATGGTAAAGTACACACTTATAAAGCTCGGCTAGTTGCGAAGGGATTCACTCAAACCCCGGGGGTTGACTATGATGAAACCTTCTCACCAGTAGCCAAGATTAAGTCAATTAGGATAATGCTTGCCATAGCTGCATTTCATGATTATGAAATTTGGTAGATGGATGTCAAAACTGCTTTCCTTAACGGGAAACTGACTGAGGATGTTTACATGAATCAGCCAGAAGGTTTTGTAGACACAAAGCATCCTGATAAAGTGTGTAAGCTTGAAAGATCAATCTACGGACTGAAACAAGCTTCTCGCAGCTGGAATCTTTGCTTCCATGAGAAAGTCAAAGAGTTTGGTTTCTCTAGAATTGAAGATGAGTCCTGTGTATATGTCAAAGCTAGTGGGAGTATAGTCACTTTTCTGGTGCTGTATGTTGATGACATACTGCTCATGGGAAACGACGTTCCGACCTTTCAAGATGTCAAGTCTTGGCTCGGGAAGTGTTTCGCCATGAAAGACCTTGGAGAAGCTGCTTATATTCTCGGGATAAGGATACTAAGAGATAGAAAGAAAAAGTTAATAGGCCTGAGTCAGTGTACATACTTGGAAAATGTACTAAAGAGGTTTAGTATGGAAAATTCCAAGAAGGGAGAGCTACCTATCCAAAGTAATGCCAAGTTGAGTAAGACTCAATGCCCGAGTACCGATGAGGAAATAGCTGAGATGAGTCGGGTAGCTTATGCTTCGGCAGTAGGGTCGATCATGTATGCTATGACATGTACTCGTCCCGACGTATCCTTTGCGTTGAGTATGGTTAGTCGGTACTAGGGTAATCCTGGAAGGGTATGCTGGATAGCGGTTAAAAACATACTCAAGTATCTACGAAGGACAAAGAACATGGTGTTAGTTCTTGGTGGTAGTGATGACTTGAAAGTGAGTGGATATACAGATGCCAGCTTCCAGACAGATAGAGACAGTGGTCGGTCTCAGTAGGTCTGGGTATTTCTTCTGAACGGGGGAGCGGTCACTTGGAAAAGTTCCAAGCAAGAGACGGTGGCTGATTCAACGTGCGAATCAGAGTACATAGCAGCGAGTGAAGCGTCTAAGGAAGCGGCTTGGCTGAAGAACTTCATCGGTGACCTTGGAGTTGTCCCGAGTATTCAGGAGTCGGTGGAACTATTCTGCGATAACGAAGGAGCGGTCGGTTTGACAAAGGAACAGCGAGACCATGGAAAGTCCAGGTATATCGAAAGAAAGTACCACTATATTCGACATCAAGTAGAAGAAGGTCACCTCTTGGTTAAGAGGGTATCATCAGAAGACAATCCTGCAGATCCTTTGACTAAGGCACTGAGTAGGATCAAGCACAATCAGCATGCTCGGAGTATCGGACTGATGGATGATATTAGTTTTAGTAATTAGATAGGTTTTGAAACTTGTAACAATATAAATGTAATTGACTTGGTGATTTTATAATGGAGATTTATAAATGAGTATTGTTTACTACCTTTGTCAATCATTTATTATTGTGTTTCAATTTTTGCATGTTTAAACTTCCTGATTAATTAGATTATTCGAAATTCCACAGTCGATCATACTGTTAGGGAGTAAGTATGAACGAAGACTGTCATGAATCGGTTGTAGATTGTCTAAGGAGTTAGACATTGCAGTAAGACTGCTACAACGTTCATGAGTACTTAGAAATTAGAGATTTGAGTATTAAATAAACCCGCACTTAACATATTGCTTCATGGATTACATCACGAGCAATGTTAAGACGATAATATCCTTTGATCTTTAAGTGGAGAGATATGATCTGTAATTTGTGAGGCAGTTGCTCATTGATAATGCGAAAACGCATCGGTAACTCGATGTTATAAAACACATTGTTGTGAGTATTCTGACTAGCAAAAGGTATAGACATATAAGTTGAAACTTATCCGTCCCCTGACCCGATGGGAAACAGATATCTGTAGGCCTCTCAATGATTTTGAAGTTGACTGAAAGTGTTGGCCAACCGAGACTAAATTGATGTGTTCAATTAGTAGTCTTAAAGTCATAAGCGAATCGGAAATGAGAAACAGAGTATCATACCAAGATTGATCTTAATCCATGTATTGAGTCTGAAAATATCTTGTTGGACGGAGGATCATCTGATCACTTATCTTTGGATAGAACTGACTGGGTCATAGTTCAGTAACAGTTTCATCAGAAACTGAGAATTATTAATCAAAAGATAAAATTAAAGTCATAGACTTATCCAATTGGGAGACTGTTGGATTAGGTGTCTAAGCCATGACTTTATATTTGTATTTATCTTGTTAATTGAAGCAAAGTCCATTTGGGCTGTCCTCATAGCTGGAGGATTGATGTAGAGTTCAGTAGAGAGAGAGGTTGATTTATTAATTGTTTAATAAATCAATAGAAATTAAATAAATATTTTATTAAAATATTTAAATGTTAATATATTAACTAGAAATTATATTAATTAATTAGAAATTAATCTGGAATTAACTGGATTTAATTTAGTGATTAATTAAATTAATTGGATTTAATTTGTGGAGGGCGAGGAATGATAAAGTTTTCAACAAGTCTTGTATCTCCTCCCATGCTCTGGCGGATAATGTTATTGCTTTAGTTTTCAGTTGGGTTAAGCATAGGGGTAAATTCAGGAATTATAAATGGGTTGATTGGGTTATTTGCCCCTTTAATATTTTGTAATCTGTTTCGTTTTTCTTTTTTGCCCTGCCTTGTCGCTTTATAGGCAGTGGTTTTATAAAATCCGCCGGTTCAAAAAAAAGTGTAGGGACTGGTTTTTATTTATTCAATAGTTGAATAACTGGCAAATCAGTGGCCAGGGGCTAGAATTGGCGCCACCTTGGAGGCTCCCTTCTAGGTTGGTGAAACCTTAATTAGGGTTTAGGAGATCTAGTCCAAATGGTCAACAGGCTTGTCCATTAAGGGGCACCTCTAGGGTTTTGATTGTAACCCTTGGAGGCTATAAAAGGAACCCCCTGGCACCCCAAAACCTGCGCCAACTTCAAGACTCTCCAGAGACTCTGCTGCTTTCTCTCCTCCATAGCTTGGGTGTGACTTCATTGAGGCAGGATCTCTTTGCTGCTAGCTTCAAGAACAATATTCAAAAGGTTGGTAATTATTGTTTTGATCTTTAGAAATAATTGTTAGCCTTAGGTTTTTGTTATATGTTCATAAGATAGAAAAACATAGATCCTTCATTAGGTTGCATGTGAACTTAGGGTTTCTAGTTCATTTTTGTGCAAACCCTTACAATGTTTTAGTTAGTTTATCTTTCCGATAATACTAATATTACCCACTTTAGTGCTAATGGACTTGTTTGTGTTTTAGTACAAATGTAGGGGGTTTTGTGTAAAATTAAGGAAGTTGATGAAAAATCTGAAGTTCAAGTTGACGTGATACGAGCAGCGCGGAGAAAGGATGAACGCGATGCGGACACGCGGATGAAATCCAATCCGGAAGAGTTTCAAAATTCAATATGCGAAGAAACGGGGTTAAGGTTGACCCGCGACGCGTACTCCACCTATACACGACGCGTAGAGCCAACTATAAATAGAGGCTCCTAGGTCGGATTTTGGGAGCGAAAATTGATCATTTGAGTGGAACTCAGACTTCTTTGACTCAGAATTTCGTAGTTTACAGTTAGTTTCGATAATTCATTTGTCTTTTATTTTCATTTATTGTTTATCGTTGAACTCTCGTGCAATCAAAGATTTTGGATTGTAGAATACCTTTGATCACGAAGAAGTGGATTAGTTCCTGAAATCAGAAGCATCCGACTCTGATTCGGGTTTGGTTTATGAATACAAAGTTGAGTTTTGGTTTATATTGATGCAATTTTCTTTTCGGTTTATAATTGTTGTGTTTAAAGTTATCGTTTCCGTTGTGTTTTGATTATGATTTTCTGAGATAGATCTCGAGAGTGAGATTAGTTTAGTGATTGCGATCTATTGCTTCGACATAGATTCGTTAGTTTCGGTTTTCGTGTTTCGAGTTCGGTGTCGGGATAAGTGTACGTATATTCACCATCTATAGAGTGACACTATAGATCGGTCGTATTTAGACACAAAGTGACAACCACTGACTCCACGGTTCGACCGTTACTTACCGCTAGCTAGTGGACTCATAATGTTAAATTTAGTATTTTTGACCGTCTCGACGACTGCGACATGTCAGCA
Source organism: Cichorium intybus (assembly GCA_023525715.1). Lineage (NCBI taxonomy): Eukaryota > Viridiplantae > Streptophyta > Magnoliopsida > Asterales > Asteraceae > Cichorium > Cichorium intybus. The sequence goes on from CM042011.1 coordinate 150,379,752, forward strand.
GTAGGTGGTGGCGGTGGAGTTGTAGTGGTGGGTGATGGTGATGGTGGAGGTAGTGAGGATGGGTGGTGGTGGTGGTGGGTGATGGTGGTGATGGGTAGCAGTGGTGGGTAATGACGTGTCAGCAGTGGGTGGTGGCGGTGGAGGTGGCATTGTATCCACATCCATTTTCACTATAGAACTCAGGTTTAATCTCTTAATCTTCCCCACATAACTCCACATATAGCCATAGTGGTCTCTTAAATGCCTTCACTCTCCTTCTTTGCATGTGTATTGGCTCTTCTATATTGAGACACACTTACTTGTATATTGAACCTCTTCATTACTTCTGTCTAAAGCCACTTTACACTCATTTTTAGGTTTCTAAAATTTTCCTTAACAAAGTGCTTACCAATCCAAACATATGTCACGATGCAACCCAAATTGAAATTCCTTGAACAATAATGATTTGCAAAAAGGAACTTTATCTCGAAAGTTTCTTCCCCTCACATTCAACTGGCTCATAGCCTAGAAGGAAAACAAAACCCATCATTTTGTTTCCCACTTCTATAGTTAAAAGCCTCTTGTAGAGTTGTAGCCATTTTTCTTGAACCACATCTAATTTACAATAAGAACACCATAGTTGCATAGACATTGTTCTAACTGTTGTGGGCTTTCAAATTTCTTACCCAAAACATGTTGCATGAATTGCCATGTTGGGTCGGATCATGTCTTAGCCTCTTAGGTGAAGTACGAGTTTAGGACCATCCAACTCTTCCCAGTCTTTATTCAAACTCATTTTATCTTCATCACTTTTATACGGGACTCCTTCAAGTTGTGGGTAATTTTCATTGGGACAAACCTCAGTCAATAATGGATCAATATACATGTCATCCAAAGTAATTTCTTCGTCTTCACGTGAATCATCTGACTATGGCCATAATCGGCTTGGATATCAATTTTAAAGGCCTTTTTTTTTCTCTTTCTTCATCAATCTAATAATTTGTGTTTTCATGAAAGTGATCGACATACACACCAACTCTCTTACCAGTTTCATATCCTCTATCAATAATTTTTACGTAATCATTATTAGACCTTAACATTAGTAATCAATTGGATAAAGAGTTTCTTGTAGCACCATAATAATGGTTTCTACATCTATCCGCAATCAAATCTTTAAGAAAATATTGAAGCTAATCAAAATTTATTGCTACAAAATCAACTTCATTAATAGAGATAACTACCTCATGCAAGTTGGTTAAGGGTTTTGGCACAAACACTCCCTTGTAGTTCACAACCACGGTTAGGAACTCATCAAATGAGGACATTCTGAAAAAAACAAAAAACTCAGATAAAAAGGCACGTAACATGACATTCTGAAAAACACAAAATCAAAATAAATGCTCGATGCTGGAATTGAACTATGATGGAATTTTATATACAGAAAACCATATCAAAATAAAATAAAAAAACTAAAAAAACCAAAGTATTTTTACAATGGTATGCCTTATTCAAATAAGGAACTTAACAATACGTTCTAAATAAAACAAAATCAATGATAAAATTTCAAAGCTGGAATTGAAGCTATGATGAAATCTTATCTAAAGAATAATCATATCTAGAAAAAATAAAGCACTGTTACAATTGTATATGTATTTCAAAGATAGAATCATTCCTCGTTCAAGGGTGGAATCGCTATGGTGCGGCTGCCACGTAAGTAAAAAACTAGTAATACGTAAAAACTGGTAATTGCCGCTATGAGCAATGGTATAATAAATCAAATAAAAAAAATTGTTGGATAACTTTATACAACTAAAATTTATTTAAAAACCAAAAAGATGAGTTATTGGACACTTTCCGTATTAGAATACTGAATCTTGCCAAATTCACAAAATTCACAACCGTAACAAAATCATATAAGCCATAATCTCGTTCACATTCTCACGTAACAAATGTTTAAACAATTCACAAATTTCAAAACAATTCACTTAGAAAATAATCAAATAACCCATGAATGTTGCAACATTATTAATAGATTCGTAAAGTATAATTACATATTACAAAATCACATATTATAATTCAAATTTTTGACAGCATAGTGTCATACTCATGATTATAGCTTACCAGACAAAATTTATGTTAAATATTGCTTAGGGACCTACACTATACAACAAAAAGTTTAAGTTGAAAGTCAAACACTAGACCCGTCCCTGCTCTAGGCGAATGGTACAAGCTAAATAACCTTATAGTAAATTTCTTATAATAAATTTAGTATTCCTATCGGGCTAAATGTTTATGAACTTAGTCTAATAATCACATATCTAAAAAGGAATTCAAGGTTATTGGACTATAATAATTAACTTGGGGCCAACCTACTATCTATATCTATATATGAATATATGATAAAGCAGATGGAAAATAATGGGCTTATTCTTTGCAAAAAGGCAAATTATGGTAAATTAATCATATTTGGATTACAAGGCCCAGATGTATTTTACTAAAAATTATATGGGTCAAATAGTTTGGGGCTATTCGGCGATATGAACAGTGCGACTTGCAAGTAAAGATACACAAAACCGAGTTTTTGACCAAAATGGTGTTTCTGAAAAAACTATTTACCAAAAGGGGGTTGTTTTCAAAATATTTACCAAAAGGGTGTTGTTTTTAACAAAAGAGTGTTTTTGATAGAATTTTCATTTTTCTAATTATACAATTTTGCTGTTTTTTAAAATGCATTTATTTTGACTTTTTTCAAACATTTTTTAATAATGTTTTTTTTATCATCTTTTTAACCAAAATTTTTTTAACACATTTTCAAAATACTTTTTTAAACTTTTTCTAATTATAGGATTTTAATGTTTTCAAAATAACTTTTTCTTTTAATTTTTTTTCCCTTCATTATAACAATTGTTTGAATATAAATAAATGTTGTAAATTGTTTATATTTAAGTAATTTAAAACCAAGATCATACATAAGAACCAACAACCAATATTATAGTTAAACTGTTTTAAGTACAAAACCAACAACCAAATATCATAGTTACATTGTTTTAAGTACAAAACCAACAATGGTTTCTTACAAAACCCAAAAGAAAAATAAAAGCAACACTTCGGATAGCTTGATTCGATAACCACTATCTGCAAAAGAAAAAAGATAAAATAGTAAAGAGATAAAATATACCAATGAACCAAATGAATCAAATATTGAAGGCGTATTCATTTACCTTGGCTTAGACGGACATTTTTTTCGATTGTGACCACTTTGTTTACAAATTCCACAAAGGGTCTTAGTTCTTCCTTCTTTAATGTCCATTCCATTTCGTAGTCTTGTTGAGCTTGGACGACCTTTTTTATTTCGTAGGAGCTCTAAGTTTGGAAGCAAATCTCCAAACAATGATTGTGGCCAATACGCTTCATGAGGTAGTGGGGAAAATTCAGATGCCCAAGTATCACAATACTTAACAATTGAGTAACATTTGTCAACATATTGCCAACTATTCAAAGAAAGTTTGGCACATGCACTTAAGACATGAGAACAAGGATATTTAAACACTTCCCATTTACCACATGTGCAAGTTTTTTGCTCCAAGTTAACCACTTGCACATTTCTTCCTCTTTGAGTCGTCAACTCAAATATTCCTTTCTCTCGATTAAATGATCTCAAGGAATGTGCACTTGCTTTTGACATCAAAGCTACTTGTTTTGCAACAACATGGGGGGTATATGCATCTCTATTAGCTCGAGCACTAAATCCTAAAGGACGTCTCACCTCAAAATAGTGAACCAATCTATAAAAAGTAAGTTGGACACAAGCTGTGATTGGTAAAAAACGAGCACCTTTAAGGACGCTATTAAAAATCTCTGACAAATTTGTAGTGAGCAACCCATATCTTCTTCCACCATCATGTGCAAGTGTCCATCTATCAAGTGGATGGCCCTCTAGCCATTGTCGAGCTTGTGGATTTAGCTTCCCAATTTCTTCCATGGTGGAGTTGAATTTCCGAACTTGATTTTGACTCCCAGCACGATAAGCTAAAGCTTTCAAATCTGAATTGCGGAACTTGTCATAAAAGTTGTTGATAAAATGCCGTAAACAATACCTATAAAAATAAACAAAATAATGTGAATATCTAATGTAAGTATTCTAAAAAAAAACAATGTGACTTATAACAATACCTATGAAAACAATGCGGCTTTGACCATGGAGATCCATGCTCATTGACTACCTTTAGGATTCCAATATGACGATCGGATATTAAGCAAATGCCTTCACGATCTTTCACCACATGATTCTTTATATGAGAAAGAAACCAATTCCAACTATCATAAGATTCATTTTCTACGATAGCAAATGCTAATGGTAAAATCTGATTATTACCATCAACTCCAATTGCAATCATCATTGTTCCCTTATACTTGCCATACAAATGTGTGCCATCAATGCTAATCACTGGCCGACAATGTTCAAACCCCTTGATAGAAGGAGCAAAAGCCCAAAAAACACGTCTAAATTCCACGGGTTCCAAATTGGTTGATCTCGAAACACACCACTCGACTATAGTACCCGGATTGAACTTTTGAAGTGCGCCTAGAAATTTGGGCAAAGCCGCATAAGATTCTTCCCAATTGCCAAACACTTGCTCAATCGCCTTCTGCTTTCCCGCCCAAACCTTTTTGTATGAAGGAATATAGCCTAGTTTATCAACTATTTCGGATCTCAAAGCAGGAATACTAATTGAAGGTTGCTCTTTAATAAGGTGTTTCTTTTCATGAGCGATCAAGCTTCCATCTAGGTTTGGATGGTCTTGAGAAATATTATTGTGTAAACAAGTATGTGGGCCAGTGTACTTTGTAATTTCAAAACACCCACTTCGTTTTCGTTTAAGTGCACGAAGTTGCCATTTGCAACCAGATTGTAAATGTAACTTGCATCTTATGGTCCATATAGTTGGACGTGTCTCAATGACCTCAAATTGTTTATGTGTCCTAATGCAATGGAGCTTAATAGCTCTCATAAGTTCTTCTTTATCCTTGAAAGAATCTTTTCCCAACACTTGTGTAAAGTCATTCTTGCTCACTAATTTTGACACAATCCAATCACCGTCAGTGGTCATATTTGTTTCCTCCATTCTAGTAAAAGTCGAAGGTATTTCAAAGTTGTTGTCAAAAGATTCTTCATCGTCTTCTTCTCTGATGTAATCTTCTTCTGACACGTCATTCACATCAACTTCATTGTCATTAGTTATTGCATTACTTACAACAGCCATTTGAGAAATTGTATGGGGATCTTCATTCTCAACCATATGTGATATGATATTAAATTCCATTTGTATTCTAGAAAACTGAAATCAGAAAACACGTGACAAAATCAGAAAACACATATTATGTTCAGCTTTCAACAACAGAAACTCGTTCATAACTGTCAACTAACGATTGCAACAACTGAAATAAAAAAAGGACTCAACTTTCAAAAAAGGAATCAGCTTTCAGGTTTTTGTAATAGCAATTGCAACATCAGAAACTGTCAACTAACGAATTTAAGCCATCATATACGAATTCTGATTCAGAAACCATGGCCTGAAATCATAAATCAAGAAATCACGATTGTAGACACGAATTTAAGCCATGGCCAGAAATCATAAATCAAGAAATCACATTGCAGACACGAATTCTGATTCAGAAACAGTCAACTAACGAATTTTGCATTAAATGAACGATTTAGTAAACATAGTGAACCAATCAGATGGCCGGCGTTGTACCTGAAATCACGAATTAAAGCCATTGTTAGTACCTGAAATTGCGATTGCGGGAATGGAGATGGTCGGTGTTGCTGGAGATGGTCGGCGTTGCTGGAGATGGAATCGCCGGCATCGGCGTTGCTGTAGGAGGAATCGCCGGCGTCGATTGGCCGGAGAAGATGAAGAGATCGATGGTCACCGGATTTCTATGGGAAGGTTACGAGTACGGGCAGGTTAGGGCAGGGTCAATTTTGAATAAGCTGTTGTGCGTAAAAAAAAAAGTAGGTTGAAAAGTATAATTAATTAAATCACCCCCTTTTGGTAAATATTTTAAAAACCACCCCATTTTGGTAAATAGTTTTTTCAAAAACACTCTTTTGGTCAAAAACTCCACAAAACCTGGTTAAAACCAAACCTATTTTGTTTTTTTGTTTTTTTGTTTTTTTGTTTTTTTATAAATTAGATTAGGTTTTGCATCGGTTTTATAGGATGCTGGAGTTGACTGTGGGTGTTTGTTTTTTCTTTGCAGATCTTCCTGACCACTTTTGTCTGCGCCACGCAGACGGCGCACAGACATAACCTCTCGCAGAGTGTTTGTTTTTTAGAAGACCGCAGACCTTTTTAGGTCTGCGCGTACTCTTCTTGGGACAGACATGGGCCAAAGTCTGCAAAGCTCTTCTAAACTCTTCACGCTAAAAAAAAGCCTAGGTTATTTCTAAAAAAAAATTACGCCTCTGCTCCTCCTCTTTCTTCTTCCGCGTACGCTCCCGACCATCTCCTTCCTTGCCGCTGCTGCTCCGGCACTGCTGCTACGCCGTCGTCGCTACGCCGTCATCACTGCTCTCCTTCTCCTTCCAACAGGTAACGTTTTCTGCTGCTATCTCTTCCGATTTTTTGCTGAAAAGGTCTGATTTTTTGCTTCTTGAGTTTTTTCCGATGAGTTGGGTTTTATAAACATTGAGGCGGTGGGTGGATGATTTGGCAATATAAAATTGTTTTCTATTGGATTTTGGTACATTGGGATTTTTCGTATGGCTTGAATTGGGATTTTCCGGTGGAAACCCACTCTTTTGTAGGAACTTGGAAGAAATTGGGGTTTTGTAAACTTTTGGACCGTTTCCATCTTGCTTGGGGAGTTTGGTTGAATTATTCTTGTATATTAATGGATTGATGGAATATATTCCTTAAAGTATAAGTGGATAGAAATCTACAGCAATAGCCGATAAGAAACACTTTTTCTTGCTTATTATTTCATCATCATTGATCACTTGTATAGTTAGTTTAAAAGTATTAGTAATCAATATTTATTATCCTCGAAATGTATGTTACATACTTAGATTGGAAATCAATTTTGGTGTTTTTATGGAGGTTGTGATTGGATTGGAACCTGCATTTTTATGTTTGGGTTATTGTGATTATATGATTTATATGTTTACTAATTTTTGCAATCTAAAATTGTATATGATTTTTTGGTTCTTAGAAATGGGAGAAAAACTACAATGGTCCACCGAGCAACAAAAACGCTTGTTGGAAACATGTATCGATATTCAAAAAGTTGTACAACATTTGATTAACAACAAGGATGAGCCAACAACTGATGAATGTTATGAGAAGTTGAAGCTTGTTGGTTTAGAACCAATTGATCCTTTATTTTTAGTTGCTTTTCACATTTTCGAAAAGTCCGTGCTTATGAGAGAAGCATGGATGACACTGCCAGCCATTCCCGGTGTCTTAAAAGCATGGATCAAAATGACCGCTAATGGTTTAGGAATATTAGATTAGGGAAGCATTGTTTGGGTTTTTTTTGGGTTTGGTTGGGAACTTATATGGTTTTTTGATGATGTTTGACACAGTATTTGGATTATTTTGCTTATTTGGAAACATTATATGACTTTTTGCTAAATTTTGACGCATAGTTTGGGTTTTTGTGGTTGTATGATTTATATTTCGATGTTCTAAAATTAGAATTGTTTAAATTTCAATGTTGAAAACTGTTATGTTTATAAAATTCAGTTTATTTAAATTTCAGTTTATTTTACAGTTTGCAGACTTTAAAAAACAAACAGTCTTCTTTTTGCAGACTGCAGACATTTGGTCCACCTCTTCTGCTACAGATGTCTGCAGATGTGGTCCGCAGACTGCAGGCCTTTTACCTCTTAAAAAACAAACAGCACCTAAATCCAATGTGGTTTTGGCCCCTTTTTTGTGAATAAAAAAATCTCCTTGCTTTTTCCGATGATCAAAACACTATATATATACAATAGAATCTCCGAGACATCATGGATTATGATTTTGATAATTACAAACAAATATACAAAAAAAAATGAGAGGAGGACGAACACTCAATATGGATCTGAAATTGAGCAAAAGTTGGTGAGGTAGGCCTTGTGAAGATATATGTGAATTAAGCTGATGGTATCTGAAGAACACGATGAGACCAAGGGCAACGTTTTACCGGACGAAACAGATATCTATTTCGATGTGTTTAATTTGCTGATTTTGTATCGTATTCATATATATGTATACAGCAGAGACGTTATCACAGTAGACTAACGTTGTATGTTTTAGATGGTCATGAAGCTCAATGAATAGGTTGTGAAACTAGCATGTTTCAATAACCACGTTCATGACACAAGGTATTTGGCTTCGACACTTGAGCAAGGTAAAGTGGGGGTGTCTTTTAGCCGACCATGAGATGAGGTTATCAATGAGTTGGTTTTGTTTAACCTGATTACTTTTTATAACTTTTTTACATCTTTTTTATGGATATATTTAAAAGAATTTTTCGTTTTTACTTCTATGTCTCTATCCGTGTTATTCATGATTTTTCAGGCTTTACAAATTCTATTGTAGAATATATTTGGTCAATTTTACATATATAAAATTTTTAGCATTCAATATTAGTTTTAATTTTTCTAAGTTTTCTGAATATATTATTAACATCATTTTTTTTATCTACAAAATGATATAAAATTCGTCTCAATCCGGCATATCTAAAATATGACTTATTTTAGTTATTAAAATTTATTTTTTCCTTATATCTTTGTAAAGTAAGCTCTTTATCGATATAAAGTATGTTCTTTGGAATTACATAGCACTCCGTGTAAACACGAATATATCATTAAAACCATCTAATTTTTATCCACATAACGCTATGAAATCTTTTATTCAACATATATCAGACGTCATATTTTTGGTTTGAAAATTCCGTTTTTCGTATTATTTACATAAATTTCCCACAAGAACGCGCGATATATGCATCTCCTAGTTTATACTATATATGTAATATTGACAAAAAATTATGTCCCCAACTAAATATGCTACCCGGGTCTTGGCCCAGGTCCCTCATAGCTTGGGTAAGCCATGCCCATATTCATGTTCATTGGAATCGTTTACAATCCTATTACTACCTAGTTGATGATCGATTCTAGTGAGCCACTAAATACGGGATTGTATGAGGCTTGATCAATTCAGTGTGGGCAGATTTAATTCGTTGTGATTCAACCGTTTTGGGGTTGGGATATAACGTCGGCTAAGATAAAAGTACGCAACTAATTGTGTTTAGAAATGTAATTGTACGATTCAACATATAACTCGGTAACTTCTTTTACTAAGAGATTAAAATGCCTAAATATCATAATAAAAATAAGTCGGCAAAATCTTCTGAATGAAAATCGACCTTATTAAAATATAGTGCAATAACTATGGATAAATTCAAATATTTGCAGTTAAATATCACAAACACTATACATTTAGGATAATCCCGATAAAAATGTGTTGCATGTCATGTGACATGTGATACATAGATTAGACATGTATAAACCCTAGTACCTATCCGATAACGTTATGATTCAGCCCAACCTTGGTATATGAAAACTAGAAGTGATTAGCGCTCAGTAGCCCCAACGGCCTTGGATGGGTTGGGCCTTATATTATTTCATGTTGATATTTACATACTTTGGATTTTGGAATGCTAAGTAGAGGTGCACAAACCGGATTTTTTCCGGATCGAAAACCGGATAGGATCCAGTCAAAAAAATCAAAACCGGATTTGGGGCGAAACCGGATTAGACACAAAAATTCCCGATCCTATACAAACCGGATCGGATCTCAAACCCGTTTTTAAAATACTGTTTTTTGGAGCAAATTTTCATTGTTTTTCTTATTTTTTTTTTTGCATTTTTATCAAAGGAATACATAAGATGTATATATAGGATATAAAGGGTATTAAAGGTCAATTTCCGTCACTTATGAGGCTCCAAACGGTCACAAGATCGTTCCTAACGGTCATAAATTAAAAAAAAAACGTTCATATGTCCCATGGAAAAACCGGATCGTAAACGGATTGAAACCGGATCGTAAACCGGATTGACAAGAACCGGATTCAAACCGGATTCAACGGATATAATTTCAAACCGGTAGGATCCGACGGATCGGATTGGAAACCGGATCGGATTTTGAAAAACCGGTTCGGATTCGGATCGGATACCGGATTCGGATCGGAATCCGGTTTTTTGTGCACCTCTAATGCTAAGTGATAACTATTCAATCTTATTTTATTGATCTCCTGTTTAGTATTTAGAAGTGTTCCAAATCGATATGGAAATATAAAACAATTTAAAGATTAGATATAATGCAATAATTTTGAAAAGTTTAAAAAAATAAAATAATAAATATACAATATTACAGATCTAACTGTGGTGGTCGAAATGGTGGTAGATGGATGACGATGGTGGTGGTGGTACTGCTGAGGTGGTGGTGTTGGTGCTAGAGTTGGTGGAGGTGGCGGTGGTGGTGGTGGCGGCGGCAGAGGAGGTGGTGGTTGCTGCGACGAAAATGATAAAGGATGTAACGGTGGCAGTGGCAGTGGTGACGATGATGGATGCGGTGGTGGTGGTTACAGAAGTGGCGGATGCGGTGATGACGGTTGTAGTAGTGGTAGAGGTGGTGGAGGTACATGTGGTGATAGTAATGGTGGTGAGGAAGGCAGTGGAGGTGGTGGAGATGGTCGTGGCTGGTGGTAAAGGTCGCAGTGGCGGTGGTGGTGGTCGAGGTGGCATTACTGGTGGTGGTGGTGGTGTCAGTGGTGGTTGTAGTGCTGGGGAGGTGGCAAAAGTGGTGGCTGCGGCGATGGTAGTGGTAGAGATGACAGTGGCGGTGGCGGTGGTGATGGTTATGAAGGTCCTGCATGTAGTAGTGACGTAACAATCAAATATGAATAATAATATACTCATCTCGTTGTTAAAATATCAACATGTCAGCGGCGGTGGAGAATTAGAACGACATGAAAAAATTTGTGGTTCAGATTTAGTCTCGCGATCTCAACATTTTTTTTCATTCTCAACGGAACCTATATATATATATATATATATATATATATATATATATATATATATATATATATATATATATATATATATATATATATATATATATATATATACACACACACACACACACACACACATACTAGTTGTGAGACCCGTGTATTGCACGAGTTGATTAAAAGAAAATGTTAAATAAGAACATCTAAATATCAAGCATTATACTAACTTAAAGTAAATAACATACTCTCTTAAAAATAAACAAAAACACACAAAATTGAGAATATAGAAATGTAATAGAAATATATAAAAGTAGAATGCTATAATGCCTTCAGGAGTGCCCTCTCTCCTCCTCTCACTTTTTGTCTGCCACCTCAGCATCCAGTCAGTATTTCTTTCTCCTCGCTTTATCCCCGTAAATGATCACCTCTCACTTTTTAATTTAAAAACAAATTAAAAATAGAATAAAAACACAATAATAATTTCATAAACTAAATTAAAATTAAACTTAAATTTAAAATAACAACTAAAAATTAAAAACGACAAATTACGTTAAACTAAAAATAAAAAACGACAAACATTACGTTAAACTAAAATAAAAAACTAAAAAACTACCCATATTTTTTGACGATGTCGTTTGTCAACTTCAACGTCAACTCGAGGGCCGCGCCGGTGAGATGCTCGGTGGGTTGCATCATGACTAGCATGTTGAGCGCCCGGTCCTTGTTCTCGCGGGAAGTTTTTCTCGCCAACCTTTCCTCTTCGGTGGATTTGACGTGCCCCGATATGGTCGACAAAAGTTGATCGAATTTTTCGTTAACGTCATCCATTTTGCCGTCGTTCACCGAACTCGAAGACGCCGCGGCTTTTCCTTTCGCCTTCGCCCGATTACGACCCATCGGTCTTTCAAAATCATCGGGAATTTCGTTGACGTCGGCCCCGATATGTGCATTCGAAGACGTCGTGTATTGCATCTCGGATGTTTTTGAACGTTTTGACGCATGTGTCAGTGCCGGATCAGTGCCGACCCCCTTCCACATTGGGTATTGGCGGACCACCTCCCAAAAAGCCATATGGCGAAACGGTTTACCCTTGTTGTCGTGTTGGTAAACCGCAAGAGATTTTTTGAGGATGTCTTGATCGTTCTCGCCGGATTCGCGTTGCCCCATAAAGTTAACGAACAACCCGTTAAATTTATTCTCGTAACCGTTAACGACTCGAAATTTAGTCGTCAACGTATCTTTGGAACGATAAAATTCATGTCCCAAATTTTTGTGAAAAACTACGCGAATTGTCTCCCAAAAATGTGCTTTTGATTGAGCGTTTCCGGCTTCGCAATCATTGGAAACGGCAACCCAAGCACGCGCTAGCATAACCTCTTCATCTTGGGTCCACGCTTGAGCGGGAGCGGGACCGGTGGCTTTCTTTCGGCTTTTTCGTTGAAGTGGGATGTCTTCGGGCTCGGATTCTTCTAAATCGTCCGGTTGTGTCTCCGGCACCGCATCGTCGCACGAATCGGAAGTATAGATATGTTGTGGTTGTGGCTCCGTAAAAGTCGTGGAAGGTCCCTCGGTAGGTGTCCTAAAAAACGGGTTGAAGGGCGATTGCGGGTATTGGAATTGTGGGGGCATCGATTGGTATTGGAATTGAGGTGGGGAAAAAACACACGCTCCATTTGCGGAATGTACGGAGCGGGTTCCGGTGATGATTGCGGGAAAATATTCTTCGTGGTTTTTGACTTTCGTTGGGATGATTGTTTGGGAGCCATTGAAAATTTTTTGGAGAATGTTTGGAGAGTTTGAATGTGTGTAAAATAGTAGAATATGTTGAATGTGTGTGTGTTTATACATAGAGTTGTTTAATTTTTTTTTTGAAACGGCTCCTTCCTCGCCACATACGACAACGTCGCACGACGTTCAAACCTCGCGCGGGTGCCAAGTGCGACGTGCTCGCAAGGGGGGGGGGAGCGGTGTTCACCGCGGGCGTCGTGGTCGTCGGGCTAGGGCTCGGGCGGGCATACTGAAGGGCCTAATACACAAACAAATTGAAGTACATTGCTATATCTTGCAATTAGTGCTTAAAAAATCTCGATTTACCATTGGGAAAATACAAAAATACCTAATAGATATTCACAATTGCAATTTGATTTTTGAAATCGTAAGACGAAATTTGGGGTTAAACATTTAATTAGTAGTTTCCTATTAATAAAAACATAATTAGGAGAGATAGAATTGTAACGACCAATTGTAACCGATCATTAAGGAGTAGTAATGAACAAATTATTTTATTTTTTTAAGAAATTTAAAATCATGAGAAAATGACGTGGCCAAATGAATGTGGTGGTGACATGTGGCTTTGAGTTACTTATTTATTAGGATATATCTTATCCTAATAAATAAGTAACTCAAAGCCACATGTCATCACCATATTCATTTGGCCACATGTCATTTTAATAGAATTTTGGATTTATTAAAATAAATATAGATAATTAATACAATGTAACTATAACCTTCAACTACGTATTAATTTGAAGGTTATCCCAAAAAAAATCGCCTAAAACAGAAACACGTTTCAAGTAGATATTGTTCCCAATTTGTGGTGATATCGACTTATTATCTCTCTCTTTATTGAGTATTTCACCAATCCCATTTCTTTTTATTGGTCATCTCTATTTCCAGATTTTGATAATCACTTTTTTTCATTAATACGATATGCAATAATGATGTATGAAAAAAAACTTATGATTTAAAAAGGTATTGCATTTAATTTTGGACTACCGATTTTGTATAAAGCAATGTAAAATTTGCATTTTCTCGTTTATGTAGAAAATAAACTATAGTAAAATAATCAAATACACTTTTTAAACCAAAATAATACAACTTTTTCCAAACCGATTCAAAATACAATAATATCGATAAAATATTATTTCCGAGTTTCAATCCATATTTTACCTGTTATTTGTTATAATACATTGGCGAATATCTAATGTGGTTTATTTATAATTATTAATGTTTAGATCTTTATATTTAACAATTTTTTATATCATCCCGTGTAATACACGGGTCTTACAACTAGTATATATATATATATATATATATATATATATATATATATATATATATATATATATATATATATATATATATATATATATATATATATATATATATATATATATATATATATATATATAGGTTCATTTGAGATAGATCTTTTTTTTATGAGATCATGAGACCACTTTTATTAGTGAAATATTCTAATATTTTTTTTGTTTGCATAATAATATATTATGTATAATATTCTAATATTCTATGTTTTAAAATATTTGCAATGTAGATTGTCTTAATTAACAATATTGTTATAGAATATTAGAATATTATACATATAATTTTTTATGAACACTAGATTAGTTCACATCATTATACGACTAGTTAACCAACTACTCCTATTTTAAGAGTTGACATTAACCCTTACTAACTACTATACTCAGTATCTTATAGCATGTATCCCATCAAAGCATGCACTTGTATTCCCATTCACGGTTTAACTCTAGCATCCTACACTCAAGGACCTAGTTCAGTTGAACCATGGCTCTTAGACCAACGGTAACAACCTAATGTTGGATTAGGTGTCTAAGCCATGACTAATAATTTGTATTTACCTAATTAATAGAAGCAAAGTCCATTTGGGTTGCCCTCATAGCTGGAGGTTTGGTAGAAAGTTCGGTAGAGAGAAATGTTGATTTATTATGGGATTAATAAATCAATAGAAATAAAAGATATGGTTTGTTAATATATTAAAGTGATAATATATTAATTAGAAACTATATTGATTGATTAATAATTAATCAGAAATTAATTGGATTGATTTCTGTGGCATTAATTAGATTAATCAGGAGGTCAGAGATTAAAGTCGTACAAATTCAATAGTTGAATTGCGGCGCGCGGCGCGCCAATGTAAAGGCCGCGACGCGCGTACATATTCGTACGAATTCAATAGTTGAATTGCGGCGCGCGGCGCGCAAACGATCTGGCCGCGGCGCGCGTACAGATAATCCGGAAAATGGGCTGCGGCTAGGGTTTCTAGCTTTGCCACTTGGTTCCCTATAAATAGGGAACCCTAAACCTCATTATAAGTTGCTCATTCTATTATTCTCTCTGGAATTTTCGGTCCTTTCCTCTGGCTCCCTGGGTGTGATCTCATTTGAGGCAGGACACTTGTGCTGCTTAGCTTCAAGATTAAAACTAAAGGTTAGTTTTTCTGATTTATTCTTTTAGTTATTTTTGTTTGGCCTTTAGGAATTAGTTACATGTTCAAAGTAAGAAAACATAGATCTTTTCTAGGTTGCATGTGAACTTAGGTTTTTAGTTCATGGTTGCGGAAAACCTTTCAGTGGTATCAGAGCGTTTGGTTGTTTTCTTATTGAATGGCTGCAATAGTTTTCCTAATTAGGGTTTAAAGTTTATAAATCCTTTTTGGCCTATTTTTCGATTTTTGGGTTTAGGGTTTTTAAAACCCTAGCCCTTCCCCTTCTTTTTCAATTTTCTGCTTAGGGTTTTGGAAGGTTTTCTATTTTTGGTAACTTTAATTGGTTGATTAAATGGATAACCTTAAACCCGGTTTGTTTGAATTCGATAATTAGGGGTTTAAGATAGGTTTAAATTGATTTGATTAATTTGGAAAAACCTATCTACATTTGAATTAATTTAATTAATTGTTTAATTAAAAGATAATTCAAGAGATTTAATTTAATTTTGATTTAATGGTTAAATTTCGAGAATTAAAGGATAAATCCTAAAATATTTTAAAAGGATTAAAATATCAAGATTTAATTAATTTAATTAATAGTTTAATTAAAAGATAAATTAAATCAAATTAAAGGTTTAATTTAATTTGAAGTTTAATAGTTAAATTTCAGGAAATTAAAAGATAAACCAGGAATATTTTAAAAGGTTTAAAATACATCTTATATATATTATTAAAAGTTAATACTATATGTATAAGATAAATTGGTTAGTCAAATCATTAGTAGGCCTCATTCACGAAGCTGGTCTATAAAGTGGGTATAAGGAGACTGCCTATAAAATGGCAGTCTAATGGGTGTTCACTCTCACCCACCGCTCGCCTGATCAGTGGAGGGTCGTTAGCCGAACAGTTTTGATAGGACCGCTTAATCATTAAAAGTATAATGATCAAAGTACTAGAACCCGTACAAGAATTCTCAATCTAGTTACTTTAGAAAAAAATGTGAATTTGATGCTAACCCATGAAATTGCACATTGCACTTTATGAAACGTTGGTGGAGCGTGTATGGGTTACCGGCACACCAATGGGGGTTCATAAAGAGTGGCAATGGGTTTCTCAGGTGTTATCATTGTTGATGGAGCGTGTGTGGTTAACCGGCACATCAATTTGAGATGATAATGGACCCCGAGAGTACCAAGCTAATTTGCATGGTTATTCACACCCGGTTTGTGATCCTCGGCATCCCAGTCACAAACGGTGGGGCATATCCGAGATTAAACATGCCATTGAACAGTTCAATGAATCTCACAGATCTAGGAATTTCATAAGACTGAAATTGATAAAAGTTATCTACCTTAATGACCACTGTGTTGTGACTACGGCATCCCTCTTCACAGCATAGTTGGGGTATTTTGGATCCTAGCCTTATTAAATAATATATATTGGGTAATTATTTAAAAGGATGAATTAAACGAATAAATTCAAATTTTATATATGTCTGAAGAAAGTGTCATTCTCCTCCTTCTCCTCCTTCACCCATTTCTGAGAGCTTCAGAAAGCACCTGTTTAGTATGGTAAGGCTGACTGGCCTGAACTATGTGATATGGTTTTGCAATTAGAGAATAGTTCTTAGTTTTGCTGGCGAACCATATCCGACTGAGTGTCCGCTCCTATACATGACATCACACAGCAGCTTGTGATGAGCATGACTCCTTGACTATTGAGTCTAAGGAAGTTCGTTGCCTTATGCTATTGATCATTAACCCCGAGTTCCGCAGGGATTTAGAATTCCTGGGGTCTGATAAGTTAGCACAGCTAGTTCAGGAAAGGTTCCGTGAACTGGTTGAATAAAGGGAACGAACTAGGATCTTCAAAGAGCTTGAAGTTGCAAGCTAGAAAGAAGTAGCACCAGTTTGCGTGTTCCCGAGACTGAGGGATACATAGGCGAACAGTATAAAACTGGTTTCCCCTTGTGATCAGGAGTTAAGCATTAGCTCGACTCGCTGATCCGTTCATCCACATGAACAGGAAGGGTAACCGGATAAGACAATCATGGAAATGCATTCAATGTCGACTCTAAATGAGTCGTTCATGGAGAAGCATAGTTCCATTAATTCAGCTACTTCAGGATTGAGTCCAGTATTAAGGTGCATCAAGAAATGATCCAGATCGTCTGGACCGATTGTTCGATGTTTCAAACTGGGAATCCATAAGGTGGGACACAGTCACAGAAAGATTGGAAAAATGCTCTAAAGCCAAACTGTTTGGCAGACTCAGTAATATCTTAAAACTCAGAATACCTGATCCTCATTTCCTTGATACAGGATGTGTTTCTCACATTTGCTCTGTATGCATGGACTCTGTGGATGCGGGATGTTGTCGCACAGGAGCATATTCAGATTGGATATGGAGCTCGTGCATTTTTGGAGTTAAGCTAGATATTTGTTCTTGTTATTGGTTTATAGATACATTTAACATAGCTTCGCATTGTACATTGTTCTGAGGATAATTCTGGTTTAATGAAATTTTTTTAAAAAATGGTTGTTTTAATTGTCCTCGAAATGTTGTGTGAATGTGTTGATGACGTAAATGGTAATAACTTGAATGTTGATACATCCAATGGGATTGGACTTATATATTGTGTTCTTTATGATTGTTAAAGTGAATTTTATGAGAATCACTTCAACCAAAGGTCCAGTTGGACAGGACTTTGGAATCATTCGACTTAGAGTCACGTGATGAATTGAGTGCTTAATAAAATTAATTGTGGCAAGAAAGGAATCGCCCAAAGATCCAATGGATAGGATTTTGGAATCAGTTGACTTGGAGTCAGGTGATGATTGCATGTCTTGAAAAATATTAACAAAGTCATAAATTTACATGGAACTGTAAAGGTATTAAGATTTTGAGCAACAGACACATAAGTTACTGTGTATTGCTTGAATCTTCGAACAGAACACGATTAGTTATGCTTCATGATATTTGCCAAATGGTTTGACAAATATGGCGTCGTTTATCAGAATAAGCGATTGATTGAAACCTTGAAGTGTTCAAGGATTTCAAAGGAAGTATAAGATCAACGGAACCTGAATGACTACATAGACTGAGAAAATGTTTCACAGTTTATCCTCTTCCAAGAACACTAATGGTTATAATGTGTCTTAGGGAAGATGATGGAGCATTGATCGAAATAGTTTTGATCCTCGGTGTATAAGATACACTGGATACATTTCCGACTAATATTTCAATAAATTGAATATTCAACTAGTCAGACCGCAGAAGCCATATTCCGACCACATCCTAGACTAAGTAGGTTATGTTGACACTGTCTGAAATGTAAAGATGGGATCATCCCACTAGTACATAGAAAGTCCAGGGTCATGTAGCATTCGTCTGAATATCATGACAAGCCTGAAACTGATCAGCGATGTCGTTTCATTGGCCATCCCGGTTATCCTTTGAAAGAAGAGTACTTTTAGAAAGAACTCAAGTTCTAAGGAAACAGTGGGAGTAAGAATAATTCTGAATGAGTTCAAGGATTAGCCAAGTGATAGAACCTTTAGTCACCACTGGGACTTGACCAGGAATTAGATTCCTGTTAAACCTGACATACCCTCTCTTCGCTTGACCAGTAGTTATTGTCACTGTCATAAGGAGTTATGATTTGGGTGATATACCGGGTAGTGGTAAAACACTAAAGATGGTACGGATAAGTAATCCGACTGCTGGAAGCATTGGTGAGCCCAGTTGCTGCCAAATAAGAGAACCTTACCGCGAGACACAGTCTATGTGACAGTTTGATTGATCTTTACAACTGGTCTAGGAACCAGTGGGAGTAATTGAATCATCAAAAGAAGGGAACATAGAAATGTACTTACAGAACATCTGGTTGAATGAGTCATCACTTGGAGTCAAGCAATTGATTCTGAGAGAAGCACTCTCAATAGAAGATGTAATCCGAGAGGATTCTGCGTGGCATAGTGTGAGTCGTTAGTGGAGCGTGTGTGGTTTACCAGCACACTAATATGGACTCACATAGAGCATGCCATTACAAAAGGTACACGGCCTCGGGATTCGTCCCATGGGCATCTCGCAAGAAAGGACATTCGGATTCTCAAAATAGGCCAAAAGGTTTGGATTTTGTGAATAGCCTGAAAGATTTCCTTTAATATGTCGGAAAGGTTTGGATTTCGGTTTCGCAAAATGTGCCATAAGTTCTGGATTTTGTGAATAGTCCGAAAGAGTCATATAACGGTGTCAAAGCCAGTGGGAGTATCGTTGTTATCTGCTATCATTGTATGTGGGTTACATACTGGTTCTAGGAAACGTCTCTTATCATTACAAAGTGTAATGACTTGGTGTTAAGAAACGGTTCGCTATGAAAGACTTTAAGAGATACAACATACTCAGGTGGTTGTGAACATCTATTAGATAGATCAGAATTCTGCCAATATGATCTTGATGAGATTCAAGATGCATAATCCAAGGAAAGGAGTTTCCTGTCATTGCAAAGTGTAATGAATTGGTATGAAAGAAAAAAAGGTACAGCATGCTCACGTAGTTCATAGACATCTATCAGATAGATGAGACTGACAGTATTGACTTAGCCGTTGAGAATATGATCTTGATGGGATTCAAGATGCATAAGAAAGAGTCCCTGAAAGGAAATGGTTTCCGGAAATCATGACACAAGGATTATTGGTAATCTTAGGATTCCGAAAGGGCTTGGAATGAGATTATATCAGGTTCCTCGAGCCTCTTGGACAAATCAGAAGTGTTATGAACATATCCTGATGACTTAATGCTTAGAGCATTGTAAGTTGGATTCAGGATATTGCCTGGCTGAGAATACTGAATGGATTTTTAAACAGACGTGAGAAATCATTGGGAAATGATTAGGGTGATTGATTTGAAAGGGTTTTCAAATCGGTAATTGTTTACACCAGAACGTGGTGCTGTAGGACTTCATGGTTAAAGAATTTCGTTGGTTTCTGATGGAGCGCGTGTGGTTCACCGGCACATCATGACACCTCGAAATTGTCTTAGGGTATAGTCATGTAGACTAAAGACCCGAGAACCATGGGCAGTCACGGTACACATCACCGAAATGGAGTTGTGAGAGAGAATGACAAAATGACAAAATGACAAATTGAGATATCATCGGAAGAGTATCCGATAGGATCATCTGCAATAAAGTGTATAAGTGTTAGACACTTGGATACATAGAAAGAGTAAAAAGGTCATAGACATAGATATAAAAGGCTTGAATTGAAAGTTTAAAAGAGAATAAGAAATCGATAATAGTTATGATAAATCCGACTTGGTGATTACCTCGTGGAGACTTGGTAATTAGCAGGAGTAGCTGCCAGTCAGATTTTATGTTTCACTTTTGCATGTTTACTTCCTGAATAATTGGATTATTCAAATATCCACAGTCGTTCATACTCTTAGGGAGTAAGTATGAAGGAAGACTGTCATGAATTGGTTTGTAGATTGTCTAAGGAGTTAGACATAGCAATAAGATTGCTGCAACGTTCATGAGTACTTGGAAATGGAGATTTGAGTATTGGATAAACCCGCGCTCAATGGATTGCTTCATGGATTATATCACGAGCAATGTTGAGACGATAATATCTTATGGTCTTAAAGTGGAGAGATATGAGTTATAATTTGCAAGGCGATTGTTCATTGATAGTACGAAAACGCATCGGTAACTCGATGTTATAAAACGTGCTGTTGTGAGTGATTTGTCGGGTAAAAGATATAACATATTAGTCGAAGCTTATTCGTCCCTTGACCCTGACGGGAAACAGATATCTGTTGGCCACTCGATGATTTTGAAGTTGACTGAAGCGCTGGCCAGCCAGGACTAAATTGATTCGTTCAATTAGAAGTCTAAGAGTCATAAGCAAAATCGGAAATCGGGAAACAGTGTGTCAAACAGAGATTGATCTCAATCCATGTCTCATGTCTGAAAATATCTTGTTGGACGGAGGATCATCTGATCACTTATCTATGGACAGAACTGACTAGGTCAGAGTTCGGCAGCAGTTTCCAGGAAGCTGCATGTTGCTGATTAATCAGAGGTTAAATTGGTGAGTATAGTCATAGACTTATCCAAGTGGGAGACTGTTGGATTAGGTGTCTAAGCCATGACTAATAATTTGTATTTACCTAATTAATAGAAGCAAAGTCCATTTGGGTTGCCCTCATAGCTGGAGGTTTGGTAGAAAGTTCGGTAGAGAGAAAGGTTGATTTACTATGGGATTAATAAATCAATAGAAATAAAAGATATGGTTTGTTAATATATTAAAGTGATAATATATTAATTAGAAACTATATTGATTGATTAATAATTAATCAGAAATTAATTGGATTGATTTCTGTGGCATTAATTAGATTAATCAGGAGGTCAGGGATTAAAGTCGTACAAATTCAATAGTTGAATTGCGGCGCGCGGCGCGCCAATGTAAAGGCCGCGACGCGCGTACATATTCGTACGAATTCAATAGTTGAATTGCGGCGCGCGGCGCGCAAACGATCTGGCCGCGGCGCGCGTACAGATAATCCGGAAAATGGGCTGCGGCTAGGGTTTCTAGCTTTGCCACTTGGTTCCCTATAAATAGGGAACCCTAGACCTCATTATAAGTTGCTCATTCTATTATTCTCTCTGGAATTTTCGGTCCTTTCCTCTGGCTCCCTGGGTGTGATCTCATTTGAGGCAGGACACTTGTGCTGCTTAGCTTCAAGATTAAAACTAAAGGTTAGTTTTTCTGATTTATTCTTTTAGTTATTTTTGTTTGGCCTTTAGGAATTAGTTACATGTTCAAAGTAAGAAAACATAGATCTTTTCTAGGTTGCATGTGAACTTAGGTTTTTAGTTCATGGTTGCGGAAAACCTTTCACCTAATTCATACACCATTCAAATACATAGAAAATCTAAAGTCAACGAAATATTGTCACATCTCTTTAAACATATACATAGTTCGTGTATAATTGAGTATTATAAAAGATATACAAGTCTCACGACAATAATCCCTCCAAGTATAGTGTCTCTAGAAAGTCTGCTAGTTCAATCCTCACTCTCACTACACTACACTGGGTCTACAGTACCTGCATACATGTTACAAACAAACCACACAAAAGAGAGGTCAAACTTAAGTCTGGTGAGTACATAATACAACGTCTATATACTATACATACGGGAAACGCGTTCTCTAAATCAACCACACATAAATAGTTTTACATTTATAGGGAGCATGTTCCCATTAATCTACCATTCATTTACAAGTATAGGGTGCTCGTTCCCCTGGTCGATGTCACTATTAGTACTTAACAATTATGGAGAATACATTCTCTAGACAATTTCAATTCTTCCTTTCCTTACAAGTACCAAGCACATGAATTTGTTATTCCCAATCCATGAACTAAAACATTTGCCATCGGGTAAGGCTGACCCTTCACCATCGATGGTCTTTACCGAGAGCCATATTCCCTATCCACCGAGGTCGGACCTCATTTTAGACTTCACAACATGTTCCTAATCCACTGAGGCAGGTCCTCATCATGGGTCTCTTAAAGGAAAACACATTGTCTATTTATCGAGGTAGTTTCGTGTCATAATTTCACATCTTTATCCATTCAGGTAGTTTCATGTCAAGATTCCACATCTCTATCCATCGATGTAGCTTTTTTTGTAGGATTTCACATCTCTAACCATTGAGGTAGTTTCTCATCAAGATTCCACATCTCTATCCATCGAGGCGTTTCCTCGTATGGATCTCACATCTTTATCCATCAAGTCAGTTCCTCATTAGGATTCCACACATCTATCCAACGAGGCAATTCGTTATCAGGATCTCACATCTTTATCCATCGAGGCAGTTTCTCATCATGATTCCATATCTCTATCCATTGAGGCAGTTCCTCGTCAGGATTTCACATCTTTATTCACCAAGGCAATCCCTCGTCAGATATGTAAAGACATGTTGTGTCTTATCCCTTCTAGGAATGTGTACCTAATCTCAATCTTAGACTCAACCTGTCCATATACATATTTTGCTAGCTGTCATCCCAGGAGCTAGGTTCTAATTTCAAATCAATGCCACTCGATATTTATTCCACTTCTACACATTCTATCACTACCACGTACTTGTCATAATGGCAATCCAACAAGCCCAGTCATTATCATGGATTCATGAACATATCATCTCCTATACCTATAATAGATGTAGGTATGTACCCACTCTCAACTCACACTAATTAAACACCATTCTCGTTAACTATTAACCTGGGATTTCTAAGTTCCAACCCGACACTATATTAGTCAGCATTACCAACTACAACATAATAGTCTATAATTACCACACAACATGTATTTCAATATTCAATACATTAACATGGTTATATTATAATGACATGTATTCCATCATCGTTTGGTAACACGTACTTACCTTTTCAATGACGTAGCTATCCCCAATCCAATCTAGTTAGTCTGCTTCTCCTCTCATCTTAGAGGCTGTCAACATCACATATCATTTAATTTAGTATCACAACTTGAATACACTGGTCCAAGGCTACACCTCAGACATAAGTCATACGTGCGCCAAACTCGAACATAGGTCGCGATCAACCAACCAACGCATCACTACCATGATCAAGCAATGCGATGCGACCCTTGACCAAGGTGTTACATTCCATGAACATTCAAGCAATGCGTTACTACTATTGAGAAATGCATCGCGTCCTTTGAATATAACGACCAGTCCTTGGTCTGGTCCATTTTAGACCCACTTAAACCTTAATAAGTCGACTTGTAAGTGATTTCCAGTAATAATGGTCTGGGTTTCCAACCCTAAGGCCTCATAATTAGGTTCTACTCAACCATAACATGATTTCAAGATAAATCTATCAAGAAGGAAATTAGGGTTTTACCTCCAATCCAGAGGATCATTCCCTTCCTCTGTTCCTTGTTTCCTTTTATCTCAAAATCCCACTTGTTTCATTTGATCTCAACTCAAATGAACTCAAAGGATCATTCCCTTCTTCTGTTCTTCTACATATTTGGGCAAAATGCCCCAAAATGGTCGGTCTAGGGCTTTAAATTGTGACTGACCTATGCGACCTATGTGCTACATCAGACACATGGACATGTCGCGATCTCCCAAGTCCTTTGTGTCGTGATCTATAATTCATCACGTTGTGATGGCCTCATCTCAACCCGTCAAGTGTACAAGCACTACGCGTCACGTAATGCTTTTTGTAGCAAAACACTTAGTTAATTTTTAGTTTTGCACACTTTCCACCCATCTTCATTTTCTGAAATAACCAGAATGCTCGTGTTGGTCACTTGAATTGTTAACATACGTTCTGAATTATTTGGCTAGTGACGAAACGATCGTCACAAGAACGTCAGACATTCTTCGTATTTTTTGGTTGTTTTAGATGTAACGCCCCAATTTCCAAAATTATAAAAATTCATTTATTACCAAGGTTCCAACAAAATCTTTATTCCAAAGAGTAAAACTGTTCGACATATTTATTAAACCAACAGCGGAAACATTTGAAAATCATAACATAGTTCTTTAAAATAAGTATCTTGTATGCGAAATAGGTGAGTCCCTAAGCCTTGCCCTTTCCTTTGTCATTTGAAATACCTGAAATGTTATAAAATCAACGGATAAGCTTAAAGCTTAGTGAGTCCCTAAATTACCATACATGCCCACACATCAAACAACCCGTCCTCGAGAACGACCCGACCCTACCCGCCATACAACAGCTACGGGCGTCTATCATACAACAGCTATGGACACGGGGCGGTTCTACCCATCATACAACAGCTATGGGTTCCTGGTTATGGCCCAGCCCATCATACAACAGCTATGGGACAAGGCAATAGTCCAACTCGTCATACAACAGCTACAAGGGGAGACGCATCAGTACTTGAGCCCAACAAATAACCACAGATATAGAGCAAATCATATAACTGTAAATAACACACAAGATGCCTAACATGCAACATCATATAATAAGGTGAGGATACTCACCTGATTCGAAACCGCACAGATATACTCTAATATCCCTACTTAGCTCGTTCACACACCTATATCCCACATAAACAACATGTCAAGCACTGACCAAACTCCTGTAGACTTGCCTAAAGGTCAGACCCCACATTTGGTAACCAACATTGGTCGAAATAAGTTTTGGGTCAAACAGTCGCTCGCCGCGGCGTGGCTCCTCACCCTACGCGTCGCGGTTATCTTCGCATAGTTACGGGGTTTAGCCGAACCCGCGTCACTGACATAGCCTGTCCGCGCCGCGGACTCGTATTAATCTAAAGTCTTATTAGCCCTTAATCAGTTCAGTCATCGGCTAGGGTTTCACTCTATACCCTTCCTGGGATCTGAAAATACCCTAAGGTCACTTCCTTATGGACATGCAAGTCCATGCATGTCCTTGGTCCAAACCCTAAGTATTACAAGTCATCTAAGACTACTAACCAAGGGATAACACCAAAACGGGATAAAACGAAATACCAGAAAGGTAGATCCTCTTACCTTGCTTCTGGAAAAACGGAGGAATGCACACGATCGGCTACAAGCCTTTCCCCACGTTGTATCTCCTTCTTCCAATCTCTCAAAACCTTGAAAGCCTTGGAACCGAAGAGCCTCTGCTGAAACCAGTCGACTCTACTCCAGAAAACTTCCAAAAACACGAACCCTAGGGCTGGGACCCTTTATATAGGCGTTTAAATCCGAATTAGGGTTTTTCAAAACTGCGGCGCACCGCGCCGCGGACTCTCCCGAGCCGCGCCGCACGTATAACTCATTCGCGATTCCAGATTCTTCCTAAAACCGCGACGCGGATTTGTTCGTACCGCGCCTCAACGGAACGGGTCTTACAATTCTCCCCCACTTGACTGGATTTCGTCCCCGAAATCCGTGCTTGTAAACAATTCTGGGTAATGCCTCCGCATCTCCGCCTCCGGTTCCCAAGTCCACTCGGACGCTTTACGATGTTGCCACTGTACCTTAACTAATCCTATCGTTTTATTTCGTAAAGTCTTTATTTTCCTTTCAATGATGGCAATCGGTTGCTCCACATAATTCAGGCGTTCGTCTACTTGAATATCCTCCAATGGCACTATTGTAGTTTCATCGGTAATACACTTCCTGAGTTGCGAAACGTGGAACGTGTCGTGAATCTGGCTAAGCTGCTCGGGCAGCTCCAACCGGTAAGCTACCTTACCTACTCGTACGATGATTCAATATGGTCCAATGTACCTAGGGCCAAGCTTTCCTCGCTTCCTAAAACGAATAACCCCCTTCCAAGGTGACACCTTAAGAAGAACATAATCCCCAACCTGAAACTCGAGATCGGACCGTCGCCTATCTGCATAACTTTTCTGTCGACTCTGAACCGTTAACAACCTCTTCCGAACCTTCTGAATTAGCTCAGTTGTCTTGAGTACTACCTCAGTACTACCCAATACCCGCTGACCAACCTCGCCCCAGCAAATAGGAGTCCGACATTTCCTTCCATACAACATCTCAAAGGGACCTGTGCCAATACTCGCGTGATAACTGTTATTATAGGAAAACTCAGCTAGAGGGAGATAGGAATCCCAATCCCGCCAAAATCGATAACGCATGCCCTAAGCATATCCTCCTGTGTTTAAATCGTCCTTTCACTCTGCCCATCCGTCTGAGGGTGATATGTTGTGCTGAAATGAAGGCAAGTGCCTAATTCCTCATGAAACTTCTTCCAAAATCTAGACGTAAATCGGACATCCCGGTCGGATATCACCGAGACCGGTATACCATGCCGAGAGATAATCTCGTCTACGTAGACCTTAGCCAATTCCCTTGCAGAGAATGTCTCTTGGATGGGGAGGAAATGAGCACTTTTAGTCAACCTATCCACGATAACCCAAATGGTGTCCATATGTCGAGGGGTTCTTGGCAACTTCGTGATGAAATCCAATGTGATATGCTCCCATTTCCATTATGGGATCTCAAGAGGCTGCAACCTACCATGAGGCCGTTGGTGCTCGGCCTTGACCCTACTCCAGAAAACTTCCAAAAACACGAACCCTAGGGCTGGGACCCTTTATATAGGCGTTTAAATCCGAATTAGGGTTTTTCAAAACTGCGGCGCACCGCGCCGCGGACTCTCCCGAGCCGCGCCGCACGTATAACTCATTCGCGATTCCAGATCCTTCCTAAAACCGCGACGCGGATTTGTTCGTACCGCGCCTCGACGGAACGGGTCTTACAATTCTCCCCCACTTGACTGGATTTCGTCCCCGAAATCCGTGCTTGTAAACAATTCTGGGTAATGCCTCCGCATCTCCGCCTCCGGTTCCCAAGTCCACTCGGACCCTTTACGATGTTGCCACTGTACCTTAACTAATCCTATCGTTTTATTTCGTAAAGTCTTTATTTTCCTTTCAATGATGGCAATCGGTTGCTCCACATAATTCAGGCGTTCGTCTACTTGAATATCCTCCAATGGCACTATTGTAGTTTCATCGGTAATACACTTCCTGAGTTGCGAAACGTGGAACGTGTCGTGAATCTGGCTAAGCTGCTCGGGCAGCTCCAACCGGTAAGCTACCTTACCTACTCGCACGATGATTCAATATGGTCCAATGTACCTAGGGCCAAGCTTTCCTTGCTTCCTAATATGAATAACCCCCTTCCAAGGTGACACCTTAAGAAGAACATAATCCCCAACCTGAAACTCGAGATCGGACCGTCGCCTATCTGCATAACTTTTCTGTCGACTCTGAACCGTTAACAACCTCTCCCGAACCTTCTGAATTAGCTCAGTTGTCTTGAGTACTACCTCAGTATTACCCAATACCCGCTGGCCAACCTCGCCCTAGCAAATAGGAGTCCGACATTTCCTTCCATACAACATCTCAAAGGGAGCTCTGCCAATACTCGCGTGATAACTGTTATTATAGGAAAACTCAGCTAGAGGGAGATAGGAATCCCAACTCCCGCCAAAATCGATAACGCATGCCCTAAGCATATCCTCCTGTGTTTAAATCGTCCTTTCACTCTGCCCATCCGTCTAAGGGTGATATGTTGTGCTGAAATGAAGGCAAGTGCCTAATTCCTCATGAAACTTCTTCCAAAATCTAGACGTAAATCGAACATCCCGGTCGGATATCACCGAGACCGGTATACCATGCCGAGAGATAATCTCGTCTACGTAGACCTTAGCCAATTCTCTTACAGAGAATGTCTCTTGGATGGGGAGGAAATGAGCACTTTTAGTCAACCTATCCACGATAACCCAAATGGTGTCCATATGTCGAGGGGTTCTTGGCAACTTCGTGATGAAATCCATTGTGATATGCTCCCATTTCCATTATGGGATCTCAAGAGGCTGCAACCTACCATGAGGCCGTTGGTGCTCGGCCTTGACCCTACGACAGGTCATGCATCTTTCCACAAACCAAGCTACTTCCTTCTTCATGCCTGGCCACCAATAATATTCGCGCAGATCCGTATACATTTTAGTTGCTCCAGGGTGGATAGAGAACTTGAATTTATGTGCCTCCTCTAATAGGGTTTGACGAACCCCGCCCAGCTTCGGCACCCAAATTCTCTCATAGCTAGTTAACAAACCTCTACTATCTTTGACCATAGCTGCCAACTGACCCACAATTCTTTCACCTTTTTGATTTTCGTTCTTGCTTGCTTCCACCTGAGCCCTCCTTATCAGCTCAAGCAGCGGTGTCACAATTGTCATCCTTAGACAAACGCCCCGAAGGGGTGCACCTGATGTCTTACGACTTAACGCATCCGCTACCACATTGGCCTTTCCAGGGTGATAGTGAATCTCAAAATTATAGTCTTTCAATACATCTAACAATCTCCTTTGTCTCATATTGAGATTGGCCTGATCCATCAGATACTTCAAACTCTTGTGGTCTGTATAGATGGTACACTTCACTCCATACAAATTGTGTCTCCAAATCTTGAGAGCGAAGACCACCGCTCCTAATTCCAAATCATGAGTAGGATAGTTAGCCTCATGGGGCTTCAACTGTCGCGAGGCGTAAGCAATCACCCTGCCTCGTTGCATCAAGACTTCCCCCAATCCCGAGATAGATGCATCACAATAAACTACCATGTCCTCCATGCCTTCAGGCAAAGTCAAAACTGGAGCTTCACACAATTTCTGCCGCAAAGTCTCAAAAGCCTGCTGCTGCTCCTCACCCCACCAAAAAGCAGCGTTTTTCTTAGTTAGTCGAGTCAAAGGTACCGCAACCTTTAAGAAGTCTTGGATGAAACGACGATAATAACCAGCCAGACCCAAGAAACTTCTAATCTTCGAGGGAGTCTTCGGAACCTCCCACCGCATCACGGCCTCCACCTTAGCCGAGTCTACCATGATTCCTTGCTCGTTGACGATGTGACCCAAAAACTGGACCTCCCGCAGCCAAAAGTCACATTTGGATAATTTTGCATAAAGCTTCTCATTCCTTAAGGTCTCCAATACCTCCCTTAAATGTTGTTCATGCTGCTCCTTGCTCCGAGAATAGACTAATATATCGGCAATAAAAACTATAACCGATCGATCCAACATCGGTCGACACACCCGATTCATTAAGTCCATGAAAGCTGCAGGGGCATTGGTCAGTCCAAATGGCATCACTACAAACTCGAAGTGGTCGTACCTCGTCCTAAAAGCCATTTTATGGATGTCTTCCTCCTGTACTCGCATTTGATGGTATCCTGACCGCAAATCAATTTTCGAAAACCACGAAGCGCTCTGCAGTTGGTCAAATAAGTCGTCGATGCGAGGTAATGGATATCGATTCTTCACCGTAAGCTTGTTCAGCTCACGATAATCTATGCACATCCTATTGGAACCATCCTTCTTCTTAACAAATAAAATAGGTGCTCCCTACGGTGAGCAACTGGGTCGAATAAATCCCTTATCCAGTAGTTCTCGAAGTTGAATAGACAACTCCAGCATCTCTGGAGGCGCAAGACGATACGGTGCTTTAGCTATCGGAGCCGCACCAGGAGTTAAGTCGATCTTAAATTCCACCTGCCTCCTAGGCGGTAGTCCAAGCAGGTCCTCAGGAAAAACATCAGGAAAATCCCGAACCACCGGTATATCATTCGTTTTCTGCTTTGCCTTCTCCTCCCGTGCATCCAAAACATATGCCACAAACCCCGAGCCTCCATGTTGAAAATGTCTACGTGCTCTAGCAGCTGAACAGAAAGCTACACCCTTATTCCTCCTCTCGCCCTGCACTACTAGCTCTCCCCCACTTGGGGTTTGAATCCACACTCACTTGTTCTTACAGTCAATCCATGACTCGTGCCGACTCAACCAATCCATACCGATAATAACTCGAGAGTCACTCAACGGTATAGGGATGAGCTCAATCGGGAACTTTATTCCTTGAATCACTACTTCACTTCCCCGGTACACACTAGTTGCTTGCACTGTTTTATCATCCGTAATTTCTACTTCTAACGGGCGATGAAGAGTTCCTAAAGCAATACCGAAACCCTTTCCCAGAACGGCAGACACAAAAGAATGACTAGCACCCGAATCGAACAGTACAAAAGTAGGCGTAGAGTTGACTAAGAAAGTTCCTAATCAAAGCATAATAGACACATTAAGTACACACACTTAGAGATGGCAAAAATAACCGTATCCGACGGATACCCGAAACCCGAAACCGAATTTAACGGATAAATCCCCGAGTTGATCGGGGATGGGGATGGGGATGGATAATCCTTGATATGAAAATCGAGGATAGAGGCGGGGATGGTTCTACATGTCGGGTACCCATAACCGAAACCGAAACCGACCTTGATGGATACCCGATATATATATATATATATATATATATATATATATATATATATATATATATATATATATATATATATATATATATATATATATATATATATATATATATATATATATATATATATATATATATATATATATATATATTGTTTATTTATTGATACATCGTACATATCCTTTTTATGGTTGCAATTTGGAAATTTTGAGTTATTTACATAAACTTTCAAAAACTTTTAATGGGGAAAAAATACCCGATTACCCGTTGGGGATCCCCGTTCCCCGTTTGGGATAGGGATGGGGACGGATTTTTAGTACCCGACGGTTATGGGGGCAGTTATGGGGATAGGGGCAGGGATACTATTATGGGGATGGGGAATGCAATCCCCGATATATCCGTCCCCGTTGCCATCCCTACACACACTACAACACGAGGCAAGTAAAGAAAGAGTACCCGTAACAACGTCGGGCGCATCCTGTGCCTCCTCGGCGGTCATGACGAATGCTCGACCCTTGGTCTTAGGGGCTTCCCCTTTCCCCTGCTTACCATCGATAATTCGGAGTATAGTGGGGGCCGGATTCTGAACCACTCCCTGAGTCAGAAGGGGACACTGGGCCTTGAAGTGGCCCACCTGATTACAATTAAAACAAATCTTGACCTCATGACGGCAATCTTTAGCATAAGGGCCCTCCTTTCCACACTTATGGCATATTAACACCCAGCAACGCCCCTCATGATTCCTTCCACACTTACCCTGGCTTCTTTGCCCTTGCTTTCCCTGATCTGCCCCTCGAAATTTCTTTGACGTTTGCTGAGTCTGAGTAGGTGTCGGATGCTTCTGCCTTTGTTGGGTTTCCAATTCCAACTCTCAGGCCCGAGCGGCCACGATCATATCAGTAAGAGTTTGGTGCCTAGTAGCAGACACAAATTCCCGAATTTCTGTGCGAAGCATTGCTAAATATTGAGTCATTCTCATGCGCTCGGTTGCCGCAAACTCTGGACAGAAGAGTGCTCGCTCATTAAAATTTTTGGTGATCTCCGTCACCGTCTCAGTGGTCTGGGTCAGATTCAGATATTCTTGCACCAAGCGTTCCATTTCCACCTGTGGAACATACTCCAGTTTGAACTGTTCCTTAAACTGCGGCCACGTAATGGCATCCAACTGAGAAGGGGTGAGATCTTTCGTTCGTATTTCCCACCAATCTTTCGCACCCTCTCTCAAAAGGTTCGCCGCAAATGTTACCTTGGAGTCCTCAGAACATGAACAGGTGCGGAAGGCACCTTCCACCGTGAAAATCCACCGCATGCTAACAAATCGGATCCCTCCTATCTACCCAACTACTTGACTTCCTAGGGCTTTGGTTGACTACTCTTGGCTGAAGCATGAATCCTGTGCTTTCGGTAGTACTGGCCTGGTACTACCTTCCACACCTATTCGCCCTTATTCCAAGTTCACCAACCATCCTCCTAAAATGTTGCATGTACACCAAAACCACTTCATATGAATCCCGTGATCATGTACCGTGGTGCCTAATCATTTGACCTAACTCTCCATCCACACGTGCCTAAGAGAACTACTGCTAACATCGTCGAGTCACCTCACGGACGCACAGCCGTACACAATCGAGAATAAGATAAACGTTTGAATAACTGATCTACCCTAAAGTCACAACCAAACAAGGAACAGCCAGTAAGGCCAGACCAAGAATTCTTAGGTTATCTTACCCTAATTGTATATAACCTACCAGCATTCACTAGGCAACCTAACGACACTAGCATAAAATTCCAAAGCAGCACATATTGCACAAAACAGTCCATAGAGTATATTATCCAGGCAATTCTACATCCTAGCATGACACATAGCACAAACCAGGCCGTGTTTCTACCAACCCGAGCCGTGTTTCTACCAACCCGGGTCGTGTCCAACTCGACTGAAGAGCCTGATGAAGAACACGAGCCGTGTTCCTTCCAACCCGAAGATCTTTAAGTACAGGTACACCAATTCCAGTTGATTCGGAGATCGAAGAGGCAGCAGCCGGGTTCCAGAACTTCTACATCATCAAACCCTCCAGTCATCAACATTTGGAAGGAAATACCCCTCTCAAGTGAAACCGAAACAGACACACCATATTCATCACCCCAATATTCATCCAGAGAACCCTCACCACCATTATCACCAATACAAAATACCCCACAACCCAATTTCACAATCCCCGTTATTCCCGAGGTAGAGATCATGGGATCTCCTACCCAACATCACCATCTCCATATGGCCGCTAAGAGAACCCTTCGTGATTGGGCGACTCACGATGTCACCCAACAACCACTCTGCATTACATATCCCGCAATGATGAATTTTGAACTAAAGTCGGGATTGATCCATTTGCTACCTACTTTCCGTGGTCTGGAGAATGAGGACCCTCACAAATTTCTCAAGGAGTTCCATGTTGTATGTGTCGGGATGAAACCTCATGATGTCACAGAGGACCAAATCAAGTTAAGGGCATTCCCTTTTTCGCTTCAAGATGCAGCCAAGGAATGGTTATATGACCTACCACCGGGGTCGGTCACCACATGGAATGATCTTGCACGATTATTCCTTGAAAAGTACTTTCCTGAGTCAAGAGCCTCGAGTTTACGAAGAGAGATCACCGGGATCAGCCAAGGAAAAAGAGAAGCTCTCCATATTTATTGGGAGCGGTTCAAGAAGTTGTGTGCCCGATGCCCGCAACATGGAATAAACGAGTATCAACTATTTCGCTATTTTTGTGAAGGGCTGAACCCGATGGAGAGACACTTGATAAACGCATCGAGTGGTGGTTCTCTAATTGACAAGACACCAACTCAGATTCGAGCTCTTATTGAGAAGATTTCGGAAGACTCAAAACATACACAGATGGAAGATGAGTGGTATACCGACCCGCCAAGAGGGGTTCAGGAAGTCTCAACCCCGCACATGGAGAAGCAAATGTCTGAAGTAACAAAGGCGGTGATGCAGTTGACGAAGGACAAAGGAGTAGAACCACCACCGATTAGAGCTTGTGGTATTTGTCTACAATATGGGCACCCGACGGATATGTGTCCTATGCTTCAAGAAGACACGGAAAAAGTACAAGCAGTTGGTGGATACCAAGGTTAAAATCAACGAAACTTTGATCAACCGAGAAATCAAAATTGGGGATACCAACAAAACCCAAATTATCAACCGAGACCTCCTCCACCACAAAGACAACTCTACTAACCAAATAATCCTCCAACAAATTTTCAACCTCATCATAACTACCCTCCCCCTCAAAATCACAATCAAGGAAGTAGTAGTGGATCTTCGGGTATGTCCCTGGAGGACATTGTCAAAAGTCTAGCAAACAGTACCCAAACTTTTCAAAACAAGACTAAGGCGAGCATAAAAAGCTTGGAACAACAAGTGTCTCAACTTGCTAGTTCTATGAGCAAGATTGAGTCTCAAGGTAAACTTCCACCGCAAACAGAGAAGAATCCAAAGCACAATGCATGTGCTATCACCTTGAGAAGTGGGAAAGGGTACGAAGGATCAAAGATACCTGAATACGAAGAAGAGGAGCTGGAGGTAAAAGGAGATGAAATTTTGAAGAATGACATCAAAAAACCAAAGCAAGTTCCAATTGAAGTCAAGACAACACCTCCACCATTCCCATCGAGGTTAAAAAACACAAAACGCGAAAAAGAAGATGAGGAACTCTTGGAGCTCTTCCGAAAAGTCGAGGTAAACATCCCTCTCTTAGATGCTATCAAAAATGTTCCTAAATATGCAACGTTTCTCAAAGAACTTTGTTCATCTAAAAGGAAATTAAGAGCAGGAGAACGGTAAAAGTAGGCGAAAATGTTTCTGCTATTATACAGAAACGCCTACCAAAAAAACGCAAGGATCCCGGAGTCTTTGCGGTTCCTTGTAAAATGGGAAATCTTACCGTTCCACGTGCCATGTTAGATCTCGGTGCCTCCATTAATGTTCTACCATTTTCTGTTTTCAAAACTTCAAATTTGGGAACATTAAGGAGAACCGGCGTACTCATCCAATTGGCCGACCGTTCAATAGTACACCCGAAGGGTGTATTAGAGGACGTGTTAGTCCAAGTGGGTGAGTTAGTTTTTCCAGCGGATTTCTTTGTTGTGGACATGGGTGATGACGATGCACCGAACTTGAATTCCATTCTACTAGGGAGACCATTTATGAGTACCGCTTCCACGAAAATTGATGTTCGTGTAGTTACAATCTCCATGGAATTTGACGGGGAGGTAGTAAATTTTAACATTTTTGATGCCATGAAATATCCAGCCGAAGTATCATCTGTAAATTTCGTGGATGTCATTGAACCAATCACAGAAGAATGTTTTAATTTGTCTAACCCCGATATTTTAGCTCTTGTTTTGGAAAGAAATCTTGACAGGAATGCATTGAAGGAGCTTGCTGAAAAGTTTCAAATTGATGAGGAGATTGAAGAGGTGGTCGAGATGTTGGAGCAAAGGAAGATGGAGAAACCTAATATACCAAAGCTGAAAATACCGAGTACTAACGAAAAACTTCTCCCTTTTGTTGTACAAGCACCCGAGCTCGAGTTGAAAGTTTTACCGGATCATTTGAAGTACGCTTATCTTGGAGACAAAGACACATTGCCGGTAATCATATCGAACAAGTTGATGGTTGAGGAGGAAGAAGAGCTAGTTACCACCTTGAGGCAATACAAAGAAGCAATTGGGTGGACTATAGCCGACATAAAAGGCTTAAGTCCTTCACTTTGTATGCATAAATTCTAATGGAAGACGATTATAAACTCTCAAGGCAAGCACAAAGACGCTTGAATCCTCCAATGATGGAAGTCATGAAAAAAGGAGATTTTGAAGTTGCTGAACGCAGGGATGATCTATCCAATTTCGGATAGCAAATGGGTGAGCCCCGTGCAAGTCGTACCAAAGAAAACATGTATTACCGTGACTGAAAACAAGCAAGGTGAGTTAGTCCCCACCCGTGTGCAAAACAGGTGGCGTGTTTGCATTGATTATAGAAAATTAAATACCTCAACTCGAAAAGATCATTTCCCACTACCCTTTATCGACCAAATGTTGGAAAGGTTAGCGGGAAAGACTCATTACTGCTACTTAGACGGGTGTTCCGGTTTTTACCAAATACCCGTTGCACCGGAGGACCAAGAGAAAACCACGTTTACGTGCCCCTTTGGCACATTTGCGTATCGGAGGATGCCTTTTGGGCTTTTCAATGCCCCTGCCACATTCCAAAGGTGCATGATGAGTATCTTTTCTGAGTATGTGGAAGAGATTATTGAGGTATTTATGGATGACTTCACCGTGTATGGTAATTCATTCAAAGAGTGTTTAGGGAATTTGACAAAAGTTTTGCAAAGATGTATTGAGACCAACTTGGTTTTGAATTACGAAAAATGTCATTTCATGGTTGATCAAGGTCTCATACTGGGTCATGTCGTTTCTGAAAAAGGTTTAGAGGTCGATAAAGCAAAAATTGATATTATCAAATCTTTACCTTATCCTACATGTGTCCGCGAGGTCCGTTCTTTTCTTGGCCATGCAGGTTTTTATCGGAGGTTCTTAAAAGATTTTTCAAAGCTCTCACGACCAATGTGTGAACTTTTGCAAAAAGATGTAGAGTTTGAATTTTCTGATGCGTGCAAACAAGCCTTCGACACTTTAAAGAACCTGTTGGTCAGCACACCCATCATCCAACCGCCAGATTGGGAATTACCGTTCGAGATAATGTGCGATGCTAGTAACCATGCGGTAGGGGCAGTATTGGGTTAAAGAAAGGACAAGGTCCCCCATGTCATATATTACGCTTCAAAGACCTTGGATCAAGCTCAAAGCAACTATTCAACAACTGAGAAGGAGCTTCTTGCCATAGTGTTTGCTTTGGAGAAATTTAGACAATACTTGTTGGGAACCAAGGTCATCGTTTTCTCCGATCATGCCGCATTGAAGTATCTTATGACAAAGAAGGATGCGAAGCCTAGAATCATTCGATGGGTGCTATAGCTTCAAG
This sequence comes from Cichorium intybus, assembly GCA_023525715.1. NCBI lineage: Eukaryota > Viridiplantae > Streptophyta > Magnoliopsida > Asterales > Asteraceae > Cichorium > Cichorium intybus. The sequence continues at coordinate 150,416,934 of CM042011.1, forward strand.
AGTTTGATTTGGAGATACGAGACAAAAGCAGGAATCAGAATTTAGTTGCGGACCATTTGAGTAGGATCATCAACAACAATGAACCGACACCCTTGAATGACTCTTTTCCCGATGAACAACTCTTTGCCACTCACGCAACAACTCCTTGGTACGCGGATATCGTCAACTACCTGGTTACAAACACCTTTACTTCCGACCTTACCCGCGCTCAAAAAGATAAAATCAAGAAGGAAGCGAAACGATATGTTTGGGATGAGCCATACTTGTGGAAGTATTGTGCCAATCAGGTCATTCGGCGATGTGTAGACATGAAAGAGGTACCTTTAATCTTAGACTTTTGTCATTCACAAGCTTGTGGAGGACATTTTGGACCAAAACGAACAGCTCATAAGGTACTAGATTCTGGTTTTTTCTGGCCGAGTATTTTCCTAGACTCATACACATTTTGTAAATCGTGTGAACAATGCCAAAAATCTGGCAGCTTGAAGGCCAAGGATCAAATGCCCCTCACACCTATCTTAGTGTGTGAGATTTTTGACGTATGGGGCATTGATTTTATGGGGCCTTTCCCACCATCTTTTGGATTTTCATACATTTTAGTGGCGGTGGATTATGTTTCCAAGTGGGTGGAAGCAAAAGCCTCCCGTACTAACGATTCCAAGGTGGTTGTAGATTTTGTTAAGTCGCAGATCTTTTCACGATTTGGTACACCACGTGCCCTCATCAGCGACCGAGGAACCGACTTTTGTAATCGTACGCTAGAGGCCGTCTTGAAAAAGTATGGAGTCACACATCAAGTCTCTACAACGTATCACCCTCAAAAGAATGGCCAAGCCGAAGTCACAAACCGTCAAATCAAACAAATCCTGGAAAAGACGGTGAACCCGAACCGAAAAGATTGGAGTGTAAGGCTTGAGGACGCTCTATGGGCTTACCGAACCGCGTTCAAAACGCCTATCGGTATGTCACCATATCGTCTTGTATTTGGAAAGCCATGTCGTTTACCGGTGGAATTGGAGCATAAGGCTTTTTAGGCGATTAAGCAATTTAACATGAGTGTGGAAGATGCCGGAATAAAACGCAAGTTAGATATTCAAGAGCTTGAGGAAATCAGAAACGATGCGTACGAGAATGAAGTGACATACAAGGAGAAAACGAAGGCATACCATGACCGGATGATTTCAAGAAAGGTATTCGAGAAGGGACAAAAGGTACTCCTTTACCATTCTCGTTTCAAACTTATTCCTGGTAAATTACGGTCCCGTTGGGTAGGACCGTTTGTTGTTACTAACGTGTTTGATCATGGTGCAATAGAGATTTATAGTCAACAAACCGGGAAGACTTTTAAGGTTAATGGTCATAGGTTGAAGCCTTATTATGAAGGTTTTGTCACCAAGAACGAGGAAGAAGCGAAAGTGGATAGCCCAAGTTACAAAGATTGAGATGGCAACACACGGGCTACGTCGAGCCAACGACTTTAAATGAAGGCGCTGACCGGGAGGCAACCCGGATTTTTATTCCTTTATGTTATTTATTTCAAGACCTTTGCATTTTCATTTTCGAACAATTTCATTTTTAATTTCAATTGTTTCCAAAATTTTATGTCATATACACGGAGGAACCGATCATAATCTCGGCCACGCAGATAATAAGGTACGTACACACGAAAGGGAGCGGTAAAACGGGCGAAAATATTCATAAACCCATTTTCTCGCGTTTTGTCAACGGAAATTTGAAACTTCAAATTGTAAACCCGTTCACATGTGACTGTCATTGACTTTGCGTTGACTTTTTCCTCCGTGTCAAATTTCGTGTATTTTAAAATGGAAGGACCATCCAACAAGCGTAAGAAAACCATTGCCACCAAAAAGAAACCCACTCGACGCCAAGCAAGATCCCCGAGTCCCGAACCTTCTCCCATCCTTCCTGACAATTGGGAGGTCCATTTTGTAAACCAATAACATAGGGCTCGGTTTGAAAATTTTGCAGGGCGCTCAATCGCGGCTCAAAAGTTTGCACACATAGATTCCTTGTGAGACTTGCATATCTTAGATGGGGTTCAAATGATGTTCCAACATGCAGGTTGGAATAACCTTCTAACTCTTCACGCCCCGTCTTACGACCGACCTTCTAGGGAAATACTTTATTCCCTAGTCTTTGAAAATGATATGCTTTCTTTCCGTCTTGCCAACCGCGATTTTCACATCCATGTGGATCAAATTGCTGATTTGATTGGCCAAGATCTTAGTGCTACATTCGATCCATTTATCGCTCGAATTGACGCTAACGTTTTATCCAAAGCATGGTATTCCATTACTAGCATCCGACAATTCAAAGCTAGTTCCGCCAAAGCCTCTTCAATCGTTCATCCCGTTCTCAAGACGGCCCACCGTATTCTCGCCTCTATCGTCTTTCTGCGAGAAGAGTTGGGTACCGTCACTGCCGTTGAATTGCAGCTCCTTATGCATATGATAGGCAACCCCCCAAAAAATCCCCATTTTGGCCGTTGTGTTGCACATCGGTTGCAACAAATAGCTCGCTCCAACACTGGTCAAATTACTTGTGGTGGCATCTTGACATTAATTATCCAAAGTCCGTACATTGGTCTTCAGTTCTCTCCGGAGGAACCCATCGTTCCGGGGGGCATTTCCTTACCTCTAATGTCCTCGAGACCATGCACCTATTCAAGCGTTTTCAAGGCGGACACCAATGGGCTACCCCCTCGCTCCACGACGCATCCGATCTGTGGGTATTTAGCAGAAATGCCCATCAACTTGAGGTCAATCCTGAAGTCGACGAGATGGATTGGCTTATGAATGCCATTCTTTATCCGGATCCCGCTACGCGTCTTCCGATCCGTGTCCCACCATCCATGGGTGACGCGGGTCCATCTTCCGCTCCTTCGAGTTCCCACCAAGCCGAGGGCTCATCTTTTTCTGTTGAAGACCGGTTATCGCGCATTGAGGAAAATCTATCCGGCCTTCGTACCGACTACCAAACCTTGAACACGAGCTATCAATCCCTTGACACCCGCCTCACCACCTTCCATAACGAGTACACCACAAATTAGGGCGCCCAACAACAATATTGGGAGCAACAAGCCAAACATTGGGAAGCCCAACAAAAACAATATCAGGAGATGTCCTCAATGTTCCAAGGTTGGAATCTCAACCCGCCCCAATTCCCACCACCTCCGCCCCCGGAATTTTAGGCGCGTTTCCCCTTTCCAAGCATCGAGGACGATGCTCAATCTTAAGCTTGGGGAGTGGAATGCATTTCATTTCATTCATGCATTGCATCATTTTTGTACAAATTTTTTTTAAACTTTTTTTGTAAATATTTAGATTTTATTTTCAAATTAATTTTCATTTTCCATATTTTCATGCATTTCATGCATTGCATTTTCTTAAAAAAAAATCAAAAAATCAAAAATTTGTTTAGTTGACCTTTCATAGAGTTTGTTGTTTAGTGTCTTACGTCCCGGTATGGCTTGTATTTTCATTATTATCAAAATAAATGAAAATTGAGTTTACTCCAAACGTGCTTCGTTAAGACGGAACATGATAGGGACGGAAGCGTTAGCCTCATCTCTCTAGGTGTAAAAGTAGTTTTTACAATGTGAAAGTTATAAGTTTTTTAATAAGTCTTATTGATGCAAAACGAGAAGGGTTAGGCATTTTCTTGAAGCAAAGTAACAACTAGGAAGGGGCAACACAGTTGTAAACAAGGTCCAAGTCCTTTTATTCCCCATTGTATGTTTTAGTTTAAAGTCTCGTTGGACCCTATTCGTCATTTCACTCAGTCATGAAGTTCCAAAATGGCGGGCTCTCAATCTCAATTAAAGTAAAGGAGGATTTCAAGAAACCAATGCCAAAGTCAAACTCAAATCAAGAAGTCCTCTACAAGTAATCAATGATGGAGAGTCCAAATCATAATGAAGACAAATTCAATCAAATCAAGCAATTTCAAACGAAGAAATCAAAAGTTCAAAGATTAAAGATTGAAGAAGGTGTACCACAAAAATTACACCTACAAGTACATTCAAGAAATCAAAGTCAAGTTAAAGTCAAATCCAAATGAAGTGTACAAGCAAGAGACTGAGTGGGGTGGTGGATAGGGGCTAATGACAAAAAAGCGAGATTTAGGCTAGAGCGTTATTTGGGGGGTTTGAGTCGAAATGGGCCTTTTATGATATGATGTTTCCTTGTTATGAGTTAGCTTGCCTTAATGAGGTGTTTAAAGTTTCAAAAGTTGGATTGGTAAGGCCTGGGCAAAAATTTTATACCTTTCCGACCGTAGGGGCTGATTTTACGCTAGGGGTTTTGTAGGAGAATGTCTTTTGTCCGTGATTCCGTTGAAGCTATCTTGGAGTAAGAAATAACCATGTGTTTTTAATGATATATATATATATATATATATATATATATATATATATATATATATATATATATATATATATATATATATATATATATATATATATATATATATATATATATATATATATATATATATATATATATATATATATATATATATATGGTAAAGCTATTTGGGATGTGGGACATTGGATGATAAACTTAAAGTTGGGTCAATTAAACAACCAAAAAGATTTACATTTGCATTTTATTTTCTTTTTAGTTTAGTAATTTTGCATTATTTTCATCATGGCATCTGCATTTTCATTTCATTTAGATTTTTTTCTGCGTTTTGGTTTAGGATCTTAGTCATCAAATCGATTCCCGACTCGTTCTTATTGATTCTCTTACTTGGGGACAAGTAAGGTCTTAAGCTTGGGGAGATTTGTTAGATGCATTTTATGCATATTTTCTAAGCCCTTTTTCCTATTTATTTGTTTATATTTTTAACCATTTACATGCATTTGTAGTTATTTTTCGGGAACCTTGGTACTTCAAAAGTTTGGTGTGTTTTTCAGGGAAAAATGGAGTTATAATGGAAGCATGGAGCGTGTGGGATAGCTTGGAGCAGCTTTGGATGATGGCATGGAGCATAATAGAGTATAATGGATTGATTGGAAGCAGCTTAGGAGCATGGAACTGAAGTTGGAGGCATTTTGGAGCTTAAATAACAAAGAAATGGAGCTTGCTTGAAGAACACGGGCCGTGTTACACCAACACGGGCCGTGTTAAGCCCAAAAATGAAAAATTCTCTCACAGCCTCACAACCCGGGCCGTGTTTCTACCAACCCGGGCCGTGTCCAACTCGACTGAAGAGCCTGATGAAGAATACGGGCCGTGTTCCTTCCAACCTGGACCGTGTTACATATAAAAACTGTCTCCTTGACAGTTTTGGCCACGGTTTTAAGGCTGTTTTTTGGTCAGTTTTGGGGGGCACTTCATTTCTAACTTAGAGAGAACGATTTTGAGAAGAGGATACACTTCAAGAACATTTTGGAAACTTTTGATATTGGTTTTAATCTTCGTTTGTAAGTATATTTAGCATATTTCCTACTGTTTATGTTGTAGAGTTCTAGTCCGAGCATGTGTGGCTAGGACTCTATATTTTCTAGTTCCTTAAAACTCATGATGTGAGATTGTGAAGCATTTGGTTAGAACTATGTTGCATTTTCCGTTTAGTAATTCAATTTTGATGTTAAATGTCTTAAATGGTTTTTATATTGAGTTCAATTTGGCCAATTGAACTGATGTTTGAATCGTGATAGTCATATTCATTTGTAGAATCCGTAATTGTTTTATGAATGGATGTTTGTGACAACGTTGGTTTCAGTTTTGTATAAAGATTGATTCTAGTGTAATTTGAATTGCATACTTTCACGCATCTGAGCATTTGAGATGTATTGAGTATTGTTGGTTTGTTCAATTGAATCTTAATGCGTTTTTCTAGTATAGTTCAAGAGCTTATTTGAATCTTTACTAAGAAAGACAGATTTTAATCAAGGAGCATATTTTGATTACATATTTTATGAACTGAGGGTATTAGAGCTTATTAATACCCTTGCGAAATCAATTTAAATGGAATCCGCATAGTTTATAACCTTAAATTGCAATCTCATGTTAAATGCGTTTTATGGAGCTAGATTCTCATTTTACTGCATTTTATTTGATTAATTTTGAATGTTAAGTAATTTAGTTTTTAACACAACAAAAATCCCCTCTACACATTCAGTGTACTAATACTAGAGTTTGGCATTTACTTTTGTCCCGTGTCTCTGTGGACTGACCCTGCTTTCCCTTTACTATCTTAATAGTAAATTGAGCAGTGAACAAGAACTTGAGCTTTATATATATATATATATATATATATATATATATATATATATATATATATATATATATATATATATATATATATATATATATATATATATATATATATATATATATATATATATATATATATATATATATATATATATATATATATATATATATATATATATATATATATATATATATATATATATCTTAATTTATTTGTTGAGTTTGACGTCTCAACAGCTTTCCAAAAACATTTCTTAACAAAATCACTCAGTCCTAAGTTTGAGTTTGGATTCCCAATACAGTTCATCCAAATCCCTCAAACCAAGGCTCTGATACCAATTTGTAACGCCCCAATTTCCAAAATTAAAAAAATTCATTTATTACCAAGGTTCCAACAAAATCTTTATTCCAAAGAGTAAAACTGTTCGACATATTTATTAAACCAACAGCGGAAACATTTGAAAATCATAACATAGTTCATTAAAATAAGTCTCTTGTATGCGATGTACCGCCGTCAAGCCTTGCCCTTTCCTTTGTCATTTGAAATACCTGAAATGTTATAAAATCAATGGGTAAGCTTAAAGCTTAGTGAGTCCCCAAATTACCATACATGCCCACACATCAAACAACCCGTCCTCGAGAACGACCCGACCCTACCCGCCATACAACAGCTATGGACACGGGGCGGTTCTACCCATCATACAACAGCTATGGGTTCCCGGTTATGGCCCAGCCCATCATACAACAGCTATGGGACAAGGCAATAGTCCAACTCGTCATACAACAGCTACGAGGGGACACGTATCAGTACTGAGCCCAACAAATAACCCCAGATATAGAGCAAATCATGTAACTGTAAATAACACACAAGATGCCTAACATGCAACATCATATAATAAGGTGAGGATACTCACCTGATTCGAAACCGCACAGATATACTCTAATATCCCCACTTAGCTCGTTCACACACCTATATCCCACATACACAACATGTCAAGCATTGACCAAACTCCTATAGACTTGCCTAAAGGTCAGACCCCACATTTGGTAACCAACATTGGTCGAAAATAAGTTTTGGGTCAAACAGTCGCTCGCCGCGGCGTGGCTCCTTACCCTACGCGTCGCGGCTATCTTCGCATAGTTACGGGGTTTAGCCGAACCCGCGTCGCTGACATAGCCTGTCCGCGTTGCGGACTCGTATTAATCCAAAGTCTTATTAGCCCTTAATCAGTTCAGTCATCGGCTAGGGTTTCACTCTATACCCTTCCTGGGATCTGAAACTACCCTAATGTCACTTCCTTATGGACATGCAAGTCCATGCATGTCCTTGGTCCAAACCCTAAGTATTACAAGTCATCTAAGACTACTAACAAAGGGATAACACCATAAAACGGGATAAAATGAAATACCAGAAAGGTAGATCCTCTTACCTTGCTTCTGGAAAAACGGAGGAATGCACACAATCGGCTACAAGCCTTTCCCCATGTTGTATATCCTTCTTCCAATCTCTTAAAACCTTCAAAGCGTTGGAACCGAAGAGCCTCTACTGAAACCAGTCGACTCTACTCCAGAAAACTTACAAAAACACGAACCCTAGGGCTGGGACCCTTTATATAGGCGTTTAAATCCGAATTAGGGTTTTTCATAACTGCGGCGCACCGCGCCGCGGACTCTCCCGAGCTGCGCCACGCGTATAACTCATTTGCGATTCCAGATCCTTCCTAAAGCCGCGACGTGGATTCGTTCGTACCGCGCCTCGGCGGAACGGGTATTACATTAGAAGCATCCTTGTATATGTCGGGCTAGTAGATGCCCATGCACAGAATGTTCCATGTGAGCAGTCGAGCACTTTCATGAGCTCCTGTCGGGCCTGTGTGCATGTCGTTAAAAAATGTTTGTCCTTGTGTTTTGCTGATATAGTTTAGCCATGGTGGTAAATACTCTTTTCTGTACAGTATGTTATCTTTGATGGCGTACTAGGGGGCTTTTATCTTGATCTTCTTGGCTTCGTTGTTGTTGGCTGGTAGGATGCCATGTAGGAGGTAATCATAAAATGGGGTCATCCAGCTTGGTTCTTCCATCGTAAGGGTGTTCACTTGAAGTTTATCGTTTTAATTGTTGATTGAAATCGTGATCCAAAATAAATGTTTTAAATTTCAACATACTTGATAAATTAAAATGTACATATAATAACATCGATTTTAGTATTTTCGATTCAACTCATTTTATACGGATTTTTATAAAGAAAAAACCAAACAAAAAAATTTTGGTTTTCCCTAAATACATATCAAAACCAGTGTTGTAAAAGTCACTAGGCAGTCTCAGGTCGGATTAGCGAGTAGCGAGTACTTGATCTAAGCGGGGAGTACTCTGATTAGGTACATACATACTTTTTATATGAATATACACACCGAAATACCGAATATAATCAACATCAAATTTGAATCGAATTAAACAAAATTAAAATTAAACAACAAAATGTTTAAATAAATATGTAAATATATAATATATTCTAAACTAAATACTTAACAATTATATTTTTTTTTAAAGTAAAAATTTCCGAATTTGACTGATTTTTTTTCAAGTTTGACCGATTTTTCCCGATTTGACCGATTCCAAGGTTGACCGAGTTGCATCGATGTTGACCGAGTGATATCGATGTTGACCGATTTTGATCGAGTTTAACCGAATACGAGTATTTTGGCCGATTTCAATAAAAGCCATTTGGACAACACCGATTCCAAATAAGCCGACATTGAACTTAAATTAAAACGTCGATTTTTCAGGACGACTTGGTTGTTTTGTTTAGATATTGTTAGTACACCGGTAAATTTACCTTGAGGTAATATTGATATCATGATATATTGGTGACTTTTAAGGTATGGCTATGTTTAAAATTTGCATGCGTTGGATTTACCTTGATTTACGACTTGATTTACGATAATTACTTGTGGAAAATAAGCCTTTTGTTTATGATGCTCTCTCTAACTTCCTCTACAGCTTTATATTTCGGTCCTTCAAATGATTCTGATACATCTAGATTTTTTTTTTTTTTTAATTTTTTTTTATAACTGTATCTCCATGTCTGTATAAAATTTTATTATATTGGAAGTCTGGAAACGGGAGAAAACCATCTCTATCTTTTATCTATTTATCTTTCTCCCAAATTATCCTTATTTACCCAAAATTTCATAAAATCACATCTTTATTCATATAAGATATTTTACTTTCATAATACACAAATAAATGAAAAAAAAAAAAATTCAAAAAGCATTAACCAATCTCCTAATAAAACAACTCGAATAACATTACGGAACCCAAATATAAATAAATTCGATGTTGTCCACATTAAATCTTCGGATGTTACAACTTTTAATCTCTACAAAGAGTTATAGTTTTAAGAGTCTACTTAAACTTAGTTTTTCAAAAAGTTTTTAATATTTAAAAAAGTTTTTGAAAATCTTTTTTATCGTTAGAGATATATACTCCCTCCGTCCCAAAATGATAGTCCACAGACAAAAAACACACAGATTAAGAAAACATTAAATGCATCTTACTTTTTCTCACAAAATGACTGTTTTACCCTTTATTTGCATTTAATGCTGGCACTAAATGTGTTGGCTGTTACAATTAAAGTTAGGGGTATTTTGGTAAAGATGACATTTATATTTAGAAGTGGACTAACATTTTGGGACAAACTAAAAAGGAAACATGGACTATCATTTTGGGACGGAGGGAGTATATATTTTTTTGAAAAACTTGATAATCTTTAACATTTTAACTCTTTTATTGAGTTTGTCTATTTTGATACTAATTCATTTTACACACTAATTATATTTAGATATTATTTTTAATTTTTTTTATTGATAACCCACTTGACTAAATATACAAAGTTGATTTGAATATATGTTATAGAAATTTATATCATAAAAAAGTAGTTGACAAAATTTGCAGAATGATATAAATATCAAAAATTAAAAAACATTATATAACACGTTATTTAGTCATTTTCTATTTATTAAAATATTAATAGCAACTAATGTTATTTTTAAACAAATATACAGTAGACTTAATATTGACAATTAATATGAGGATAGTTTATAGAACAAGAAAAAGATAAAAATAAATTAGTTGAATTAAAAAACTTTTAAAAAGTTTACAATTGGTGTGAGTTTATAACAATAGCTTTGATTAAAAAATATTAATGGAAGTATAATGTGACAATTGTAAAAAGTTATGAGAGATTAACCATCGAAAATGCCCTAAAGACTTCCATAATATTCTTTCGCTCTCACTTAATTATATCATTTTCTATATAACATGTTGAGTGACTGCAAATCTGCAATATGACATATTGAGTGACTCCAATATGAGCCACTTCGAGTTCCAATCTGTGTATCATCTTATAGTACCCCACCAAGAGAGTTATATCTTTGTGGGTTCTATCTGTGATAGGCATCCTTAATCTCAACTTCAATGTTTGAGTCAACAAGGTTGATCCTCCTAATATAATATTCTTCCATAAAGATCCATTCTTATTAATTTTAACATATACACATATTAAAAGGAATTACGAGATGAAATACACGTACATGCCCATATAAAAAAATACAAAATACAAAGCCTATACAATAATCATACACTAACATCTCCCAACAATTTGAATATAAGGTTTTTGTTGAATGTTTAGATTGGTTCGAAAGTTTAAAATCGGGGTCGAGGAAAGGCTTTATGTGAAAATATCAATATATGAGAGGATGCTAAGGCATGTAAAACTCAAACTTGGTCAGTGGAACTTTTATCATGAAACAAATATATGTCGATCGTAATGTGTTTCGTTTGTTAATGTTGAACCAGGTTGTTTGTTAAGTAAACCCCACTAACATTGTCACATTAGACAGTGGTCGATCTGTCGATTAGTTGATACAACTCACAAAGTAGGTTGCGTAACAAACAAGTCTTTACCATTTATTTTGCATGATTCTATATTCCGTTTTGATAGTCAAGCAAGATATCATGACTTGATGCTTTGAGGGCCGGGAAAGAAGGTTGTGATCGAGGAAAACACAAAACGTGGATTTGGAGCATCGTTTAAAATGGCAACCAAACATATCAGCATCACATTAACTAGGCATTGAGCTCACGAAAAGGAGAGGCATAAAGTTATAGGTAATATGTAGTAATATCACATATGTAATTGAGAATCTGTTTGATATCCTTAAAGTTGGGATCTCATGGAACATGCATATAATAAACAAATATATTGCATTGAATAAGTGATATCGAGTATTGTGGTTGTTGGGGGCTAGTCCAACTGTTATTGTGCTGGTATTGCTAATACCAAGGCATAGTAGGCTACATCGACGCTGACGACACGGGCAGCACGACCAAATGATGATGTTTGGGCTTATTTAGGTGGTAGTTGAAGGATCTATGAGGCAGGGAGAATGGCTAAGGGTACTAGTCGTACCTCCATGCTTGTTCATCGTGGTTAGGCATTATCGGTGAAACAGAATCACCACGACCACTGTGATATGCCGCTGTGGTTGTCTCTACCACATGTTCAACTACCATTTTGGACCCTTCCTTAAGAAATTTGGTTGGTGGTAGAGTGTTCAATGACGAGACTAGTAGAAAATGATGAGTGGTCTGAAGAAGCAGCTTGAAGACTTCAATTCTGTAACCGGTTCATCTTTTGTTCTTCAAGGAGTACAAATCAATATTCGTTACTATTTCCAAAAATAAAGGGAGAGATGAGCAATGACAAATAAGACTTGCTACATAGTCTAATTTTGGAGAGAAGTCATTGATGGTGTAAGTGACCAAATTCTTTTCGGGTGGTGTCAATCTTATCAAGGAGATCACTGATGGTCTTGATTTAATTGTGATATTCCATGAGTATGGAATCGCCGATGGCGATCTTGTGAAGTTTATCGCGTCGGGTGGTTGTGTTTTCTTGAAAATCATACAGAGAAGAGATTATGACATAGTGTCAAAATTCCACATTTTGACAATGGAATCAATGTGGCCTCATTTAGCTTTATCAAATGTTTCGGGGCTTTTTACTTTGGTTTGTCGAGATGATTCGAAACGCCAGATCTATTGCAGTTTGTTAAATATAAATTGAGATTCATGGCTCTAGATGAGAGCAAAGATGCTTCAACAAGTGGAGGCTACTGAAGTCATCAGGAACGAAGTCGCTTCTCAAGAATGGTTGAGTCAGGAGTCAAGAGACCATCAAGAATGAAGATCTATCCAATGCAAAGTATCTGGAGACAAGGCATCATAATTTTTTGATACACATTAGGGGTCTAATCTTGTCAGGATTTAAGTATTTATCCGAAGTGGTTGGTGTTGAAGATTTGTCTAGATTTTAGGAGGTTTGGGTTGGAACCGAAGTTTGGTGTAACTGTTGATTAAAGAATATATGCTGGCCACGGTTTGGTGTTTAATTTAGTTGCAATGGCGGTTATCTCTGATAGTGATTTTTATGGGAATTGTTGGAAACCGTGATTCTATGTCGGTGTAAGCTCATGGGGCTGGACCGTTTATTTCTAGGTTTGATGATGTATCAATGCCTATAAATAGTAGCATTGTGTTAGAGTCTATTACAATATAGAGTTTGTGTGAGACAATTGTAAATCCTTGTAACTTGTTCTCCAAGTTTGTGAGTACAAATACTCCTATACTTTCCATATGGACATATGTTTTTGTGATCGAACCACTTTATATGTGTGTGTGTGTGTGTGTGTTTGTTTCTTGTGTGATTTTATTGATTCTCGCTTATTCCTCAACAAGTGGCATCAAATGCAATGGTTTGCTTTATTTAATGAATATGTCGACTCACAAGTTTGATTTCGAGAAATTTAACGGTTTGAATAATTTCACATTATGGAAGGTGAATATGAGGGGTCTTTTGGTCTAATAGGGATGCGCGACTATATTGGAAGGAAAAGCAAAATTACCAACAAATTTGACAAACATGACGAAGAAGGATATTTTGGCAAAAGCACATAGCACTATTTTATAAGCTTTTGACTGAAGAGGTGTTAGCGGAAGTTGTTGATCAAACGACTACATCTAGTCTTTGGAAGAAATTATGCGACAAGTATGAAAATAATTCTCCATGAATACATTGTATCAGAAACAACTTTTTTACACCCTCAGAATGTTTAAAAGTACTTAGGTTAGATATCATCTTGATACATTCAATCGACTTATTTTTATCTGCAAGGAGTTGTAGTTAAAACCGATGATGAAGATTAGGCGTTGATTTTGTTATGTTCACAACCAAATTACTATGAGAATTTCGTTGACACGTTGTTGTGTGGTAGAACAACAATTATGGTGAATGACGTGAAGGATTCCTTGTTGTCCAAAGAACTGAAAAGATGGGTTTTGAGTGGAGAAGAAGGATTCGGATCGAGTGTGTTTGCTGGTAGAGGAAGAACAACAGAACACTATTGTGGGAACCGAGGAAAGTCACACTTCAAACCTAAAGCTTCGACTAATAATAAGTGTTATAACTACAAGGAGAAAAGGCACTATAAAGGGATTGTCTACAGCAAAAGAAAGGAAACAATAAAGGTCAAACGAGCAGAAACGGCAGTGCTACGGTTGTTCATGACACATCTGGTGCTTAAAACAGAGGCAAAGTCTTGAATGTATACACAACTAGTTCTCCTGATACCTAGATCTTGGACTCGAGTGCATCTCACCTTATGACCTGCAACATTGAGTTGTTTGAATCTTTTAAAGAATAGAATGGCACAGTGAAGTTAGGAGATGATGGGATACAGAGTATTAAGGGTAGTGGTACTGTAACACACTATTTTTAATTAAGTATATATTTATTTAATTGTTTATTTAAATCATATTTTAGGGAAAGCAATTAAATAAATTAGTTAGAATTTATGAAAATAATAAGAACAATAATAATAATTGTAATAATAATAAACAATAAAAAGAATGATTATAAAATTATTAATAGGTGATTATTTATATTTGTAAAGATTTAAAAGAAACTTGAAGGGCTAAACATGACATTTGAGATAACTTTCATATTAAGGAAAATGTTTTAATGGGTTTATGGTGCCATTATGGCATTCTTATGGTGAGAAGGTTATATATTGCTGAAATTATTGCATGACGTGGGCCGAGAACCTTCAAGCAACGAGAAGGAAGAGAGAGTTTATAGGGATCTTATTTTAGCTCTGATATCATGTTAATCTAATATGTTCTCGTTAAGAACCTTTCTCATTAATTTAGAATATATACACATATCACATGGAAATACAGGCCATACATAAACATTTGGGCCGATATACAAAATACAAATTACCATGTCTATACGAAAAATCATACGCTAAAAGGGCCGAGGTCTTTGTTTCTCTAGGAAATGACCCTTTTGGTTGTTTTATGCTAATATTAACACATAAAATACCGAACGAAGTACTACCATAACATGTTAGACCCTCCCATGTTAATATGTTCATTGTAAACATTCTGGAACCAATAGACTATAATATGTTTGTTTGGCTTTTGTATGATAATTTAAGTTCAGTTAGCATATAAACCAAAAATATAAGGTGGATGTTCGGTTAGTTACAAACTTAAGTTATGATTGCATAAACGCCTAGAATTAAAATATCAGTTTTTGATAAAAATAACATAACTAAATAAACCCCTATAGAGAAAACCAACATATTTCTTTCATATGTATAATACTTCAAGGTATATGTATTTCAAACAACAATGAAGATAGAATTATAAACTTGGGCAACAATAGTATGAATAATATCTACATACATGTTCAATCAACAATCTAATACACTCATGTTTAAAAAACAACTACCAATGAAAATCGAACACTACAATCAAGGCAAAATTCACTTGATGAAAGTGCACTTATGAAGTTGTTTGTTGATTGTTAATTGCATTTTTGGATATATTCATATATATATTTTCAGATAGTCAAAGTTCAGTGCGAGAATAAGATTATATGAGCCAGTAGAAGAATGCACAGTGTGATTAAACAATTAAATGAATGAAATTGAACTTTAGTTAATAGCCCTGCAGTGACAACACATCGTTGAGAAATGAAAATTTAAAAGCTATGCACATAAAACCTTCTAAAATATGATCTATTCTGTTTATTTTACTTTAACTACTAACATAAATATGGGATGGCTGCCTGTAAAAGAAAAAAGATTTCTAACATAGATGTGTAGATCTTGAAGATAACATAAAAATATAAGAGAAAACTGCAAAATTGGTCCCTGTGGTTTGGTGTTTATTGTTGTTTTGGCCCAAACCTTTGCACTTTTGTATGGATAGTCATTTTTCAGAGGTTTCTATGTGGAAATGGTCACTGTCCAACTTGAAAAGTCTATTTTGCCCTTTTAATTTCTTTTTTCTATTATTTTTAAATAACCACCAGTTTTATTAAATAAAAGTAAAAAATAAAATTGAATTCCCCTACCACACCAATCCGACCCCACCCCACCTCTCTCTCTCTCTCTCTCTCTCTCTCTCTCTCTCTCTCTCTCTCTCTCTCTCTTTTCTCATTCCTCTCTCAATAATCTGAATACCCATCTCCTTCAACCTCCACCTTGTTCCACCGGTCTTACCCTATCGTCGCCTCATCCATCGCCATCACCAGCTCTTTCAGCACGATCGCCAGCTCCTTCAGCACCATCTTCGAATAAATTCCAACTACCATATCTAGATCCATAAAATCAGGACAATGACGTGGTGTCGTCGTTTTGCCCATAGGAATCTTGAGGTTTGAAAGGTACAGATCTAAGCTCCTCCCCCTCATCGAACTAACAGATACGCCCATAGGATTGAATGTATCGATATGAAATCTGGAAACACGAAGCTACCCTAGAACCAGATCTGAAATCTGGGTTGAAACCGAATTTGTAATCTGGGTCGAAACAAATATACGGGTTTAAGTGATGAACGAAGCACTCTTGAGGGGACCTGCTCTTGACATTTTCCACCACCGCAAGGATTCCACCGGCTTCTGACGTCAGCGAAGCTCTTCATTCCTCGAATTGACTAAACTTTCAATAAGAGAAATGGTTTCTAAACTTGGGATAACCTTGGTGATCGTTTACGTACCTGGAATCAGCCTTGTTTACTCTGACCTCGCCACCAGAATCCTGCCGATTTTCTCACATTCTACCCTAGTTATGTCGTATGTATCGGTGCATCATCACATACGGTTATAAAAACATCCAGAAAGATGATCGGAAACTCAAGAATCATCTCATCCACAGCATCACAGAGATTATACAAATGGAATCAGATCAACCTCCATCACCAACCACTAATAGTGAATCCTTTGATGGCCGGATCTGTTATCAGACGAGGGGATAGAAAAGAGGAGAGAGAGAGAGAGAGAGAGAGAGAGAGAGAGAGAGAGAGAGAAGGGGGGAGGGGGGAGGGGGATACCGATGAGTGGGGTCTTATTTGTTTTTATTTTTTATTTAATAAATCAGTTAAAAAATAAAATTAATAGGAGAAATAGATTAAAAGGGCAAAATAGACTTTTTAAGATGGACAGGGATCATTTTCACATAGAAACCTCTGAAAAAGGACCATTCATACAAAAACGCAAAGGTTTGGATCAAAACCACAATAAATACCAAACTACAGGGACCAATTTTGCAGTTTTCTCAAAATATAATTAGGCAAAAGATATGGGGGTCACAAATATTTGAAGTGTCACGTGCCCAGTGGTCCGACAGAAACATCCGTATTAAACAACTTTGCCTGTTGCCAACATAGGCTACTAATACGTTGACACGTGTCATGTCACCTAAAAGGGATTCACTCATGTGACGTTCACTTCAGAGAGGGGACGTTGCATTATCGTTATGTTATGTCCCTAAGTGGGAACTCTTTTATTGATGATGTTACTATATTTTATTTTTATTTTTTATTTTTATTATTCTAATTTTTAGCATAAATTTATAGTTTTCCACAATATATAAACTTCACTATCTATCGGGTCATGAGTTACTATGTGACGAAAAGCGTTGATAGAGACATTATTCTAATAAATTTCATTGCCGTTCTAAAAAAAGAGACATTATTTTATGGGAAAATGACTTATTAGGGTAATTAACTACTTCTTTTGTTCACATTTGGTCACTTTTTTTTTTTTTTTTTTGTATTTGCCATTAACCTAATCAAATTGTTCAACTTAGGTCATTATGACCGGCAATATCAAGTTTTGCCGGTTACATCCCACAATGTCGTAATATGATGGATTACGTGCAATATACCCGTTAATTAGTCTCTAAACCCCCAAAACGATTTCAAAAAAAACCCTAAATTTGAACTTAACGGATGCGTGGTTCCAGCGTATTGAAGAATTGAAGGTCGATGGCTTCGAGTTCGTCAAGTGCAAGGCAGATTCCGATAGTCGATTTCCACTACAAAGGTCAATTTGTTCGTAAGCCGTTGAAGTATGTGGATTGTCATAGAGCATCTGTAAGGGATGTGGATTTCAACAATTTCAGTTTCGAGGAGTTTGTCATATTTCTTGAAGGATTCACGACATTGAATTGCGATAATATATATTATTGTCCCAATAATGAAAGTTTAATTGAAGGTTTAAAGAGAATGGGGTCCGACAACTATGAAGAATTTCTTGAAGAAGCTTCTGGTAATGGGAAGAGGATTAATGTGTATGTTGACCACCAAAATCAACCCATACTCGACTAGGTTGAGGAGGAACAACCAGATTCTGATGATGAAGGGTACGATGTTGACGAGGAGGTTGATTCAGACTTGTCTGATACTCTATCATGTGAACATGAAAAGGACGAAGAGGTTCCATCTTTAGACAAAACTGTTGGGGATAAATTTTTGAATAAGTTGGGGTATAAATCAAGCGCATGTGAAAACCAAGAAGCAACTGTGTATCCTGTATATGATGAAAATCAGGAATGGAACAAGATGGTGCCGATTTTAGGTATGAAGTTCTCAAACCCTGCTGAATTGAAACACTTATTGAGTAATTATGCAGTAGCTCATGGATATAATTTGTGGTATGAAAAGAATGATGCAAATAGGTTGTTAGTTAAGTGTTGTAGGTTGAGCACAAATCCATGTTGTCCTTTTAGACTGTGGGCTTCATGGATTAGTGAAGAAAGGACATTTCAGATCAAGTCTCTACAAGATGTTCATAATTGTTCAAGGAGTTTTAAACTTGGTTCCATAGTTACATATAAATGGATTGGGAGACAATTCATGAATGAGATTCTGGTGAGACCCAAAATGAGTCTAAGGAAAATGAAGGCAGAAGTACATGAGAAATTTAATTTGTTGGTAAGTGTTGGGCAATGCAGGAGTGCTAGAAAATTTACATTGCAACAGATAGAGGGTACTCTTACAGATCATTATGCACGACTGTGGAGTTATGGTGAAGAAATAAGAAAGACAAATCCTGGTTCCACCGTGAAGATGAGTGTTGATGTTATGCCTGATGAGACAACATATTTCTCAAAATTCTATGTATGTTTTAAAGGAGTAAAGGATGGGTGGATTGAAGGTTGTAGGAGGGTTATAGGATTAGATAGGTGTTTCCTTAAAGGGATATGTAGAGGAGAGTTGCTTGCTGCAGTGGGACGGGATGCAAACAATCACATCTACCCAATTGCTTGGGCAGTGGTATCGGTGGAAAATAAAGAAACATGGAAGTGGTTTGTTGATCTATTGTTAGAAGATATTGGAATGGGAACAGGCAAGGGTTTAACCCTCATATCAGATCAACATAAGGTGAAACATTCTATCTTCTTTTAAGTGTATACTGTAACTATTAAAATTCAAAATTTATCCTAACTTATTATAAGTGTATACTTTGAACAGGGTCTAGTAGAAGCTGTTAAAGAACAGGCCCCTGATGCAGAGCATAGACAGTGTGCCCGACACATTTATGCTAACTTCAAAAAACGGTTTAAAGGTGAACAATTTCGTAAGTTGTTTTGGATTGCAGCTAAGTCAACAACGGAAGAAAAGTTTAAAGCAGTTATGAAAGAAATCAACCAGATCAGTGTATTGGCACATGAGCATCTAATAGAAAAAGAACCTAAAACCTGGTCTAAAGCATACTTCAAAGTTGGTCGATGTTGTGATGCAATTGAAAACAGAATCTGTGAGAGTTTCAATGCTGCAATCAATGATGCAAGGAAGAAACTGATCATCACTATGCTAGAAGAGATACAAATTTTTGTCATGGAAAGGTTGTATAAAATAAGGAAACTGGGACACAGTTGGGACTTGACCATTTGTCCTTCAATAAGAAAAATCTTAGTAACTCTCAGGGGTAAACAAAGGTATGTTTTTCATTATAAATTGAGGTTTTTTCTATGACAAAATGTGATGCATTTGACCCAAAATGTATATACTTCATTTACATGTATTGGGGAGTGACACCAGCTGGGTATGAAAAATATGAGGTTAGACTAGGATGTGATGCATACTGTGTTGATCTAACCGACAAGACTTGTGGATGTAGAGGATGGCAGCTGACAGGTGTACCATGTCTGCATGCAATGGCTGCCATATCAAGTTTAAATAGGAATGCTGATGAATTTGTTGCTCCGTGGTTTACTACAGCAATGTTTGGGTCCTGTTACAGGTATAGTATTCACCCACTAAATGGTAGTTCCATGTGGCCTCATGTTGATTGTATCAGTCCACTGCCACCCAAGAGGAGAAGGTTACCCGGGAGACCTACCATCAAAAGGAAACGTGATCATTCTGAATTGGAGAGTATGGGACACAATAGGCATACAGTCTCAAAAAAAGGAATGACTATGAGGTGTACAATATGTAGACAAAGTGGGCACAATAGGGCCAAATGTCCTCAAATGCCAAAACAATCTGACAAAGGGGGAAAAACAAAGAAATCAAAAACATCAACTCAAGGAAAAGGTACTAACTGAATCAATTTTTTTTAAGTATTGAAGCTTACAAGTGGTTTCATTGCAGGAACTTCAAGATCCATGGATCCACATGTTGAGGATCCACTTGTTGAGTCTGCACCTGTTGAGGCTGCAACTGTGGAGTCTGCACCTGTTGAGTCTGCACCTGTTGAGTCTGCACCTGTTGAGTCTCCACCTGTTGAGGCTGCAACTGCTGATGAGGATCCACAAGAAGATGGGTACATGGAGGTGGAACAAGAATATCATAGACCATATGTGGAACAAGATGTGTCGAATGTAACTGCTTCTCAAGTTATTATAAAGATCAAGAAGCAGCCATCAGAACGAATTACAAAACTAGCCTTGAGGAGGAACGTGGGTGGTGTTGGAAGCAGTGCAGACAAAGCACTATCCTTGGATTAAGATTCGTTTAGGGTTTAGGCAGTATGCAGACATGTGGGCACACTTTTTGAATTTGCTGTAACGCCCCAAATTTCAAAAAATTTTAAAAATCATTTATTACCACGGTTTCAATAAAACATTTATTCCAAAACATAAAATTGTTCAACATAATCCTTAAATTTAACAGCGGAAACATTTGAAATTGCTAATATAGTTCATTGACATTAATCTTTTGAATGCGACGCGCTGCCGTCAAGCCTTGCCCTTTCCCTTGTCCTTTGAATTACCTGAAATGTTATAAATCAACGGGTAAGCTTAAAGCTTAGTGAGTCCACAAACTACCATACATGCCCACACATTAAACAACCCGTCCTCGAGAACGACCCGACCCTACCCGCCATACAACAGCTACGGGCGTCCATCATACAACAGCTATGGACACGGGAAGGTTCTACCCATCATACAACAGCTATGGGTTCCCGGTTATGGCCCAGCCCATCATACAACAGCTATGGGACAAGGCTTAGTCCAACTCGCCATACAACAGCTACGAGGGGACACGCATCAGTACTGAGCCCAACAACAAATAACCACAGATATAGAGCCAATCATATAACTGTAAATAACACACAAGATGCCTAACATGCAACATCATATAGTAAGGTGAGGATACTCACCTGATTCGAAACCGCACAGATATTCTCTAATATCCCCACTTAGCTCGACCACACACCTAAATCCCACACACACACAACATATCAATTACTGACTAGGCTCTTACAGACCTGTCTAAAGGTTAGACTCACTATTTGCCATCAAACCGTGGTCAAAACTAAGTCCCTGGTCAAACAGTCGCTCGCCGCGGCGTGGCACCTCATCCTACGCGCCGCGGCTATCATCGAAATAATTACGGGGTTTCAGCCGAGTCCGCGCCGCTGACATAGCCAGTCCGCGTCGCGGCTCGTAACATTCCAAAATGTTTTTCAGCGATTAACAGTACATCAATCGGCTAGGGTTCCTTTCTACACCCTTCCTGGGATCAGGAACTAACCTAAGGTCACTTCCTTATGGACATGCGAGTCCATGCATGTCCTTGGTCCAAACCCTAAGGGCTACAAATCGTCTAAAGCAACAAACCAACTGGTAACACCATATGACGGGATAATAAGGAAAGTCAGAAGAGTAAATCTTCTTACCTTACTTCTGAAGGACGGAGTGATGCCCACGATCCGTTCTAAACCTTCTCCCGCGTAGATCTCCTTCTTCTAATCTCCCAAAACCTTCAACACCTCGAGACCAAAGAGTATCTGCCGAAACCAGACACCTCTACTCTAGAAACTCTCCAAAAACACAAACCCTAGGGCTGGGGTCCTTTTTATAGGCGTTTAAATCCGAATTAGGGTTTTTCATGACTGCGGCGCACCGCGCCGCGGATTCTTTAGAACCGCGTCGCGCGTACAAATCCTACGCGATTCTAGATTCCTCCAAAAGCCGCGCCGCGGATTCCTTCGGGCCGCGACTCGGCGGAACGGGTCTTACAATTCTCCCCCACTTAACTGGATTTCGTCCCCGAAATCCGTGCCGGTAAATAATTCTGGATAATGCCTCCGCATTTCTTCTTCCGGTTCCCAAGTCCATTCGGACCCTTTTCGATGCTGTCACTGAACCTTCACTAATCCTATTGTTTTATTCCGCAAAGTCTTTATCTTCTTTTCAATGATGGCAATTGGTCGCTCCACATAATTTAGACGTTCATCTAATTGAATATCCTCCAAAGGTACTATTGTGGATTCCTCAGTCACGCACTTTCTGAGCTGCGAAACGTGAAACGTGTCGTGTATCTGACTAAGCTGTTCGGGTAGCTCCAACCGGTAAGCTACCTCACCTACACGGGCAACAATTCGATATGGTCCAATGTACCTAGGGCCAAGCTTTCCTCGCTTCCTAAAACGAATAACTCCCTTCCAAGGTGACACCTTAAGAAGAACATAATCCCCAACTTGAAACTCGAGATCGGACCGTCGCCTATCCGCATAACTTTTCTGTCGGCTTTGAGCGGTTAACAATCTCTCCCGAACCTTCTGAATTAACTCAGTTGTCTTGAGCACCACCTCTGTACTTCCCAATACTTGCTGGCCAACCTCACCCCAGCAAATAGGTGTCCGACATTTTCTTCCATACAACATTTCAAAGGGAGCTCTGCCAATGCTCGCGTGAAAACTGTTATTGTAAGAAAACTCAGCTAAAGGGAGATGGGAATCCCAACTCCCGCCAAAATCGATGACGCATGCCCTGAGCATATCTTCCAGCGTTTGAATCGTCCTTTCACTCTGCCCATCCGTCTGAGGATGATATGCTGTGCTGAAATGAAGGCGAGTGCCTAATTCCTCATGAAACTTCTTCCAAAACCTAGACGTAAATCGGACATCCCGGTCGGATATCACCGAGACCGGTATACCATGCCGAGAGATAATCTCATCTGTGAAGACCTTAGCCAATTCCTTTGCAGAGTAAGTCTCTTGGATGGGGAGGAAATGAGCACTTTTGGTCAACCTACCCACGATAACCCAAATAGTGTCCATATGTCTAGTGGTTCTTGGCAACTTCGTGATGAAATCCATTGTGATATGCTCCCATTTCCATTCTGGGATCTCAAGGGGCTGCAATCTACCATGAGGCCGTTGGTGCTCGGCCTTGACCCTACGACAGGTCATGCATCTTTCGACAAACTCAGCTACTTCCCTCTTCATACCTGGCCACCAATAATATTCACGCAGATCCCTATACATTTTAGTCGCTCCAGGGTGGATAGAGAACCTGGATTTATGTGCCTCCTCCAATAGGGTTTGACGAACCTCGCCCAGCTTCGGTACCCAAATCCTCTCGTGACAAGTCAACAAATCCCTACTATCTTTGAACATAGCTGCCAACTGACCCACAATCCTCTCACTTTTCTGATTCTCGCTCTTGCTTGCTTCCACCTGGGCTTTCCTAATCAGCTCAAGCAGCGGTGTCACAATTGTCATCCTTAGACAAACGCCCCGAAGGGGTGCACTCGAATCCTTACGACTTAACGCATCCGCTACCACATTGGCCTTTCCAGGGTGGTAGTGTATCTCACAATCATAGTCTTTTAATACATCCAACCATCTTCTCTGTCTCATATTGAGGTTTGCCTGATCCATCAGGTACTTCAAACTCTTGTGGTCCGTGAAGATGGTGCACTTCACTCCATACAAATAGTGTCTCCAAATCTTGAGAGCGAAGACCACCGCTCCCAATTCTAAATCATGAGTAGGGTAGTTAGTTTCATGGGGCTTCAACTGTCGCGAGGCGTAAGTAATCACCCTGCCTCGTTGCATCAAGACTGCCCCCAATCCCGAGATTGATGCATCGCAATAAACTACCATATCCTCCATGCCCTCAGGCAAAGTCAAAACCGGAGCTTCAGACAATTTCCGCCGCAAAGTCTCAAAAGCCTGCTGCTGCTCCTCACCCCACCGAAAAGCAGCATTTTTCTTAGTTAGCCGGGTCAAAGGTACTGCAACCTTTGAGAAGTCTTGGATGAAACGACGATAATAATCAGCCAGACCCAAGAAACTTCTAATCTCCGAGGGAGTCTTCGGAACCTCCCACCGCATCACGGCCTCCACCTTAGCCGGGTCTACCATGATTCCTTGCTCATTTACAATGTGACCCAAAAACTGAACCTCCCGTAGCCAAAAGTCACACTTGGATAATTTTGCATAAAGCTTCTCCTTCCTTAAGGTCTCTAATACTTCCTTTAAGTGTTGTTCATGTTGTTCCCTACTCCGAGAGTAGACTAAGATGTCGTCAATGAAAACTATAACTGACCGATCCAACATCGGTCGACACACCCGATTCATTAAGTCCATAAAAGCTGCAGGTGCATTGGTCAGTCCAAACGGCATTACTATAAACTCGAAGTGGCCGTACCTCGTTCGAAAATCCGTTTTCGGGATGTCTTCCTCCCGAACTCGCATTTGATGGTAACCTGACCGCAAATCAATTTTTGAAAACCACGAAGCGCCCTGCAGTTGGTCGAATAAGTCGTCGATGCGAGGCAATATATATCGATTCTTCACCGTAAGCTTATTCAACTCACGATAATCTATGCACATCCTGTTGGAACCATCCTTCTTCTTAACAAACAAAATAGGCGCTCCCCATGGCGAGCAACTGGGTCAAATAAATCCCTTATCTAATAATTCTCGAAGTTGAATAGACAACTCCAGCATCTCCGGAGGCGCAATACGATACGGTGCTTTGGCTATCGGAGCTACACCGGGAGTTAAGTCGATCTTAAATTCCACCTGTCTCTCTGGCGGCATGCCAGGCAGGTCCTCGGGAAAAACATCAGGAAAATCCCGAACCACTGGTATATCACCTGCTTTCTGCTGTGGCTTCCTTTCTCGTGTGTCTACAACATAAGCCATAAATCCCGAACCTCCATGCTGAAAATGTCTGCGTGCCCTAGCAGTTGAACAGAAAACTGCACCTCGATTCTTTCTCTCGCCCTGCACAACCAGCTCTCCCCCACTTGGGGTGTGAATCCACACTCGCTTGTTCTTACAATCGATCCATGATTCGTGCTGACCCATCCAATCCATACCGATGATGACTCGGGAGTCACTCAACGGTATAGGGATGAGATCGATCGAAAACTTTATTCCTTGAATCACGACTTCGCATCCCCGATAAACACTAGTCGCTTGCACGGTTTTATCATCCGCGATTTCCACTTCTAACGGCTGATGAAGAGTTCCTAAAGCAATACCGAAACTCTTTCCCAACGCGGCAGACACAAAAGAATGACTAGCACCCGAATCAAATAGTGCAAAGGTAGGCATAGAGTTGACTAAGAATGTTCCTAATCAAAGCATAATAGAAATTTTAATTACACACACCACAAACACGAGGCAAGTAAAGAAAGAGTACCCGTGACGACGTCGGGCGCATCCTGTGCCTCCTCGGCGGTCATGACGAATGCTCGACCCTTGGTCTTAGGGGCTTCCCCTTTCCCCTGCCTACCATCGGTAATCCGGAGTGTAGTGGGTGCCGGATTCTGAACCACTCCCTGAGTCAGACGGGGACATTGGGCCTTGAAGTGGCCCACTTGGTTACAATTAAAACAAATCTTGACCTCTTGCCGACAATCTTTAGCATAGTGGCCCTCCTTTCCACACTTATGACATATTAGCACCCATCAACGCCCCTCATGATTCCTTCCACATTTACCACACTTACCCTGGCTCCTTTGCCCTTGCTTTCCCTGATCTGCCCCTCGAAATTTCTTCGACACCTGCTGAGTCTGAGCAGGCGCCGGACGCTTCTGCTTTTGTTGGGTTTCCAGTTCCAACTCTCGGGCCCGAGCGGCCGCTATCATATCAGTAAGAGTTTGGTGCCTAGCAGCAGACACAAATTCCCGAATGTCTATGCGAAGCATTGCCAAGTATCGGGTCATCCTCATGCGCTCGGTTGCCGCAAACTCTGGACAGAAGAGTGCCCGTTCATTAAACTTCTTGGTGATTTCCGTCACCGTCTCAGTAGTCTGGGTCAGATTTAGGTACTCCTGCGCCAAACGTTCCATTTCCACCTGTGGAACATACTCCAATTCGAACTGTTCCTTAAACTGCGGCCATGTAATGGCATCCAACTGAGCAGGAGCGAGATCTTTCGTTCGTATCTCCCACCAATCTTTCGCACCCTCTCTTAAAAGGTTCGCCGCAAACGTTACCTTGGAGTTCTCATGACAGGAACATGTGCGGAAAGCACCCTCCATTGCGGAAATCCACCGCATGCTAACAATCGGATCCCTGCCCCCATCGAACATCGGAGGCGAACAAGCCGAAAAGTCCTTATAACTTGCATCCCTCGCACGTGACGTGCCCTGAGTAGCCAGTCGTTCCTCGAGCATTGCCCATAGCTCAGCCTTAATCGTACCAAAGAACTGAGGTATCGCAGCCAACACTTCACGCGAAACCTCCTCCGCTATCAGGTTACGGAGATTCTCATCAGTCGGTCCTCCCCCCACTCGAGGTACCCGCATCTGGTCCACCGTTACTTCGAGTGACTGCCATTCTGAAATGCGCAACAGTTTCTAATATCAATACTCGGGTCACTCCTATCTATCCAACTACTTGACTTTTTAGGACTTTGTTTGACTACTCTTGACTCAAGCGTGAATCCTGTGCTTTTGGTAATACTGGCCTGGTACTACCTTCCACACCTATTCGCCCTTGTTCCAAGTTCGTCAACCATCCTCCTAAAACGTCACTCACACTAAACCATTTCCTTTGACTCATGTGGTCATGCACCGTGGTGCCTAATCTTTTGATCTAACTCTCCATCTCACACGTGTCTAAGAGAACTATTGCTAATGTCGTCGAGTCACCTCACGGACGCACAGCCGTACACAATCAGGAATAAGATAGACGTTTGAATAACTGATCTACCCTAAAGTCACAACCAAACAAGGAACAGCCAGTAAAGCCAAACCAAGAATTCTTAGGCTATCTTACCCTAATTGTATATAACCTACCAGCATTCACTAAGCAACCTAACGACAGTAGCGTAAAATTCCAAAGCAGCACATAAGGCACAAACAGTCTACAGAGTATATTATCCAGGCAGCTTTACATCCTAGCACAATACATTTTATCACATAACACAAACTTGGCATGGGTAATTGGGAATCACAAAACTTACTTGAGCTCGGCTGACGGTTCGCATCGCATCTTCTTTTACTTTAATTTAACATTCCAAAAATATTTTCTTAACAAAATCGCTCAGTCCTAAGTTTGAGTTTGGATTCCCAATACAGTTCATCCAAATCCCTCAAACCAAGGCTCTGATACCAATTTGTAACGCCCCAAATTTCAAAAAAATTTAAAAATCATTTATTACCACGGTTTCAATAAAACATTTATTCCAAAACATAAAACTGTTCAACATAATCCTTAAATTTAACAGCGGAAACATTTGAAATTGCTAATATAGTTCATTGCCATTAATCTTTTGAATGCGACGCGCTGCCGTCAAGCCTTGCGCTTTCCCTTGTCCTTTGAATTACCTGAAATGTTATAAATCAACGGGTAAGCTTAAAGCTTAGTGAGTCCACAAACTACCATACATGCCCACACATTAAACAACCCGTCCTCGAGAACGAGCCGACCCTACCTGCCATACAACAGCTACGGGCGTCCATCATACAACAGCTATGGACACGGGAAGGTTCTACCCATCATACAACAGCTATGGGTTCCCGGTTATGGCCCAGCCCATCATACAACAGCTATGGGACAAGGCTTAGTCCAACTCGCCATACAACAGCTACGAGGGGACACGCATCAGTACTGAGCCCAACAACAAATAACCACAGATATAGAGCCAATCATATAACTGTAAATAACACACAAGATGCCTAACATGCAACATCATATAGTAAGGTGAGGATACTCACCTGATTCGAAACCGCACAGATATTCTCTAATATCCCTATTTAGCTCGACCACACACTTAAATCCCACACACACACAACATATCAATTACTGACTAGGCTCTTACATACCTGTCTAAATGTTAGACTCACTATTTGCCATCAAACCGTGGTCAAAACTAAGTCCCTGGTCAAACAGTCGCTCGCCGCGGCGTGGCACCTCATCCTACGCGCCGCGGCTATCATCGAAATAATTACGGGGTTTCAGCCGAGTCCGCGCCGCTGACATAGCCAGTCCGCGTCGCGGCTCGTAACATTCCAAAATGTTTTTTAGCGATTAACAGTACATCAATCGGCTAGGGTTCCTTTCTACACCCTTCCTGGGATCAGGAACTAACCTAAGGTCACTTCCTTATGGACATGCAAGTCCATGCATGTCCTTGGTCCAAACCCTAAGGGCTACAAATCGTCTAAAGCAACAAACCAACTGGTAACACCATATGACGGGATAATAAGGAAATTCAGAAGAGTAAATCTTCTTACCTTACTTCTGAAGGACGGAGTGATGCCCACGATCCGTTCTAAACCTTCTCCCGCGTAGATCTCCTTCTTCTAATCTCCCAAAACCTTCAACACCTCGAGACCAAAGAGTATCTGCCGAAACCAGACACCTCTACTCTAGAAACTCTCCAAAAACACAAACCCTAGGGCTGGGGTCCTTTTTATAGGCGTTTAAATCCGAATTAGGGTTTTTCATGACTGCGGCGCACCGCGCCGCGGATTCTTTAGAACCGCGTCGCGCGTACAAATCCAACGCGATTCTAGATTCTTCCAAAAGCCGCGCCGCAGATTCCTTCGGGCCGCGACTCGGCGGAACGGGTCTTACATTTGCACACATTAAGATTCGTTTTTTGTATGGGTTTTGGCAGTATGCAGACATGTGGGCACACTTTTTGAATTTGCACACCTTTTGAATTGTACCACATGATACTTAGCATTAACTTTTGATATATATATTGCAGTCTGAATGCTTCCATTAATTTTCTGAATGCTTCCATTAATTTTCAACTGCTTGCATCACTTAACTTAATTAATCACTTAATCACTTAATTGCATTCCAATGAATCACTTAATCACTTAATTTTCTACTGCTTGCATTCCAATTAATCA
This sequence comes from Cichorium intybus, assembly GCA_023525715.1. Classification (NCBI taxonomy): domain Eukaryota; kingdom Viridiplantae; phylum Streptophyta; class Magnoliopsida; order Asterales; family Asteraceae; genus Cichorium; species Cichorium intybus. The sequence continues at coordinate 150,446,147 of CM042011.1, forward strand.
CTTAATCACTTAATTGCATTCCAATGAATTCCATTGCACAAAATCAATTCCATTCCAGTTGACTTAACAAAATCCAATCATTTCTTCAATTCCATTCCAATCAATTCCATTTCACAAAATTAATTGCATTACAAAATCCAATCCAATCTCTTGATTGGATTACAAAAGGCATAACAAAAGGCATTACTAACAACAATTACATTACAATCTCTTAATACATCAGAAAAGTTTAAAGGCAAACAAAACACACAAAAAAATATCATTAATTTTTAACTGCTCAGCTTCCCTTTTAGCAACTCCAATTCGTGGTCCGTCTTTATCTTGTACAAATTCAACTTGTATTGTAAAGCAACAACTTTTACTACAAGATCATACACTTCACGTTCATCTATCCTCGTTGAATTCAGGTTCTCTTTTGTATCATCTTCCTCAACCCACTCCCAGAAGTTACATTTCGCTCCTTCAGACTATAAGAAAAACGTTATACAGGAACATAAGAGATTAAACTGTCAAAGATCAATTACCAGGGAATTAGGGCACACTCTGAATTTTTTTCCATGATGTTCTGCAGTCCGGGATGTCTTAACACGAGATGGCAACCCACATTTGCAAGGCCTGGATGTTTGCGTTTAATGATTTCGTGAGGAGGAAGAAGAAGAAGACGGCATCATCGTGGAATTAGGGCTGAAGTGAGGAACATACGACATTATATTTATAATCGGTTCTTTAAAGCCACGTCAATGCCACCTCATCGCCACGTACATGCCAGGTAGACTATAACTTGATATTGCCGGTCATAATGACCTAAGTTGAACAATTTGATTAGGTTAATGGCAAATACAACACAAAAAAAAGGAAAGTGACCAAATGTGAACAAAAGAAGTAGTTATTTACCCTAATAAGTCATTTTCCCTTATTTTATTATAAAAAGAAACAAAAGCAGAGACGGATATATAAGGAACATGTGTCACCTCCCAATGATTGTTAGTGACATCTGTGCTCGGAGGGGGAAATGGGGTAAGCGGACTTTCTAATTACGTTCCTGATACATTTTAATTGGTTCTTTGTTGCTAACTTGTTTTTAGATTGTGATTGTAATGATCGGGAACAATTTTATTTTAAGGTTTGTTCTTAATATTGTCTTGAGTTTTGCCGCTAATAACCTCTCGTTGCTTGAACTTGTTTTGTATGTTCTTGCTACATAAAACACATATCCGTGGGGTTGTTAGCTATGTGCTGACATAACAAGTTGGTAATATTACTATACAGAGTAGGATCCTTTTATGTTACACGCAAGAGATTATTTAGCCAAAAGAGATCGAAAGCAAACATAAGGGACTCAGTTTATTATTATATCAAAGTAAATGTATATTAATTAGAAACTAATATTGGATAAAGGACTTAAGTGTAAATGTCAATTGTTTGAATTTCAGATAGTTCTTATCCAGAAGTGATAAGACTTATCCAAAGAGGGAAGAGATAAGCATGATGTGTATTATTGATAGATTCTATATACCCTAGATTCAATTATCATACTTGTACGTATATGCATATTATATTTATATGTATTTCTATACAGATACATGATCATTCATATGGATATGTTTTTCATATTAAAAAAATATCATTACCTTTTTGATCCGTATATGCATCTTCATATGCGTATGCATATATGAAAAACATACATATATCGTATGTTTTTCATATTAAAAATATATCATTATTTCTTTGATACGTATATGTATATTAATATTCATATGCATATACATACATATATGCATATTTATACATACATACATGCATATACATATGCTTATATGCATATTCATGTACATATACTTATACATATGTATATGTATATTTATATGTATATGCACATTACACAATTATACTTTAAATTTTAAAAAGTTATTGTATCACATTTATATAATTAAGTATGTTTTGAATAGTAGGAAATTTTAACAGAAGTATGCATATGAATATGCCTATATATATGCATATACATACGTACATGAATACATATTCACATATCATAATGCATTCAGACATAAATTGTTATGTCAGAATTTTGTATACATACATCAACATTCATATGAACATCTTGAATATGCATATATGTATGTATATATTTGCATATGCATAGATATTCATATGCATATATGGCAATTTGTACACATTCAAATGTATATGTACATGTATATACATATACATATAATGTATTTTTGAAATATACTACTTGACTTTTGTATACATTAATGAGCAATTATATGAATATCTTTACGCACGAGCACACACAGACACACACAGATAGGGGCAAATTAGTCCATATATATAATGAGCAATTATATGAATATCTTTTCTAAATATTGTGTGATTGTATTACTAATTTTGGACCAATCATTTGATAGGGGAAAATTAGTCCATATATATAATATAAATATTAATTCTATTAATTTTCCCAAATTAAATGCCTATATTTATGGAACGTAACTTACCAACCCTATGTATCCTCTCCGTCACTCTCACGTCTTCAATCGGCAGCCGTCGTCCTCCCCTGCGTCATCCACCATCGCCGCCGACTTCTTACCCTGCTACATCCACCATTGCCGCCGGCAATGGTAAATAGTCGATTATCAAACAAATATCAATCGAATGTCAATTGGGTTGAATAATAAAACATTTATAAGCAAAAACGAAGAAGAAACAAAGAGCGACAGAGGGGTAGAGTTTTGACGACAGAGGCATCCACTTTTAATGCTATCAGAAGTTTTACAGTCTTACAGGACAGCGTATTATTTCCATCCTTTGAAAAGAACGGTACACTTCCTTTTCTTGGTCAAAACTCAAGAGTCAGTTTTCGTACCAATAATTGGTTTTTATTTCTTCTCGATTAATGTTAGTTTTTGTATTGCATTTTCTTACACGGTGTGCATGCTCGATGGATTGTCGATGGAATTTGCAGATCCTAATGGTAAAAGTAAAACACAATCATATATATCGTTAAACTTAGTTTCGTGAATGTCAATTAACACATATAATTTGGTGCACTTTAATTTAGGACCGATGTATTACAAGGGAGTTTACCATTTCTTCTATCAATACAATCCATATGGTGCATTATGGGGTAACGTTTCATGGGGTCATTCCATATCATATGATCTTATCAATTGGTTACATCTTGATATTGTTCTCATTCCATATCATAACATTTCTTTTAATGTTTGTTTGGTGATATTTGTTTGACGGCAGAGGCATCCACTTTTTGGTTTTCATATTCTTCAAGAATACAATGCTGGAACCAACATATAATAACAGTATTCTTTAAGAATGAAAGCTGGAAAAAGAAAGGACCGATGGTTCAAGAATATTGTATATATCATTGTCTTTTAGTCTTTTAGTGTAGAGTGTTGTGTATATTCTTCATGAATATTGTGTATATATATATATATATATATATATATATATATATATATATATATATATATATATATATATATATATATATATATATATATATATATATATATATATATATTCACGTTTTTAGTATAAAATCGTTTTGAGCAGTGTCAATTTTGTTGTATGTCGAACCCCATTATCTGAGAATGAGTATTAATTTTTATTGGTTTGTGTTTTGGTATCACATTCTTTAAGAATGTATATGATGGCTTTGTGCGTATTTGACATAAGCATGGTCATTCTACGAGAATGATATGTTTTTTTTTTGTCACAAGTAAGTCTATTCGGTGAGAATGGTTCAAATGAATTTGATGTATTCTCAAAAAATTTGAAAGTACCGTAATTAACTTAAAAACCCACAAGCTATTATTTGAGAATTCGGAGGTACTGTAATTTTTAGTTTTTAATTTGTAGTTTTTATTCACGTAATCACACAAAATTAGAAGATAAATTGGATATTTCCTTTTTTAAATATTTATTAATAGACTAAAATACCTTTTATAAGGGTTTAATTGCAAAATCTGATTAATTAATTGTTATAATTTTACAATTAGGCCCTTAAATCTAACACTGTTGATCATTTCAATCGGACGCTCCACATTTGGTCCTACAATCACACAATAATTGTTATATATATATATATATATATATATATATATATATATATATATATATATATATATATATATATATATATATATATATATATATATATATATATATATATATATATATATATATATATATATATATATAGGGTTAGGTTCTTTTGAAAACTTAAAAAATCATGAGATCTTGAGAACTAATTCTGATTGGTTAGATCATAGAAGGGCATGATAGTCATTTATCAATTCTCATTTAATTTTGTCTTTTTTTATTTTTAGTAACAATATCAATGATTCCTAGAAACAAGCATCATCAATTTCAATTTTAAAATTTAAAAAAGAATAAAATTTTCGTTTTTTTAAATATGAGATTTTCCTAAATTTAAAAAACATAAAAACTTTAAATTAAAAATAAAAAGTCAGATTTTAGATTTATAAAAATATATAAATTCGATGTATTTGCGAGCAGGTGCATATATGCATATTTTCAGAATTCATATACATATAATTATTTTTAATATTTGAAACATATCATGAACAAACTAATTTATTAAAAACAACAATATATAAATTGTTTTGAACGATAGATACATAAAATATAATAAATACAACAAAAATTCAATGTATCTCTATTGGTCATTCCTTGACTGTCATATTGCTTCGTTTAATCGCTTCACTTCTACAATTTGCTCGATAAATTTTTTAAAACCTGCAAGGGCATTAATAAAAATACATATTAAAAAAATATTAAAACAAAAATACTTAAATGCATATACGCATATGCACGTAGGCACATATATGGATGCATATATGCAAATACACACAAATTTATGCACATGTACCTTTTCAAAAATGCATTCATGTGTATATACATTTATGTACATATACACATCTGCACATCTTTATTTATACACATGTACACATGTGTACACAAACGTGGATTTAAACAGATAAACATATATGTATGTATGAACATATGTATATATGCATATGTGTATATGCATATGTGTATATCAGCACATATATATGCACATATGCATATATATGTTTATTTGCTTATCCACGTATGTGCACTTATGTACATTCGAAATCTGCAAAGAACATTAATACACACATATGCACATATGTATATATACGCATATGCGCATAAAAAGTTTTAAATTATACACATGTATACATACATTTATCCACATATCCTTATGAAAAATATACACATATTCACTTATGCATATATGCATATGTGCATGTGTATATGTACACATAGTGAAGCAGTGGTAAAGCATAGAACAATCGCATACACTTATGCACATATGTACATATACACATATACACAAATTCATTTATACACACATACACATACATATATGCACATGTACACATACATTTATCCACATATAAACGATGTGTCTTGATATAAATGAAAAAGGATTTACATCTTTATCACCACATATAGGTAAATATAAACTACCTTAAGAGAAATAGCATGAACCGACATTAACAATTCGCACTACACGATGTCTAAAAATCAATCGTTAATTTGTTCTAGGAGCAAATTACCAACATTCTATAAATATTATTCACATACCAGGTTGACGTCAATGCAAGAAACCACATCATGTAAAACAATACGAGGCTTACAACTTACAACAATGCATAAAAAAAATCCTAATTAATGATTTTAACAAACATCGGTGTTTGGATGCTATCAGGTACTAAACCATATGATTGTGTGGGATAGTTCTAGAACACCAACACCTCATGAAGGGTTTTTAGTCAAAAGAAAAAGGGATAAAGAATTCATCGCAAATATACGTTTGGAAATGAATTATTTACCCGATAAATTTAAACTTTCGTCACTTTTAATGGAAATTCTTGGAATTGAAGTTGACACTCGTTCAATAATCATTGCTGCAATCTGGCAATATGTCAAGGCTAGAAAGTTACAAGTAATTGAGTGCTTTATTGGCTAACAATGAGAAAACCAAAGAGATTGAAACTTGTAATGAAGCAATATGTACAACAATACGAAAGATAAACGAGCATCGAAAAAGACGGGCATTTTTTCTTGGATGTACTCAGTCACCTGTTGAATTTGTTGATTCTTTGATTGAATCTCAAAGTAAAGATCTCAAGTTTCTTGCAGGGAAAGTAAGTCGTAGTGATTAAAAAGAGCATCAGGCTGATTTCTATAACCAACCCTGGTAATCTCACAGTCTTTGTTATGCGGTATTGGTTGCGGCGGCGTTGATGGTGCCGTATTGGTGACGGCGACGCTGGTGTGGCCGTAAATAGCGGTGGTTTTGATCTAGGGTTTTAGAAACGTCCATGGGTGGTGCTGGTGTAGGAGGCAGGAACTACATACGGCGATGGGGACGATTGCCTGAGAAGGCGAGGGAGGCGATCGAGAGTGAAGAATCGCAGGGGGTCGAAGCGCTGGAATATTGCTGATCGGAGAAGGAGGCGGCACCGATCATTCGCTTGTATACGTGAGGCTTGAGAAAGAGAGAGAGAGAACGGCATCGTGATACAAAGAGAAGAGAATAAATTGTAGGATTCCTATTTTAAATTATATTAAATTTGCTTAATTGTAGGGATCTGTATTTTTAATGACTGATATACCCTTGTGATTGATATTTAAAAACCAAAGATGCCATTAAAATTATTGATAATTACTAAACTGCCATTTTTCATCTTGGCCGTCTATTTTTTTGATCTGATGGTCTAGATTTGGTTCTCAAGATCTCAGGATTTTTTGGGTTCTCACAAGAACCTATCTCTCTCTCTCTCTATATATATATATATATATATATATATATATATATATATATATATATATATATATATATATATATATATATATATATATATATATATATATATATATATATATATATAGGGATGGGTTCAATGCAAAACCAAAATATATTGCCTAACTGCAGAACCATATTTTTCACCGTTGATCTAGTTTTGATGATAAAGGGTATGATGGTCCATAACAGAAGATATTGAATTGAAGGTACGTATCCTATATGTTCATCAATGAACATATGTTTATCAATGAACATATGTTCATACATAAACATTGAAATCGGTTCATTGTTGACATATCATCGTAAATAGCTAATTCAAAACCATATGTTCATACATGAACATTGAAATCAGATCAGATAAGGAACATCGAAATCATATCAGGAACTATGATTAACATTAAGAGACGCAGCATAAGATTTTGTACCAGTGGAATGCAAAGTATTGACAGGAAGATCTATGTAGACATATACACAAATTCCCTATTCTTACTATTCAAGTCCAGCTTAAGGAAAATTGTCTTATCATTTGAAATTACTGTTGACAAAGGAAAACCAGAAAGGTGATCCTTAACACTATACATTTTCATAGAATCCTTACCCAAAATCGTTTGATCATTTGAAGCTAGAAATTCAGAACCAACACCTTCTTTAACTTCTAAGGAACTCGTGAAAATTGGAACAGCAAAACCTTCCTGTAAACTACGATCACTATTAGATTCCACAGATACCTCAACAGCCATCAATTCCAAATCCTTTCCAGCTTCATCGTTAACCATTTGAACATCATTCTGCATCTGATTACCATCTAAACCCAAAAAAATATTAGCATCAATCGACTTCAGATCCTTTCTAGCTTCATCGAAAATCATAACTTCATCGAAAATCATAACTACATCATCTGCTTCTGATTCTTGCCTAAATCCCGAAACAGTTTGGGATCCAAGATCACCTCACTTGACAAAACAACAAGATCATTTGATAAACCCTACCACATCATGCATGAAGATGACGACTTGCAGTGATTAAACCTAAGCTCATAAATGAACAAATGTTCATTGATGAACAAATGTTCATTGATGAACATATGTTCATTGATGAACATAAGTGAACTAAATCCACGTGAAATCGCTAAATCCTTGAAATTGAAGTCGTCATCACTAATTGAACTCATGGTTGATCTCGCTAATGACTTTGCTACTGATTGATAGCTATTTGGTTGAAATCGATTACTTGATCGCTAATCAGTCGTGGTATTCCTTGATCGCTACGAAATATGTCACCAAATCAAATGTTTCGCCAAATCGTTTTGACCCTGAGTGATAATCATGTCTGTATTGCCAAACGTGATTGGTCTCGTTATACGATGTTTGGTAACCTCACTGGACTGGTTCATCTTGATTATGAGAGCCGATGCAATCGATTAAGGTTTAGGGTTTGAGTCGCTAGGTATAACACTTGAGATGAATACGAGTGAAGATGGTGATCGATTGGGTTAAAAACCCAATATACCCTTACCTAGGAATAATCCCCTGCACAAGGTGTATAATTTTATGGTGCATCTTTTTTAATCTAAGACGTTGATATAATGATCCAAGGATTTTAAGGATGGTTCTGTGGTTAGGTGCTTTAATTTTGGTTCTGCATTGAACACATTTATATATATATATATATATATATATATATATATATATATATATATATATATATATATATATATATATATATATATATATATATATATATATATATATATATATATATATATATATATATATATATATATATATATATATATATATATATATATATATATATATATATATATATATATATATATATATATATATATATATATATATATATTGTATGTGTGTGTATACATAAGTACTTATTGTAAATGTAGAAAAACGTAAAATATAAGACAACGAGTGGGACCCCGTGCTCCGCACGGGTCCGTTTGTTTCTCGTATAAATGTAAGCGACTCTTTAAGGAGAAAATATTTGGGACCGGTCGGTTTAAATACTTGGGTTGTCGTTCTCCTATATCGACTAATTAGGTTGAATGGTAATTTTCTAGGGTTTTCCTTCTCCTATGTTTAAAGAAGTCAAGGTAAAGGGTAACTTACACAACGGTACCATATGCTATAATTGTCTGAGGAGAAGTGCGAGTATAATAATGGTAACCCGTGCGGAGCACGGAGGAAACCCTAGAAAATTACCATTTCTCTTGTGTTTAACCTTTAATAATTAGCTTAACCCTTGAAAATGTGCAATGCTATAACTGGGTAGAGTTTTCAAAGTATAATAATGGCTTAAATAGAGAAAAAGTGAAAGTACAATGTTGTAACAGAAGGAAATGGTCTCCAAGGGGGGACGACTAAACGAAAGTAGGATGCTAAAATACACAAAAAAATTAAACTAAATTGCTAATTCTTGCATATAGCATTAAGCAGAATCTTACTTCTCAACATAGATATGGCTTAGCTTTCCATATTTTGAGCATTCCGATTGAACGTAAAATTAAAAGTCAAACCTTATTATCTTGACCTTGAACAGGTATTGGTATTTTTCAGCTTCAATATCATATTTCAAAACTCTAAAACATTCAAGCCTTTCTTCCAAAAGAAGTCCATATGTACGCACCCAAGCAGAACAATCCCAACCTGTAAATATATATTAAAAATTGTAAAAAAAAAACAATAAAGTATTTAATCACAATTTTAGAAAAAAAAAAAACTAAAAATTACCAGTTGGGTTTGAATCATCTTTGAAATTACCTAATTGAAGAACACGCCCTCTTTGTAGAAAATTCACAAGTTCTTCACGGAAAGTCGGATCACCTTCCCTTAATGTCCTATGGATTACTATCAATGTCTTTATTGCCACCTGTTTATAAACAAAATTGTTAGAAAATACCAATGTACTTCCAATGCTTTGTTTACTATAGCATCTTTATCAGTTTGTAAGCTGAAATTCGAATCATACAATATGATTTATCGAGGAAATTCACTGATAAAGAATAACATAATGGATTATTTAAGCATAGTAACAGAGGATTATACAACAATTTTAATGACAAACAATTGATATTTTTTATCATATTTATAAAAGAAGTGAAAAAAAGATACCTCGTCTACTGCCTTTTGGAAACATTCAGATGAATCTGCAAACCAAAACCGAAATCAAAAACTGTATAATCTGATTTGAATCTTGCAATCAAAACCGAATCTCTGCGATTCAAGACCAAAAAATTCAGAAAAAATCAAATAAATACGCGAGGGGAGAAGGAATGTTTTTTTCTAGACCGGTTGTTTCGTTCTTTGTTTTCTAACTCAAGTGCCCCCGAACCGTGCGAAATGGTCGCCTATTACACGGCTCAGACCGCTCGTCGGGCCTGATAGGTGGTGGAGGCTTCAATAGTCACCCCATTATTAACCAAAATACTTGTCACCCCCCATTTTAGAAACCTACAAAAAGAACTGCATGTATCAACTAAATGCAAGAAATAGCAACATACTTTCAGTTATTTGCTAATTATTATTATTATTTTTTTGGTAACGGAGGAACCCAACTAACCCATCCTTTGGATGACCCAGCTGAGCCAACCTCCGGGGTGCACTTTTTGAAGTCTGGTAACCAAATTAAAAATGGAGTGAAAGTAAGTTGTTATTAGTTGCAGAAAGTATGAATTAGGCGATACATAGTGTACCTTCCTATTAAGAAATATATGAGTACATATCCAACTAATTCCAAATAAAAAAACCTTTTATATGCCACCAAAAAAATCAGCAATGACGGTGATTAGTTGTGACTAACATCCCTAAAATTAGACCCAACATCCATTGATGTAATTTGAAGAACTGATTACTGAAATCTGGATTCGCAAGACTGCTTATTCGTCAGTAATATTCCTTTGAGTGAAACCATTCTTTCTTCCGTAAAAGTCCGGGATTCTGAAAAAAAAATTACAAACAATTAGGGTTCGCTAAGACATTCTACTCTGAAACTTCTACGCAATTATAGCACCATACCTTCAAATATTTTTATATTAGGACCCAAATTTAACAAAAAACCAATTATTTTAGTAAAATTTGCTTTGTAATTGGGTGATCTCTCAAATTAAATCAATGGAGAAACCTGCACATGATACCAGAAATCAATGGTGTTGAGCAACTATTCAAAGATTACCTGCCTTCATCTACCCTTTCCTTCCTTAGCACCTTCAATAATACCAGGAAGATCCAACAATTGTAAACAAAATAAAAACAATACATAAATACTAAAAAACAGTACACCTGTCTGACTTTCTTTAGATTTTTCATCAATCACCAAGTGATATTAATCACTTTGAACAGACGTAAAGTTTTAAACATTGTGATAAAATATGAACGATTTTGATATTATAAAATGATGACCTGGAGTCATGCCTAAGTCGATCATCTGAGATATTATTTGTTTTTGTAACACCAACTGTATCTGATAAAAAAATGACCATATTAATTTAAAAGTAATGATATGTGATAATGTATCTAGATTAAGTTTATAAAGTGTAAAATGATTCAATAAAGATTAATGAGTAAATGGACTCACGTATGTAAGTTTCCCATTGTAGCCCATGCAAGAAGAGCCGGTCCACCAAAGAAATTGTTTAAATCTTGTGCACTAATATTAAAGTCCTGTGATGAAACAATAAAATTCCATCTATGTGAAGGATCAAAAATCGATGATATTACATGATAAACAACGATTTATCAAACTGCACACCAAAGCTAAGAGCCAACATGTCAAAGTTGTGGAACAAATACAAACCAAAACTATGAAAATATACATATCTAAACTATGAGATTTCAGCTTTTATCAGCCTAGTATCTTATAAAATACGCCACACTTTCATGTGGTCCAAGATAAATCATTTGTCTTAAACCATATCCATTTGAAACTCTTACAACTCTTCAACTAATTATCTCTTAATTAATATACCTAACTTTTTTTAACTAATGCTACTTATAATTGTTTGATTGAAATATGATATTTATTTTAATATTTTAAGCTTACATGTTTTTCAAACAGTTACTTTATTGAATCTATAAAGTTTAAGTTTTATTTATTGGTAAACTACCTGTGAATGTGTAGACATTTGATGGAGATTACCTCCTATACTTTTGCCCTTGTTACCACTCAATATTACAAAACTGCCATCATTCTCTTTTTCTTGCTCTGAATCTTCATTCTTGCTTAAACACGCCCTTTTCTCAACTTCTAATTTCATCAATCTTTTCAATAATTTCTCCTCTGCATCTCTTAAAAATTTGAACGTGGGAGGCGGTGAAGATTTAATTTTGTTGTAATCAAAAGCTTTCGAGTGAAAATCATACAATGGATTTGTATAACCTTCCAAATTGGGAGTTTGTGGGCCCTTTTTCAATGGCGATGATGAAATTGGCGTATCTGGTGTGCAAAGAAGCTCACTCAAACTTACTGTTCTTGAATTCCTTCTAACTTGTGATTCCAAATCCAAAATGGTTTCTTCTTTGATTGTAAAAAGAAGTTGGGATTAAGGCTTACCTTGTCAGCAACATTTACACCCTTCAACCTCTGTGCATATAGAAAACGCCCTCGAAAAACTATATATTGCCGACCCCCAATCTGAACAGTAATCAAAACAAAAAACAATTCATCATCTAAAACCTCCATAAGCTATAGAATGACACATGACAGACACGATAATTACATACACATAAGATATTTATGTCGTGATTGAAGTTGAAAGGCAACATTTTATTCAATAATTAGCAGTTGTAACCATAATACTTGAAATTTGCTTTAGAAAGGCCATTTTAGTTGCAAAAATCCCTAGTGTACCACTAATCGTGGATAATTTTAACCTTTCCACCAATTTTTCAAAGACAGTAAGCCAGCTTTTGGATGTTTGTTATTTCAGATGTAGCTAAAAACCCTAAATTCATTAGATGTTGCTTGAAGATTTATGGACTGTAAAATCATTATCTGTGTTGCATTTCTAATAGCAAACTCGCTATGGATGCCTTAACAACTAAAAAGTGATTCAAAAATCATTGATAAAGACAATAAATGGAACCTCAATTCGTAGGGTAAATTACGACTTACGACACGAAACACGCCTGAATTTGGATGCCAAACAGGCAGGGAATTCATAAAGACAAATCTGAATTCTGATTTAGGTGCGCGCCGTTTTCCGGCGGCTGGAATCTGCCGATCGGCGGTGGTAGTCGGTGCAGAGGTCCTGCCACAGGAGCAAGGAGGGATGACTATTTTCGTTTTTTTTCGAAAAGAAGAAGCAATGAGGTGAGTGAGGTGGTTACCTGCGGCCAGCGGCTGGATTTGGCCGGTCAAAAGCATCGACCGGCGATGGCAAGGATGGCGAGAAGCAGTCGACAGGGGAGCAAGCAGAAGTCTTCGGCTTCATTGAAGCTATATGAGTCCTCCTCCAGGTTGGACCTTGCGATTGCTTCTGTCATTTTTTTCGCTCCGACCCCGGCAATGGAAGACCCGACCCCGGCAATGGAAGACCCGGACGAAGCAAAGAAGACGCAAGATCGAGGAAGACAAAAGAGGAAGCGGTGGAGACAGTGAAGAAGCGGACGGTGTCGGTGGAAGAACACGGATCCAACTTGGATCCAGAAAACCCACGACCCGCGTTACAAAGGGAAAAAACGTTACACAAGGAACCTAAAAATACGCTTTTTAATTAATAGATAAATATCATCATCATATATCACCACTAGATTCGTTGGATCATTTGTAAACTTGCTTAAGCTTTTATTATATATTTTGTCTCTTCTACGTCCACGAGCTGTAAAAAACATTAAAAATTACAATAAAATAGTAATGGTAAATAAAAAATATAAGTTAGTAATATCTTTTTTGAACAAACTTGTTTTCTCCATTTTGTAAGTCATAATAGCATAATCTGTAACAACTGAAATAAGATTAGTATTTATATGCACAAATATATTAATTTAGATACAATCATACAAAGATGAATATTGATGCAGAGGTCAACAAATTTTGTAAAAAACTAAATCAAAACAATTTTTTTTTAATGTTTTCATACCATATTCAATGTGAATAATCAGAAGTTTTAAACATATAACATATAATCATAGATAAGTTTCATAGTATCTTAATATAATCTTAGAAAAGAAATAATTTTGATATTATATTAAACACTAACTAAAAAAACAGTTATAGATGATTTTTCTAACATCATACATAGATGAACATCGATAATCTAATTTCATATACATAGAAACATATATTGATGCTTTTCAGAATTTTCTAAAATGTAAATACAACAAGTTCATGAAATCTAAAGTATTTGGTCAAATAGAAAAAAAAAATTCGAGAAACATATATTGATGCTTTTCAGAATTTTCTAAAATGTAAATACAACAAGTTCATGAAATCTAAAGTATTTGGTCAAATAGGAAAAAAAAAAAAAAAAAATTCGAGAAGTTACAAAGGGAACAACAATAAGTGACGAAATGGAGTTCAAAATGCATAAAAACTAACTGAAAATTAATAGATTTTGTAAACTAGAGGATTAAACTACCGAAAATTAATATATTCTATAAATTTGAGAATTAAACTACATGTAATTTAATAAAAACTTGAAAAATCCTTCCGTAATTTGTTATACATACCTCGATAAACAGAAAATACCCAAAGGCAATGTAATCCGGCCTTGAAATACACAAAGATTTTTCTGCATTCATCATTTTACATATAGTGTCTTTTTGTCTACATGATTTGATACTACAACAATTCATTTCGACGCGTCTAGAATGATCGGGCAAGTCATTTATTTTTAGTGAACGTGAACAAAACGTCACAAGATGAAACGTATTTTAACGAATTCGTGTAGTATATTAGGATATTGTGGGCGTTCAATTTCCTAATATTTGATGAATTGTATTTGACCTTGAGAAAATTTTCGTGTGGTCGCCTAAATCAATTGAAAATATATGAACCTGAAATATATATATATATATATATATATATATATATATATATATATATATATATATATATATATATATATATATATATATATATAGAGAGAGAGAGAGAGAGAGAGAGAGGAAGGTTCAATGCAGAACCAAAAATATATTACCTAACTGCAGAACCATTCTTAAAACCATTGGATCATTATATCAACGTCTTAGATTAAAACGGATGCACCTGAAAATTATACATCTTTGTGCAGGAGATTATTCATAGTTAAGGGTATATTAGGTAACCAAGCGACTTAAATCACCTAACTCCTCTCACCGTCTAACGAGGGAAAATCCACGGACGAATCTGACTATTCCTGGAACGAGAAAAATACCTTCCCGATCTCCTGCACATCGGTTTACAACGCCGGCACCACCAGAAGATGATGCCCCTCTTCCGATCCCCGGTGAAGGAGACTAGCAAATCACCCATCTCATCACACTAGTTCTTGCCGGGAACAATCCCGAACCAACACATGTTGGCCTCCGCTAAGAGAACCCCATCGTTGCCGCCTTCTCCAACTACGCCTCCCTCACTGGAGTTGTGTTGCTTGCAGACGCGGTCTCTTCATCGGTGCTTCTACTCTTCCGACGGCTGTCCAGCTTTCTTCTCCGGTCAACCATCAATATCAATCGATTCGTTGCTGTACGTGTTTGATTTTGGAAAATTTATATGTAATGCTGATGTAATTTAATTTTTTTGAATATGAACTGAATAAGCGTCGCCGACCTTTGTGGTGGATTAATTGCTTAATTCCTAGACTTTGTAATGGAATTCTGGAACAGGCACACCAAGTGTTCGACCAAATGTCTAATGAGCATAACCTGACCTTTGGCTTTGTATTTGATTTGGAATTGAGTTATCTGATTTATCTGAGTTCATATGTTCATCAATGAACATATGTTCATCAATGAACATATGTTGAATTACAGTATGAATATACAGAGAAGGATATGAATGTATGTTTATCAACTTTTAAACTTTTAAACTTTGATCAATGTAATGGTTGAAATTATTGGACGTACCTTTAATTCCGTATGTTTTGTGATATGTTCATTGATGAACATATGTTTATTGATGAACATATGTTCATTCATGAATATTACTAGACGCACCTCCGTATCTTGTGGAACGTATTGTTAATTGGACCATCATACCCTTTATCATCAAAACTAGATCAACGGTGAAAAATATGGTTCTGCAGTTAGGCAATATATTTTGGTTCTGCATTGAACCCATCCCTATATATATATATATATATATATATATATATATATATATATATATATATATATATATATATATATATATATATATATATATATATATATATATATATATATATATATATATATATATATATATATATATATATATATATATATATATATAGACTAAATATCAAATGGGAACCAATATTTTCCTAGGAACCGTATGAACTTTTTTACTGAAATTTTTTTTTTAAAAAAAATCACATAATACACCTAATCGCTTATATTTAAGACCTTTTGTAAAAAAAAATTGAAAAAATAATATATATACACGAAATGTGCACATATGCACGAAACGTGATCATATACACATTTGCGAAAAAAAATGCATATATGCACATTTCGTGTATACATATTATTTTTCAATTTTTTTTTGACAAAAAGTCTTAAATATAAGAGACTAGATGTATTATGTCATTTTATTTGAAAAAAAAAATTTCAGTCAAAAAGTTCCTACGGTTCCTAGGAAAATATTGGTTCTTCCTTGAAACGGACTCTATATATATATATATATATATATATATATATATATATATATATATATATATATATATATATATATATATATATATATATATATATATATATATATATATATATATATATATATATATATATATATATATATATATATATATATATATATATATATATATAAAGAGGATCGTGTAGGAACCCAAAATCCGGTAAGAACCGCGAGAACAAATCTGGACCTTTAATCTTGAAAATTGGATGGATTAGATTCATTGTGCAAATAATGATCATGTATTAAAATTCAGGGGTTGTTTTTGTTAATATCAGAAACTAAAAGGGAGGAAAAGAGAAGTTTCTAAGGTTATTTTAGTCTTTTGCGTCGTCACTTTTCCAGCCAAATTGAGAAGCCACGTGTCCCACTCTCCACGCACCAAGTGTCAGCATATGATTGGATGAGATTTATTTATTTTCCACCCAGTTTGTTTTTTGGTAATAACTTTTTTTTTCTTTGAAAAAAAAATTCTGAAAAAACCAAAGTTCTTAAAATTTAATTCTCTACAAAACAAGCACAATCATGAAAATTTGAAAAAAAAATATTTTTTATTTTTTATTTTTATAAAAAATCAAAAATTCAAAAAAAAATCAAAAAATTATGAAAATTTAAGGGATCATTGTAGATATTATATTAATAAGTCTGCAAAAAGAGTTTTTGAAAAAAGATTTTTTTTCGTGTTCATTTTATTATTTTTAAGTAAAAAACTTATCAAAATAGCAAAAAAATACATATGATCCAAAAATATTAAAACCAAAATATGTGTTATGATTCAAAACTTATGATCTAAGATCCAAAATTCGTTATGATTCAAGTGAAAGGTTTTCTGCAAATCTATGAACTAAAACCCTAAGTTCACATGCAACCTAGATTGGATCTATGTTTTCTTACTTTGAACATGTAACTAATTCCTAAAGGCCAAACAAAAATTAACTAAAAGAATAAAATAGAAAAACTAACCTTTTAGTTGTTTCTTGCAAGCTAAGCAGCACAAGTGTCCTGCCTCAAATGAGATCACACCCAGGGAGCCAGAGGATAGTGGACGAAAATTCTAGAGAGAGGAGGAGTCAAGAAAATGGCTCAGAATAATGATGCCTGGGGTCTCTATTTATAGGCTCCAGGTGGTTACAGATAAACCTTAGAGATAAACCTTTTTAATTCAAATCAAGATAAACCTTTTATCATTTGAATTAAACCTATTTATCCTCTATTTATCAAACTCGAAATTAAGGATAAATATATCCAAAAATCGCCAACATTAAACCAACTAGCTGCCAAAATTGTCACTTACTCAACTATTGAATAATTACAATTCAGCCCCTGCACCTTTAATTAATCAAATTAATCACCAAATTAAATCCAATTAATTCCAGATTAATTTCTAATTAATTACTATAGTTTCTAATTAATATATTATGACTTTAATATATTAATAAACTATATATTTAATTCCTGTTGATTTATTAATCCCATAATAAATCAACCTTTCTCTCTACCGAACTTTCTAACAAACCTCCAGCTATGAGGGCAACCCAAATGGACTTTGCTACTATTAATTAGGTAAATACAAATTATTAGTCATGGCTTAGACACCTAATCCAACAGTCTCCCACTTGGATAAGTCTATGACTATAATTACCAATTTAACCTCTAATTAATCAGCAAACTGTAGCTTCCTAGAAACTGCTGCCGAACTCTGACCTAGTCAGTTCTGTCCATAGATAAGTGATCAGATGATCCTCCGTCCAACAAGATATTTTCAGACATGAGACATGGATTGAGATCAATCTCTGTCTGACACTGTTTCTCGATTTCCGATTTTGCATATGACTCTCAGACTTCTAATTGAACGAATCAATTCAGTCCTGGCTGGCCAGCACTTCAGTCAACTTCAAAATCATCGAGTGGCCAACAGATATCTGTTTCCCGTCAGGGTCATGGGACGAATAAGCTTCGACTCATATGTTATATCTTTTACCCGACAAATCACTCACAACAGCACGTTTTATAACACCGAGTTACCGATGCGTTTTCGTACTATCAATGAACAACCGCCTTGCAAATTATAACTCATATCTCTCCACTTTAAGACCATAAGATATTATCGTCTCAACATTGCTCGTGATATAATCCATGAAGCAATCCATTGAGCGCGGGTTTATCCAATACTCAAATCTCCATTTCCAAGTACTCATGAACGTTGCAGCAATCTTATTGCTATGTCTAACTCCTTAGACAATCTACCAACCAATTCATGACAGTCTTCCTTCATACTTACTCCCTAAGAGTATGAACGACTGTGGATATTTGAATAATCCAATTATTCAGGAAGTAAACATGCAAAAGCGAAACATAAAATCTGACTGGCAGCAACTCCTGCTTATTACCAAGTCTCCACAAGGTAATCACCAAGTCGGATTTATCATAACTATTATCGGTTTCTTATTCTCTTTTAAATTTTCAATTCAAGCCTTTCATATCTATGTCTATGACCTTTTCACTCTTTCTATGTATCCAAGTGTCTAACACTTATACACTTTATTGCAGATGATCCTATCGGATACTCTTCCGATGATATCTCAATTTGTTATTCTATCATTCTCTCTCACATCTCCATTCCGGTGATGTGTACCGTGACTGCCCATGGTTCTCGGGTCTTTAGTCTACATGACTACATCCTAAGACAATTTCGAGGTATCATGATGTGCCGGTGAACCACACGCGCTCCATCAGAAAACAACGAAACTCTTCAACCATGAAGTCCTATAACACCACGTCCTGGTGTAACCAATTACTGATTCGAAACTCCTTTCAAATCGTTCACCCTAAACATTTCCCAATGTTTTTCACGTTTGTTCAAAAATTCATTCAGTATTCTCAGCCAGGCAATATCCTGAATCTAACTTATAATGCTCTAAGCATTAAGTCATCAGGATATGTTCATAACACTTCTGATTTGTCCAAGAGGCTCGAGGAACCTGGTGTAATCTCATTCCAAGCCCTTTCGGAATCCTAAGATTACCAATAATCCTTGTGTCATGATTTCCGGAAACCATTTCCTTTCGGGGACTCTTTCTTATGCATCTTGAATCCCATCAAGATCATATTCTTAACGGCTAAGTCAATACTGTCAGTCTCATCTATCTGATAGATGTCTATGAACTACGTGAGCATGCTGCACCTTATTTGTTTCTTTTATGCCAATTCATTACACTTTGCAATGACAGGAAACTCCATTCCTGGGTTATGCATCTTGAATCTCATCAAGATCATATTGGCAGAATTCTGATCTATCTAATAGATGTTCACAACCACCTGAGTATGTTGTATCTCTTAAAGTCTTTCATAGCGAATCGTTTCTTAACACCAAGTCATTACACTTTGTAATGATAAGAGACGTTTCCTAGAACCAGTATGTAACCCACATACAATGATAGCAGATAACAACGATACTCCCATTGGCTTTGACACTGTTATATGACTCTTTCGGATTATTCACAAAATCCAGAACTTATGGCACATTTTGCGAAACCGAAATCCAAACCTTTCCGACATATTAAAGGAAATCTTTCAGGCTATTCACAAAATCCAAACCTTTTGGCCTATTTTGAGAATCCGAATATCCTTTCTTGCGAGATGCCCATGAGACGAATCCCGGGGCCATGTACCTTTTGCAATGGCATGCTCTATGTGAGTCCCTATTAGTGTGCCGGTAAACCACACACGCTCCACTAACGGCTCACACTATGCCACGCAGAATCCTCTCAGATTACATCTTCTATTAAGAGTGCTTCTCTCAGAATCAATTACTTGACTCCAAGTGATGACTCATTCAGCTAGATGTTCTGTAAGTACATTTCTATGTTCCCTTCTTTTGATGATTCAATTACTCCCACTGGTTCCTAGACCAGTTGTAAAGATCAATCAAACTGTCACATAGATTGTGTCTCGTGGTAAGGTTCTCTTATTTGGCAGCAACCGGGCTCACCAATGCTTCCTAGTAGTCGGATTACTTATCCGTACCATCTTTAGTGTTTTACCACTAATCGGTATGTCACCCAGATCATAACTCTTTATGACGGTGACCAAAACTACAAGTCAGGCGAAGAGAGGGTATGTCAGGTTTAACAGGAATTTGATTCCTGGTCAAGGCCCAGTGGTGACTAAAGGTTCTTTCACTTGGCTAATCCCTGAACTCCTTCAGGACTATCCTTACTCCCACTGTTTCCTTAGAACATGAGCTCTTTCTAAAAGAACTCTTCTTTCAAAGGATAACCGGAATGGCCAATGAAACGACATCGCTGATCAGTTTCAGGCTTGTCATGAGATTCAGAAGAATGCTACATGACCCTGGACTTTCTATGTACTAGTGGGACGATCCCAGCTTTACATTTCAGACAGTGTCGGCATAACCTACTTAGTCTAAGATATGGTCGGAATATGGTTTCTGCGGTCTGACTGGTTGAATATTTAATTCATTGAAATACTAATCGGAAATGTATCTTATACATCGAGGATCAAAACTATTTCGATCAATGCTCCATTATCTTCCCTAAGACACATTATAACCATTAGTGTTCTTGGAAGAGGATAAACTGTGAAACATTTTCTCAGTCTATGTAGTCATTCAGGTTCTGTTGATCTTATACTTCCTTTGAAATCCTTGAACACTTCAAGGTTCCAATGAATCTCTTATTCCGATAAGCGAAGCCATATTTGTCAAACTATTTGGCAAACATTTTGAAGCATAACTAATCGTGTTCTGTTCGAATATTCGAGCAATACACAGTAACTTATGTGTCTGTCGCTCAAAATCTTAATGTCTTTACATCTCTATGTAAATTTATGACTTTGTTAATATTGTTCAAGACATGCAATCATCACCTGACTTCAAGTCAACTGATTCCAAAATCCTATCCATTGGATCTTTGGGTGATTCCTTTCTTGCCACAATTAATTTTATTAAGCACTCAATTCATCATGTGACTCTAAGTCAAATGATTCCAAAGTCCTGTCCAACTGGACCTTTGGTTGAAGTGATTCTCATAAAATTCACTTTAACAATCATAAAGAACACAATTTATAAGTCCAATCCCATTGGATGTATCAACATTCAAGTTATTACCATTTATGCCATTAACACATTCACACAACATTTCGAGGATAATTAAAACAATCAAAACAAAATCAACATTTTTATTAAAACACAAAAATCCTCGAACAATGTACTATGCGAATTCATGTCATATGTATCTATAAACTAATAACAAGGAAAAAATATCTAGTTTAACTCCAAAAACTGCACGAGCTCCAGATCCAATCCGAATATGCTCCTGTGCGATAACATCCCGCATCCTACAGAGTCCGTGCATACAGAGCAAATGTGAGAAAAACACATCCTGTATCAAGGAAATGAGGATAAGGTATTATGAGTTTTAAGATGTTACTGAGTTTGCCAAACGGTTTGGCTTTGGAGGATTGTTCCAATCTTTCTGTGACTGTGTCCCACCTTATGGATTCCCAGTTTGAAACATCGAACAATCGGTCCAGACGATCCGGATCATTTCTTGATGCACCTTAATACTGGACTCAATCCTGAAGCAGCTGAATCAATGGAACTATGCTTCTCCATGAACGACTCATACAGCGTCGACATTGAATGCATTTCCATGATTGTCTTATCCGATTACCCTTTCTGTTCATCTGGGTGAACAGATCAGCGAGTCGAGCTAACGCTTAACTCCCGATCATAAAGGGAAACCAGTTTTATATTGTTCGCCTATGTATCCCTTAAACTTGGGAACATGCAAACTAGTGCTACTTCCTTCATGCTTGAAACTTCAAGCTCTTTGAAGATCCTAGTTTGTTCCCTTTTCCAACCAGTTCTCGGAACCTTTCCTCAACTAGCTGTGCCAACTTATCTGACCCTAGGAATTCTAAATCCCTGCGGAACTCGGGGTCAATGATCAATGGCATAAGGCAACGAACTTCCTTGGACTCAATGGTCAAGGAGTCATGCTCATCACAAGCTGCTGTGTGATGTCATGTTTGGGAGCGGACACTCAGTCGGATGTGGTTCCCCAGCAAAACTAAGAACTATTCTCTAATTGCAAAACCATATCACACAGTCAAGGCCAGTCAGCCTTACCATATTTAACAGGTGCTTTCTGAAGCTCTCAGAAATGGGTGAAGGAGGGGAAGGAGGAGAATGACATTTTCTTCAGACATATATAAAATTTGAATTTATTAGTTTAATTAGTCCTTTTTTAAATAATTACCCAAATTATTATTTAACAAGGCTAGGACCCAAAATACCCCAACTATGCTTTGAAGAGGGATGCCGTAATCACAACACAGTGGTCATTAAGGTAGATAACATTTATCAATTTCAGTCTAATGAAATTCCTAGATCTGTGAGATTCATTGAACTGTTCAATGGCATGTTTAATCTCGGATATGCCCCACCGTTTGTGACTGGGATGCCGAGGATCACAAACCGGGTGTGAATAACCATGCAAATTAGCTTGGTACTCTCGGGGTCCATTATCATCTCAAATTGATGTGCCGGTTAACCACACACGCTCCATCAACAATGATAACACCCGAGAAACCCATTGCCACTCTTTATGAACCCCCATTGGTGTGCCGGTAACCCACACACGCTCCACCAACGTTTCATAAAGTGCAATGTGCAACTTCATGGATTAGCATCAAATTCACATTTTTCCTAAAGTAACTAGATTGGGATTTTTGTAAATGGTTCTAGTACTTTGATCATTATACTTTTAATGATTAAGCGGTCCTATCAAAACTGTTCGGCTAACGACCCTCCACTGATCAGGCGAGCGGTGGGCGAGAGTGTTCACCCATTAGACTGCCATTTTATAGGCAGCCTCCTTATACCCACTTTATAGATCAGCTTCGTGAATGAGGCCTACTATTGAATTGACTGACCAATTTTATCTTATACATATAGTATTAACCTTTAATAACATATATAAGATATATTTTAAAACCCTTTAAAATATTCCAGGTTTATCTTTTAATTTTACCAATTTAACTATTAAATTTAAAATTAAATTAAACCTTTAAAAAATCGATTTAATTATCCTTTAATTAACAATTAATTGAAATAATTAAATCTTAATATTTTAAACATTTAAAATATTTTTCTGGATTTATCTTTAATTTTCGCAAATTTAAAAATTAATTAAATCCTTTGAATTATCTTTTAATTAACAATTAATTAAATTAATTCAAATGTAGATAGGTATTACCAAATTAATCAAATTAATTTTAAACCTATCTTAAACCCTTAAATTTCGAATTCAAACAATTTGGGTTTAAGGTTATCCATTTAATTAAACAATTAAAGTTACCAAAAATAGAAAACCTCCTAAAACCCTAATAGGCCTTTTTCGAAAATTACAAGGGGGGAGGTTAGGGTTTCCAAAACCCTAACCCTAAATGTCGATCCACATACACTTAGGGTTTATAAGCTTTAAACCCTAAATTAGGAAAACAATTACAGCAATTCAACAAGAAAACAACCAAAAGCTCTGATACCACTGAAAGGTTTTCTGCAAATCTATGAACTAAAACCCTAAGTTCACATGCAACCTAGATTGGATCTATGTTTTCTTACTTTGAACATGTAACTAATTCCTAAAGGCCAAACAAAAATTAACTAAAAGAATAAAATAGAAAAACTAACCTTTTAGTTGTTTCTTGCAAGCTAAGCAGCACAAGTGTCCTGCCTCAAATGAGATCACACCCAGGGAGCCAGAGGATAGTGGACGAAAATTCTAGAGAGAGGAGGAGTCAAGAAAATGGCGCAGAATAATGATGCCTGGGGTCTCTATTTATAGGCTCCAGGTGGTTACAGATAAACCTTAGAGATAAACCTTTTTAATTCAAATCAAGATAAACCTTTTATCATTTGAATTAAACCTATTTATCCTCTATTTATCAAACTCGAAATTAAGGATAAATATATCCAAAAATCGCCAACATTAAACCAACCAGCTGCCAAAATTGTCACTTACTCAACTATTGAATAATTACAATTCAGCCCCTGCACCTTTAATTAATCAAATTAATCACCAAATTAAATCCAATTAATTCCAGATTAATTTCTAATTAATTAATATAGTTTCTAATTAATATATTATGACTTTAATATATTAATAAACTATATATTTAATTCCTGTTGATTTATTAATCCCATAATAAATCAACCTTTCTCTCTACCGAACTTTCTAACAAACCTCCAGCTATGAGGGCAACCCAAATGGACTTTGCTACTATTAATTAGGTAAATACAAATTATTAGTCATGGCTTAGACACCTAATCCAACATCAAGATCCAACAGTCGTTATGATCCAAAATGAGTTAAAAAAAACATACAGCGACAAAATAATTCAAAACTTATGATCCAACATGCAAAAAAGTTATGATCCAAAATGTTATGATTAAAAATATCATCATCCAAAATGATTAGATTAAAGATACGAAAAAAAAAACGTTAAAACTAAGATTAAAATTTTTAAAAATTAAAAAATATGCATAAAAAATGTAAAAAAACAAAAAAAAATCGAGTACTGTAGCATTAAAAAAAATAAAAAAAATTTTGAAAAAAATTTTTTTTTTTTGAAGAAAAAATTTTTTTTTTGAAAAAAAAAATAAATAAAAAATAAAAAATAAAAAAATAAAAAAAAATAAAAAAAAGAAAAAAGAAAAAAACGAAAAAAAAACCCACGTAAATGACGTTGAAAAAAAAACTCACTTAAATCCTCTAGTTCGTATTTCGTTCCGTGGACGTGCGTCGCACGTGATTGCGTCACGTCGAAGGAAGACGTTTTGACGTTATTGCCCTTATGAGAATGATTCGACGAGAAGAGTCCTCGCGGTTCCTACCGGATTTTGGGTTCCTACCGGATCCTAACCCTACATATATATATATATATATATATATATATATATATATATATATATATATATATATATATATATATATATATATATATATATATATATATATATATATATATATATATATATATATATATATATATATATATATATATATATATATATATATATATAAACTTAGGATCTTTTGAGAACCAACTTCACCCTGTGAACCCGAAAACTCCCAACTCCTTTTGGATCAATCATATATCTCTCAAACCGATATTTTTTTCAAAAAACCGACCCCATAAGCCTCTTAGACGCTTAAAATGGGGCCGGGTCGCTGAAAAAAATTTCCGAAAAAACGACTTTTTTTTTGAAAAACTTTGCACATGTGAAAAAAAAAAAAGAAGTTTACACATGTGCAAACTTTTTTATACATACACTTTTTTTTCAATTTTTTTTATGGATGTCTTTCTAACATATATTTAAGGCGTTTAATAAAAAAAAAATTTGAAAAAAAAGTACGTATAAAAAGTTTGCACATGTGCAAATTTTTGTTTTTGCACATGTGCAAATTTTTTTCAAAAAAAAAAATGTTTTTTCGGAATTTTTTTTCGTAAATGCTTAAATATGTGTGTTTTAGAGGCCTATGAGGTCGGTTTTTTTGAAAAAAATATCGGTTTGAGAGTTCACGGGTTCTTGGGAGACTTGTGGTTTTCAAAAGATCATATATATATATATATATATATATATATATATATATATATATATATATATATATATATATATATATATATATATATATATATATATATATATATATATATATATATATATATATATATATATATATATATATATATATATATATATATATATAAGGGACTAAAATTATCCATGGTACCAAGGGACTAATCTCGATCGTCGGAATCAAAATCATCAACGGCCAAAAAAATAGGTTGTAAATTTCTTACGTTGACGCACATGTAGATGATTATAATAAAAAACCCACTTCATTTTTTTTTTTTTGTTTTTTTATTTTTCGACATTATTCTTTTTCAAAATTAAAAACCGAATATACCAAAATTCATAATTTTTTGTCCTCTACAAATAGACATCCATATTGATATATAAAAAATATTTTTTTTATAAGTACAGCTCGTCTAGATTCATAATGTGACTCTGAACTATAAAAATTTGAATATGAGTAATTATTTTATTTTTAAAACTTTTACTACTTCAATATTATAACAATTTATAAGTAATTTACTTGATTCACTAGTGGATTTACTTATATTTACAAGGAAATTTACTTATATTCACATATCAATATCATATACTATTGAGAATTTAATTATAAGTTTTTTACCACTTCAATATTTTAACCATTTATAATGAATTTACTCTGATTCACAATTGAATTTACCTACATTCACACAACAATTTACTCAGATGCACAAATCAATATCATATGGTATTTTAAATATAATTTGTAATATGAATATGATTAATTTATTTAGGAAATTTTTAATACTTCAACATTTTCATCATTTATAATGAATTTATTATGATTCATAAGTTAATATCATTCACATTCACACAAAAAATTATTCAGATTCACTTGACAATATCATATGTCATTGTGAATGCCAATAGATAATAACATAATCACAGTTCAGATTCACATGTGAATCTGAACTGTAAAAATTTGAATATGAGTAATTATTTATTTTTAAAACTTTTACTATTTCAATATTATAACTATTTATAAGTAATATACTTGATTCACAAATGAATTTACTCATATTTATACGAAAATTATTCATAATCACATATCAAAATCATATAGTATTGAGAAGCTACTTAACACTTTTTTACTACTTCAACATTTTAACCATTTATAATGATTTTACTCTCATTCACAATATAAATTATTTACATTCACACAACAATTTACTCAGATACACATATCAAAATCATATGGTATTTTAAATATACTCCGAAATATAAATATGATTAATTTAGTTAGAAAATTTTTAACAATTCAACATTTTATTCATTTTATAATAAATATACTACGATTCATAAGTTAATTCCATTCACATTCACAAAAAAATTTATTCAAATTCAAGTGACAATATCATATGTCATTGTATATGTCAACAGTGAACACAATAATAGTTCAGATTCACATGTCAATCTCAACTACCGGAAATTTCGAAAAAAAATAATCATTTTTTGTATATCAACATGGATCTCTATTCGTAGAGGATAAAAAGTTATAAATTTCTATATATTCAGATTTTTTTTTTGATAAAAAATAAGCCCTAAAAATTAAGAAAACGAAAAAAACGAAGTGGGTTTATTTTTATAATCTGGTAGATGCACGTCCACCGTAAAGTGTATAATCATGTGGATGAGATTAGTCCATTGGTACCATGGTTTATATTAATTCATTGTTGAACTTTTCCCATATATATATATATATATATATATATATATATATATATATATATATATATATATATATATATATATATATATATATATATATATATATATATATATATATATATATATATGTATATATATATATATATATAGGGTTAAGATTTTTTGAGAACCAACTATGCCCCGAGAACTCCCAAATGGTCAAAATTTTCGAAAAACCAAAAATATAGGGGCCTAAAACGCACATATTTAAGCATTTTCGAAAAAAAAATTACGAACAAAACGACTTTTTTTTTTGAAAAAAATTTGCACATGGGCAAAAAAAATTTGCACATGTGCAAACTTTTTTATACGTACACTTTTTTTCAAAAAATTTTTACAGAAAAAAAATATCGGTTTGGGAGATATAAGATTGATCCAAAAGGAGTTAGGAGTTCTCGGGTTCTCGGGGTGAAGTTGGTTCTCAAAAGATCATAAGTCTATATTTAAGGTGTTCTGTAAAAAAATTTGAAAAAAAATGTACGTATAAAAGAGTTTGCACATGTGCAAAATTTTTTTTGCTCATGTGCAAATTTAAAAAAAAAAGGTCGTTTTTCGGATTTTTTTCGAAAATGCTTAAATATGTGCGTTTTAGGCCCCTATGTTTTTGGTTTTTCGAAAATTTTGACCATTTGGGAGTTCTCGGGGCATAATTGTTTCTCAAAATATCCCAACTATATATATATATATATATATATATATATATATATATATATATATATATATATATATATATATATATATATATATATATATATATATATATATATATATATATATATATATATATATATATATATGAGATTTTTTGAGAACCCGAAAACTCCCAAATGGTCAAAATTTTCGAAAAACCAAAAATATAGGGGCCTAAAACGCACATATTTAAGCATTTTCGAAAAAAAATTCGGAAAAAAACCGACTTTTTTTTTGAAAAAATTTATACATGGGCAAAATTTTTTTTTGCACATGTGCAAAGTTTTTTATACGTACACTTTTTTTCAAATTTTTTGTACAGAACACCTTAAATATATGTTAGAAAGACATCCATAAAAAAAACTTGAAAAAAAGTGTACGTATAAAAAAGTTTGCACATGTGCAAACTTTTTTTTTGCCCATGTGCAATTTGTTTTCAAAAAAAAAATAAGTCGTTTTTTCGGAAATTTTTTTCAGCTTCCCGGACCCATTTTGAGCGTCTAACAAGCCTATACGGTCGGTTTTTTGAAAATTAGAATCGTAGCTTGATTAAATTCCAATTTTAGGGCTGAATAACAAACAATCAGCAAATACTCAACACACAATCACCAAATCAGAAAATGAAAAGAGAAAATAAGGTTATTTGGAACTTACCGTGCACAAGCAGTAGCGGTGAGGTTGAAGACGGCGTAAGTCAGCAGTGCAAGGTTAAAGATGGTGCAATTCAGCAGTGCCGAGAAGCAAGCAGTCGGCCGTCGACGGTGGAAGCTAGTCTGGGCGGCAACCGCATCTGAAAGGTGTCGTTCGGTGTCACAGGGCATAAGAAATAAGAGATGTTTTCTTCGAAGTTTTTCTTGGTGGTTGATGTTGAAGACGGTGGTAGGTAGCCGATGATGGTGTTATGGAGCAATTCGTGGTTTAAGAAAAGAGATGAGACATATTTTAATATTCCTTTTTTACTCCATAAATATAGCCTTTAATTTTGGAAATTTAGTTAATTAATCAATGGAATTTAAAATTTAAATTTATAAATTGACAAATTTGTCCTTAAATGATGATTGGTCCACAATGAGTCTTACAATCACATAATAATTATGGTTTGTATTTGAACCTTATATATATATATATATATATATATATATATATATATATATATATATATATATATATATATATATATATATATATATATATATATATATATATATATATATATATATATATATATATATATATATATATATATATATATATATATATATATATATATATATATATATAGAACGAGAACCGTGTAGGAACCCAAAATCCGGTAAGAACTGCGATAACAAATCTAGACCTTTAATCTTGAACAATGGATGGATTAGATTCAATGTGCAAATAATGATTATATATTAAAATTCAGGGGTTCTTTTTATAAATATTAGAAACTAGAAGGGATGGAAATAGAAGTTTTAAAGGAGATTAAAGTAATTTTGCTCACCTCTCACGCGCCTAACGTTCAGCCAAATGAAGACCCACTCTCCATGCGCCACGTGTCTCATTCTGATTGGCCAAGTTATTTTTTTTCACCCAATTTGTATTTTGTCATAATTTTTTTTTGAAAAAAAAATCTGAAAAAACCAAAGTTCTTAAAATTTAATTCTCTACAAAACAAGCACAGTCATCAAAAATTGAAAAAAATATTTTTATTATTATTTATATTTAAAAATTCAAAAAAATAAAAAAATCTTTCAAAAATTATGAAAATTTAAGGGATCATTCTAGACATCATATTAGTAAGTTTGTAAAAAGAATTTTTTGAAAATAAGTTTTTATGTGTATATTCTTTTTTATTTTTAAGCAAAAACTCATCAAATTACCAAAACAAAAATCTATAATCCAAAATATTAAGAACCAAAATATGTTTTATGATTCAAAATTTATGATCCAAGATCCAAAATTCGTTATGATTCAAGATCCAACAGTCGTTATGATCCAAAATGAGTTAAAAAAACATACAACGACAAAATGATTCAAAACTTATGATCCAAGATGCAAAAAAAACTATGATCCAAAATGTTATGATCCAAAAATATATGATCCAAAACGTTATGATTAAAAATATCATGATCCAAAATGATTAGATTAAAGATACGAAAAAAACGTTAGAATTAAGATTAAAAAATCTTAAAAATTGAAAAATATACATAAAAAAATTAAAAATCGAGTACTGTAGCAATAAAAAAAATTAAAAAATAAAAAAATAAATAAAAATCTAAAAACCGAGTATAATCGAAAATAAAAAAAAAAATTGAAAAAAAAAAGTAAATTTTTTTGAAAAATAAATAAATAAAAAAAAAGAAAATAAAAACGAAAAAGGAAAAAAAACGAGAAAAAAACCCACTTAAATCACGTTGAAAAAAAAAACGCACTTAAAAAACCCACTTAAATCCTCAAGTTCATATTTCGTTCCGTGGATGTGCGTCGCACGTGATTGCGTCACGTCGAAGGAAAACATTTTGAAGTTATTGCCCTTATGAAAATGATTGGACGATATATATATATATATATATATATATATATATATATATATATATATATATATATATATATATATATATATATATATATATATATATATATATATATATATATATATATATATATATATATATATATATATATATATATATATATATAGGGCTAGGTTATAATAAGAATGACAATTATTGTGTTACCTTGTAACCAAATCTTGGCCATTAGATTTCATTCTCGTAACAATGAAAAAAACACATTTTTAACAGAATAAGTTTTTGACATAATGAGTTCTAACCATTCTTAACAGAATGAACTAAATTTTGTACATTCTTAAAAGAATGTGTTTTAAATGAATGGTCCAGATTGAGTTTCAAGGTTACACAATACTTGTA
The DNA here is from genome assembly GCA_023525715.1 of Cichorium intybus. NCBI lineage: Eukaryota > Viridiplantae > Streptophyta > Magnoliopsida > Asterales > Asteraceae > Cichorium > Cichorium intybus. The sequence goes on from CM042011.1 coordinate 150,477,861, forward strand.
TGGATATATTTGATCCTATCCCTATATATATATATATATATATATATATATATATATATATATATATATATATATATATATATATATATATATATATATATATATATATATATATATATATATATATATATATATATATATATATATATATATATATATATATATATATATATATCGAAGTTATATTTCTTCCTACTTTTTATTCCTGCTCATTTTCCTACCCATATTAAAATGTGAGATGTGTATTAAAATATTATTTATTTTATTTCAATAAATCATGTTATTTTTGATTCATCTAATGATTCATTTTAGTGATTCGTCACAAAACCAAGTCAATAAAAAACTTCTTACCTTCTCAGTATAATTTATTTCTTATTTGATCCTTCTTATATATAAGAAGGATCAAATAAGAAGTAAAATTATGGTAAGAAGGTAAGAAGCTTTTTATTTACTTGGTTTTTTGACGAATCACAAAAATGAATCACTAGATGAATCAAAAATAACATGATTCATTGAAAATTTTTTCTAAAAAAACATATTGATAAATCATTTTTTAGTAAATCAAATTTTTATTCATGTTACGGACAATTTTAGTGAATAACAACAAAATCATCGTAAAAATGATTCATCAAGTTGTTTTTTCGAGATTTTTTTTTGTGAATCATGTTATTTTTGCATCATCTATTGATTCATTTTGTTGTTTCGTCGAAAAAAATATGTAAATAAAAAACTTCTTACATTCCTACAAATAATTCACTTCTTACCGGATCCCAATTCTATAAGAAGGATCAAATAAGAAGTAAAATTATATATATATATATATATATATATATATATATATATATATATATATATATATATATATATACATATATATATATATATATATATATATATATATATATATATATATATATACATATATATATATATATATATATATATATATATATATATATATATATATATATATATATATATATATATATATATATATATATATATATATATATATATATATATATATATTGCAAGTTAGGGATGAATCTACTACATGAATCGTAATATACTACAGGCTACGCTAGGTACATTGGCTATTCTACAGTTCTTCGTAGTCTTCGCCTTCTCCAATGAACCTGCACAGAGACTAGACCCACTAACGCAGCAGCAAACCCTGGTGCATAGCACACGCCGACCCCGTAACGACGCCCTGCAGGTAACTGGCTGGGGGGAAACCAGCCCCGGGTACACCCGAACATAGCTAGCACAGAGGCTACAATGGGGCGTATTATCTTTGAACCCACCGCACGCAGCAAGGCTCGAACCCGCGACCTCGCCTAAGCGAGGCACGTGCCTTACCCGCCACGACCACCATGTTGTGTGTGTATATATATATATATATATATATATATATATATATATATATATATATATATATATATATATATATATATACATATATATATATACATATATATATATATATATGTATATATATATATATATATATATATATATATATATATATATATATATATATATATATATATATATATATATATATATATATATATATGTATATATATATATGTATATATATATACATATATATATATATATATATATATATATATATATATATATATATATATATATATATATATATATATATATATATATATATATATATATATATATATATATATATATATATATATATATATATATATATATATGGTGAGGATCCGATGAGAACCCAAATGTAACGCCTCAAATTTCATACACCTTAAATGGTGTAATATTTTATTAAATTTTATATTGAAAAAATCTTATATTTCAAAAAATCCTTATTTCGTTTATGACATAATGTCATATTTTTAAAAATCTTGGTCCCAACAGAAACAATTAAGTTACATTCATATCAAAATTAAACAATACAAAGCAAGCTAAGATTACAAACCATTTCATCTGTCGATGTTCACTCCATCTAAGATCCTAATTTTCTTCTGGTCATCTACATTCTTTTATCCATCGTATCTAAAACCTGGGATACATGACATAAAAATAAAAATACGTAAGATGAAAATGTCTCGTAAGCTACATGAGTTTTAGACTCAAAACATTATTGAAAATGTTATATAAACAATATCATATATTTGTCACATTTATTTTCAAAACCCTTTGCAAAACAAGTCATATAAATGAACTTTACTTTCCAAAAACTTCTTTACGGTCTAAGTCGTATGCAATGCATGTTTCGCACACCAATGCAAAGCTCGCGGGTTTTCCTACCTGCGTCTTAGGTCTCAAAGACCAGGTCACATTCGTGACAAAAGCTCGCGGTTATATACTGCGCCTAGAGGTTTATAAAGACCAAAGCTCGCCAAAATAGGAGAACAAATCATCTTATAATGACGCCTAGAAGACTGCTACTTCGTGACGGGAGGTACCATCCCAGTAGAGTCTTGGTATCCCGTTACGGCGACGTGTCAGGACCTCACTGACTCATATGCAATCACACTCTATGCATGCATAAAAACACAACTTTTATTTTGTACAAGAAATCACATAATGCCATGAGATGCATGTACAATAACATAAACATTAATAATTTAAATCTTCCATAAGCATGGTAGGGTTGAAGCCAAAACAATATTTCAATAACAGAGTAGGCTAAAACATACTTTCGTAATCATTGTAGGCTTGATGCCACAACATTATGTCAAAATCATCGTATAAAACTTTTATAATCATAACATACGAAGAACGATTTTGCATATTATGTAATATGCATAAGTCACATAAAAGCTTTGTCAACAATTTGCCATGTACCCCATAGTGTGAAAAAGCCACATGTATTCACCTTAGTAGCTAGGTACGTCTAGCTACACTAATCCACATTACTCTAGTCGTTTATTGCTTCCAAGCGTCCTGCAATCTCTATTAATCTAATAGAAGATTACAAGTTATTAGACAACTAAACATATAGTAATTGTCTAATAAATCTTGAACTACTTCTAGTCATCATCTAGTTCCATTCCAATGTCCAAGTGTGATTCTTAAAGTACAATACCAATTTTGGACATTTTTACCTTTTTGTCCCATTTTGACCAAAAATGATATTTTTCGGGTTCTACACGGTTATTTTAACAATCTCCTAATTGTTGTACATCTGTAAGTTCACAACAATGGCTAGATGTCAATGCATCTTTCATTTTTCTCATTTGTGCAATTTTGGCGAATTTCAACCGATAAAGTTTCTAAAAATAGAAACATTCAAAAGCATATTATTTTCAATCTACAAAACTCCAAAAATATTTCTAGTACTTCATAAGTTCCATTAAAATTCATTTATATATTCATGGGTCTCCATTTAGACAAAAATGGAAACTTTTAGTTTCAGTCATGACTATTTTAGTTATTATAGTCTTTAGCGTTTCCATCACTTTTCTTAGTTACCTTCGATCCCGCTTTCATTTATGCATAATCGTAAACTAGCACAAATGATGGAGTTCAAAATTCCAATTCAACCTCAACATTGACTAGTAAGACCAAAATACAGTTTTTGTCCCGCTTCTAAGCTAGCAAATCGTATGTTGTCAATAACCGATTATTATATATATATTTATAAAACTTGTTCTAAACCACTTATGAAGTCATATCTCACATATATTCCAATATTTCTCAATATGTTTTTAATACAATTCCTACTTTCACCAATAGATCTTTCAACTTTATAATAATTTAAATCAAAATTTTACCTTGCCTTTCAATTGATCTTGAGTTGGGATTACTTAATCTTTTTGTAGCTATTTTTGCTTGATAATTTGGACTACAAAGCACCATCATCACCACCAAAACCCGTTGCCGTTGCCACTAGCAGCCACACCGCCAACAGTGGCGGTTCTGTCCCGTTTAAACAAACCGACGACAACAAAGAGTGGTTGTCCCCAAAATTTCAGCATGTTGTGTTTCTTCAACTTGCTGTTATAATTTTCCAACCTCAACTTTAATATCTATTTCAATTCCTATTCAACAATTTCAATGTCAAGCTTCCGTTTCCAACTAGTCCAAGTTATAGAGTTCTTAACTCAGTAAAGACAACTACATTCAAAAGAATCAGATGTTATTGAGCTAGATACCAAAACTATTACATGGATCTTATGAAAAATTCTAACATGCATCAAAGTTCTTGATCCTAATCAACAATTTCAACTTAGATTTAGGTTTTACCCTCACTTTCTGTCTAAAAATTTGAAATCAGGAGGTTTGGGTGATTTTTCTGCATAAATCGGACCACCAAGATCCTTCCCCGCCACTAATAGTCATTCACTGTTACACACCAGCTGTAGCCGTTGCCGGCAGCGGCGGTTCAGCTACTCCGTCGATTTCCGATCGATATTCCAACTGCAGCAGAGAGCTGCTTCATTCCCGACCTCGCTATTTCTCTTGTACATCTGAGTACTCTTGGTCTCGATCGTGTTGCTAGAATCAGTTCCCCAAACGCTAGAAACCGTCGTCGACCACCTCCGGTTGTCTCCGAGGTCCCGTCGATCATGATTTCAGAAATCGCACACATAAGAAATCAAGCGTCCATCCCATATCTTGGTCTTATAGATGCTCGATCTCTCTCACTTTCTGATTCGTAAGCACACACAAGAGATCGATGTGTGTTTGTGCACCTTTTCCCTATTCCCGATTTCTGGTTTTTTGATCTCGTGGTTGCGTGATTTTGTGTTTAATCGAGTGGGGGATCACATCAGAAAAAGAAGACTCGTACACGGTATCACCCAAAACTGGGTTATGATGTTGATGGGTTTAAGGTGCAAAATTCCCATAAATCCTCCGAGTTCATGCCTTAGAAAATATTTTCCAACTTTAACTTACATTTTGCTTATTTTTACTTAGCCACAACAGTCACATATGGTATTCAAATTTTACAAAATTTATACCTTTAGAAAGGTGGGAACGAGCTTAACAACTTTTCCCTACCGACTTAAGTCCAATTATTTGTAGGATTTATGTTATAGGCCCTCAAACATGACCAATTGACCATTTTTTTCACTTTTGAGTCATTTTTAACCCGCAATAACTTCTTCGTCATGACTCCGAATGGCATGAATCTTTTTCCTATATTTTGTTATCTCAAATATTACAATAGTCACCTTGATGACTTTTACCCAAATCTTTCTATATTTTGAGATAATGATTTCCAAAGTTTGCATGATAAACTTTTCACTTTTAGTCCTTTATTTCCAATTTTGCCCGTATGTCCTTAAGATTAAATTCTAATTGAATTATCACATCATGAATTAAGTAAATGTCTTAATACATAAATTTCCATATTTTTACCTTATTGGACCATTTTGTGCTTGCATCATACCTTTAATAATGCAATCATCATGTTAAATTTACTTGTGTTTTATTCCTTACCTTGTATCAAATTTTCAGTTGTCACACAACCTGTAACCTTGTCATATGACTTCTAAATTTCACAAACTTTATACCTTTAAAAAGGTGGGAATGATCCTTACAACTTTCCTTTACTGACTTAAGTCTCATTCTTTCTATATTTTTCGTTATAGGCCTTTGAACATGGTCATTTGACAATTTGTCACTTTTAGGTCATTCTGAAACCTTCATAACTTCTTCGTTATAACTCCAAATGGCCTGAATCTTTTTCATATATTTTTATTATCTCAAATATTACCAAAGTCTCCTTGAGGACTTTTTCTCAATCACTTATAGATTTTGAGATATGAATTTTTAAAGATTGGGCAATTAAGAGTTCATTTTTTCCTTTATTTCCCAGTTTGCCCTTGAACTCTTAAAACCAATTTTATAAGTGAATTAAATTCATGTTAACTTAATAAAAGGTCTTAGCATATAAGTTCCATAATTTTCACATTCTTTGGCCTTTTTCCCTTGCATAATATGCTGAGTTTATTTAAGTATCAATTCTTCTACAACAAATACTTGTAGCAATTCTTATGTTACTTATGCCAAAGATTTTGTTTGTCACAATTATCTATCCCTTAAACGGATTTCGTCCTCGGAATCACCTATATGATAATGAGGTTAACTTACAACTTTATAGTCCAATATAGATTAGTACATCTCACTAAGTTCCTAACAAGGGTTTGACTTCTAGTCCTTATTGCTTTGCAAAGTATTTAGCATATCCATTCCTTTTATATCATTTATCTCAATTTCTCGTCCTTCCCTTACTCAAATCATTATAACTAAGATGCATTTCCATTCATCAAGTCCTTATACTTGAACTTGCGCTACTCCATCTATATGATCGTTTATATGGCTAAGCATCTAGGGTCTACCCATCTACCCCTTAGACGAAAATGAAGGGCATTTTCGTTTAAGGTCCAGCCCTCTACATGATTCGAAATATTAATGATCTATTTCCCTTTGCCTATCCTTACTTTCCACGATCTCATGATAACCTTTTGACATACTTCAAATGTCAACTTCCTTAATTTTTAACTAACTCCATACGTGATGACATTAGACTACAATGTAATTTGAATTAATTAACTTTCCAATCAAAATATCACCTTTGTGATAATCATCTCATGGTGAGGAAATACTAGCCTCATTACAGTCCATGAAACACTTTTCTAATTATTATCATTCATATGCTAAATCTAGGACAATGGTTATGTTGGTCTTACTTATCTACATATAGTGACAATGTTCTTTATATGTTGTGAGGTAACCACTTGCACCTCAAACTATAGTCCTTAACCATCGGGTAACAGATCATACCTTCATCATCTAAACTTGTAAATGCATCGACTTTATCTTAAACATAGCTTTTGGCAACGAGGAGTCCCTTATGGACAACCAAGAAGCTTAAAAAATAACTACACACACATACATAGCTATAACTTCATACAGCCAGTGTGTCACTATATTCCGAAGCCGTATCACGTCCATCTAAGCAGCATGCCCTCTCTTTGTTTTAGCATCTCGTCTATGGAGAATCCTCTTAAACATCGATTTAGGCTCAATCATGGTTTTGTGACTCCTATGAGTCCATTTAAATGTCAATTCCTCTATACCCTAGCTTGGGTAATCTACTTTCAATTATATACACTAATATGGAAACTAACTTACTAGCACGTTGTAGTCCTTGTCTTGTTTAAATCTTATATATTCTCAACGACGACGCTTTAAGCTGCCAAACTTTGATACTAAGCTTAAAACATAAACCATGTCCTTTGCTACTATTCCATTTTATTTCTTTCCCCCCTTTGAGCCTTTCACTTGTCATCTTACCTGTTAAGTCATCATACTTATGACTTAATCTTTTTCCCATACTTCAAATGCTTTTACTCGTTATACTCCTTCAAGTTTGGAAGTCATAACTTCCCCTTTCTTGACTATTTAGTTTATTATTATATTTATTCTTTACTATCATTTTGGGTTCTTTGCCTAGTCCTGGATTAGGAATTTTACTCTCATTTTCTAACCCACATACATAACCATAACTATTCACAGTTAATCCTAAATCCATTGGTTGTCCTTGAAGCACAGACCATTCTACTACCTTTGGTTTTGTAGTGACAGAGTCGAATCTTGATCCCGTGATCTTAATTCTTTTTCATTAAACAATGAGATCCTCAGTTACACAAACTTGGGAGGTTTGTGTTACGTAGCTAATTCCTTTTAGTTTCATATTTCCCAATTGGTTCTAGATTCTGAGATATTAATTTTTTAAAGATTATTCAATAAAGTTTTCACTTTTGTTCATTTATTCCTTTTTTTTACTCTTGGGTCGCTAAAACCAAATTCTAATTGAGGTAACATCACATTGTGACTTAAATAAAGGTCTTAACAAATAAATCTTCCATACTTTCACATTCTTGTCACTTGCACCTTAAGTAGAATTCTACTTTGTCGTTCCTACTTAGCCTTCATTCATTACACTCATATCTCCGAGATTCTTTCGTTCCTTTTGAATCCTTTTATCTTAAGTGACATTGATTATTAAATTAGCCATACCATAATAGTAGTTCATCATGGTACACATATCGCTTACATGCTTTTGTCATTCATTCATTTAGTCTTTGAATTAACATTTACTAAGTTCCAAAATTTCTTTGACCATTCCAATTGGTCATCACGTTTCTTGTATTACCGCAGTAATGTTACATAAATAATTCGTGAGAACTTGATAACTCTTACACTATTTTTTTCCCCAAAAAACGACTTAATGCACTAAGTCGCTTATATTTATTAACTTTTGTAAAAAAATTGAAAAAAATGCATATATGAAATGTGCATATGTGCATATTTGTGCAAATATGCTTATGTGCATGTTTTGTGCATATGTGCACCTATAAAAAGACAGAGAACAGTTCGGGATGTTAAAACATCAAAACGTCGGCGGCCCTAGAGCTCAAGAGAGGCATGAAAAAATATGTGGTATAAGATATTATGGTAGCACTCATACATTTTTATATACAAAAAACTGTATTTCAGAGACATATTTTTATTTTTCGTAGATTTCAAAATCAATAGAGGGTTATATATACACGCACACAAAACTCTCAAATTAAGAAACATAAAAAAAGACTAAGAACCGCTCGGGATTTAATAAGGCTATGGGATGTGCCTTTGGATGCAGGATGCGTTCCGCCTAGTCAGCACTGGGGACGCATGTGAACACCGCCCCCTAGGTGCGTCCCTCTTGGTGGCGACCTCCGGTTGTATTCAATGGAACATTCTTGGAACGCGAAGCATAACCAATAAAAAAACAATTATTTTTTAATTACCATGTCACGATTTCTGGCCAATCAAAATAATTTTTTTTAATTATCAAAAATGTGATTTGAAAATTAAAAAAGAAGGTCTAGGACAGTCGGATATTTCCTTAGATGTGTCTTTGAGATGTCATGATGACGTAGCAGTGGTCTTGATTGTCTTGGGAAAATCTCCACAACCCATAGCCTAAATCGTCCTTTCAAGTGGCGGATATAAAAAAAATTATGTTAAATTGAGTTAAAATGTAATTATAAAACGTCATATCTTATCTAAAGATAAACAATAAGCTTGTTATTTAAATAATGCATTAAATTACGAGTTTATATGAAAAAGGGACCATTTAAATATTGGAAAACTTGCTTTTTCCGAAGCAATTGTATTCTACTTATTCAACATTGTTGGCCATGCTTAACAAACATCATATATTGTACTCTTTCTCTTTCTTCGTGTAATAGTGTAATTTGTTCCATCACTGAGCTAGCTTCTTCTGTCGAAAAAGACTGCGTTATTGTGTTGAAACTGTTTAATATTTGGCAAAAACATCAGTATATATACACCATTTCCACCTCCCTCAAAAACCCCAATCTTTCTCACTTACTTGTCCTTCACATACAAATTTGATCATAATGTCGACCAGAAGGTCACGACAATCGTCAACCGGAGCTTCCAGGATTACCGATGATCAGATCATACAACTTCTCTCAAAGTTGCAACAACTTCTGCCCGAGCTAACTAATCGTCGTACCAACAAGGTGAGGATTCTGTCACTTCATGCATACAAAGAGCACGAGTCTTTGTTTCTTTCACGCCAATAGCGGATAAGAAAACTGATTTAGACTATACACAATTACGTTTATGGTTTATTAATGTGTTCATCATTTTATGTTAGAAAAGCACCAAGCTTTTTCATCTTCTCTCTCATGTCACTCAAATTCAACTGATAAATGAGAAACGAAGTACAAAACCATAACAAATAGCAAAGAGTGTGCATACAATATCTGTCCATGTGATAGTCGATCCCAATCAGAAGTCTATTTTCGAGTCACATGAGTTACAGAATATGACTATACCATAGTACATTCACGTACCCACCTTTTAACGAAAGGAAATTAACAATTTTATATTACACACACGAGATTAGAAACTGCTGTACTATATAATGAAAAAAAAAAAGGAAATTAACAATTTTATATTATTTTGGTGTTATATTTGTATTGAAAAGTGATTTTTTTGTAAATGATATTTAAAAAGTACAGGCATCAGCTTCTAAGGTTCTACAAGAGACTTGCAACTATGTGAGAAGCTTGCATAGGGAGGTTGATGATCTTAGTGACCGATTGTCGCAGTTATTGTCCACCATTGACGCCGGCAGCCCGGAAGCTTCAATTGTCCGAAGCTTAATTATGTGATTTTACTACACTTTTATTAAATAATATTGTATTTCGGTTAATTAATCATCTGAATGTCTCCCTAGGGTTTATGATGATACCCTTGTGGGAATTATATAAATATACTGTTTGTACTTAATTAGAATTTATAGACTTTAATATTATATAGATTTTATTTTATCAGTCTGACTTCTGATATTTTTATCTCTGTTTCGTTCATTTTAAATCTACCAAGAAACCTACAAACATGAGAAATCATATTCATAAGAATGAATATTTTATTGTTCATTCTTCTAAGATAAATTCCGTAAACCGTACTCTTAAATGGGACTTTTCTCATTAATAAATTTATTTATTTTATTGTGTAAAAAAACTAATAAAATATTTAGATAGACAAGTAGAGCCGTAGAGGTACCATTCTTCATAACTGATATTTCTCAAAGAAGTTGGCATGTCCTACAAGAATGGAAGTTGTATGTACAAAAAAATATCTATTTTAAATGCGTAAATTATATAAATAAAATGGCCCCTCGTGGGTGTGTTGTACGTAGTGAGTCTATCTTAAAAATGAATAAAACAAAATTTAATTGTAAAAAAAATAGAGAAGGGATATTAGGATTTCCTTGTACAATTTAATGTCTTAATCCAGACTCAACATATAATTAGGTGGTGATGCAATTCTCAATTATTCTATTTATTAAATTGCGTCCATTTGGACCTTGTTACACGGTGTTGTTACGTTTCATTTCATTTTTGGGGTTTTTTTTTTTTTTTTTTGGCGTATGACACGTGTGCTTCGTTGGAGGTTTTAACGTTTCATCTTCCTTTCATCGTCACCCAATTACTTTTTGCTTCGCTGTTGTGAATTCCCGTTCTTGCTACCCACGTATCCTCGATTCCTCCGCCACCGCTTCCCTCTTTACTCACCTTTCCATCTTCTTAATCCAGTGTTCTCTCTTCTTCTCTGTTAACTCTACAGACCGCCGTTTCAATCCCGATCATCACGCCTTAAGCCTTCTCGATTTTCGGTCACCGTAGGAGCTCCTTCTAAGAAGGAGAGGAAGAGCCGTACGGTTTGGGAATCCCTCTCCATATCTCCTTCTCTGTATCCTTTTCGTCATATTTATGTCGTTTCTTTCGATCTGATTTGCACACGCCCTCCTTTGATCCACGAACTTGATTTCAGTTCTTGATGCTTACCTAACCGCCATGGATTTCCCATGTTGATTTTGAGTCCTCACGCTATGTACGGTATATAAATCCTACTCGCAATCCCTCCCTGGTTTATCGTTTTCTTACTCACAATGAATGATCCATTTTACTTGTGCTTTTGAAAGGATTCTTCCGTTATCATGTCATCAATTGTAGCAAGAACGGGTCGCCAACTTCAGCGATACGAGATAACTGTAAGAATTCCTGCACCTTTCTTGCTTCCTCTCCCGTTCACTTCTCGGATTCTTCGCCGGTGATTACGCCCCTGAAGTTTACAAAGGGCTTTTTATATCATATTGCACAAATCAAACCCCCAACTTTCATTTTACTTTTTGATAATTAAATTTGATATCTCTACCGTAGGTGCCAAAGAAGAATGAGAAGAAGCCCGAAAAAGAGCAAAAATAGTACATGTCGGTATTCAAATTTGTTAACGCAGGTGGAGATTGGGAACTATGATTCATTCTATGAAGCAGGTATAGTTTTTTTATAGCATCCTGATTACATTTCTCCAATTTATATCTTGTATTTTTTAAGGAAATGTACTTTGAAAAATCTACAGAATTATAGTATTCTACTTTTCAACCTTTTTACTTATTAGGACAATATACTTTGAAAAATCTACCCAATTATACCAGTGGAAATCTGCCTTGTATTTGGATGGCTTTCCTATAAGCGGGTAGATTTTTCAAAGTAGATTGCTGTAATTGGAAGAAATGAAAGTATGATGCTATAATAAACAAATTAATGAAAGCATAATGCTATTTATTTCGTTTAATTGTGTTTCTTAGTTTATAGAATATGATATGATTTGTTCCGATCTTATTAGAATATTCAATCAATAGTCATGATTTGTCGAACATCTATTGGATGCACACTTGAATTTTGTTTTCTTTAGAATAAAAAATTTGAGAATACGATTTTAATATAACTTATAATCTTGAGACTTGATACCTGTTATGTGATTAGGGTTATATGCAAGAATTAGCAACGTACTTTCTTTGATTTGTTTATTATAGCATCTTACTTTCATTTCTGTTTATAAAAAACATTAAAAGTATAACACTATAATTGGGTAAAATTTCAAAGTACAATGCTACAAGAGAAAGAAACGCAAGTAGCATGTTATAATACATAAACAAGTAAAAGTACGTTGCTATTTCTTATTTGAGTTCTAATGGTATGCATTTTACAGACATGAGGAATCCAAAATTGACAGCTGAATTGCAAAACAACTCAATAGTTTCAATCAAGTAAATGTTCCAGGATCCAAGGAACCACAACTATGGAATGACATCTTAAAATTTTATAAAAACGGTATTTTAATATATATATTTTAATTCTGTATTTACTCTTTTTCCTTCTACTGGTAACAGCATTATACTTTAAATAAACTGCTAAGAAATTAAACTTTGTTAATTGCGGCATCCAAACTTACTTTCGATGATTCTGAAAAGCAAAAGAAATACACTCAAATTTCATTTAAAGAAGTTGAAGCCTAGATTTTTAAGCTCAAGGTAACTTCTTTTATGACTATTTATCACATAAAATTGTTAAACATACTTTAAATTTTTTAAAAGAGTTATTTTTTTAGAAATGTTTGGTGATCATGAGACAGGAATCGACATGTCATCTTAATGCTCCTGTGGTGTTTGCTCATAATGACTTGCTTTCTGGGAATCTTATGTTGAATGATGATGAAGGTATCTTTAAACTATATTATTATTATTATTATTAATAGAGTTAGTTTTAATCATGAAATTCCTTATCAAACCTCATTAAGATGCAGGTTTGGGGATTAAGAAACTAAAACTCTAACCGCTAAGGTGGAAAAGCTTTAGGTAATTTTACTTTTAATCATGAAATTCCTTTTATTGTTATAGTCGCAAATCATTTCTTAGAGTTTCAGATGTTCATTGTTATTGTCGCAAAAGTCAGTGGTTATAATTTTTAAACCAGAGTTTTAACACTTAAGAGTCTTAACTGGGATGTTGGTTTTCTCATCTAAAGTCTCAACACTTTGCTTTTTCTTTTGGGGCTAAATGCAAGATATACAACGTACTTTTGATGTTTTCATTATTATAGCATCATACTTCTGTTTATTCATTTTACAACATTGTATGTGTTATGAATTATCTCAAGAGTTTTTTTTTATTAAAAGTTGAGTTTGCAACTTGATTTTGATATAAACTTTATATAGTTTCAGAGGTGACAAGTCGTATAAACCAAATCCAATACATACTAGAGTGGTTGATATTTTTTATATTACATGCTGAACATGAGATTATTTGTTCAATAGCAGTTGCAAGAAACCTGGCATCAAGGTAAGGATTACTTTTTTTGACATCTTTATGTAATTTAGAAAATGACCAAAATATTCATCCAGTGGTGTTGATGCATACACGGCTCTTCCTGGCACGGTTGGAGTACTATATGGTCTTCTCCAAGTAATTACAACATTATACTTTGAAAAATCTACCTACCAATAGGAATGTACAATGCTATAATTTGGTAAGATTATCAAAATAGAATGTCTTAATAAGAAAAATACTGTAATAGCAACGTACTTTCATGGATTCGTTTAATATACCATCATACTTTTATTTCTCTCTATTACAACATCGTACTTTGAAACATCTACTAAGTTATAAAAGTACAATGCTAAAACTGGCTAAAATTCTGAAATTAAAATGTAATAACAACGAGATTATTGTAACTATAATGTTGTGTTGTGATTTTTTTCAGGTCTTTGTTGATAACATTGATTTTCTGAAGGAAGTAGAATGATGTGGTGGGAATTTGATGACAAAAATGTTTTGTAGTATAGTTAGAGGGTTATGTTTAAGTGCGAGAAATAGCAATGCACTTTCATAGATTTGTTTATTATAGCATCCCACGGGAATTCCAACCCATCGACCTGTGCAACGCACGGGTCACCCGCTAGTTTGAAATTAACTAATACCGAATTTATGATTTCTGGTATTCGTTTTGTTCCAGTCTTGGTCAATAATTAACGGTATTAAGCGTATGTACAGAAGCCGACGGTACATCTATTTTGTGTTGACATGTAATAGTTGATACATTTATAATTCAAATACATCTTATGATCAATATGTATATATATATATATATATATATATATATATATATATATATATATATATATATATATATATATATATATATATATATATATATATATATATATATATATATATATATATATTTGTTCAAATACATCCAGCAATTATTGTGTGATTGTAGGACCAATTGTGGTCCAATCATTTGATAGGGGCAATTTCGGAATTCAATCAATCACTAATAATACGGTAACAAATCTTCCAGTGTGCCCTAACTCAAAATCACATCTCCGAAATCAAACATTGATGGAGGCGGAGGAAGCGGAGATCGGAACTGATTGAGGCAGAGGAAGAGGAGATCGGCGGTGGTCGGTGATGGAGGCGGAGGCAGCGGAGATCGGCGGTGGTCGGTGGTGATGGAGGCGGAGGCGGCAGATCTGCGTAATTGATAGTAGCAGCGGAGATCGGCGGTGGTCGGTGATGGAGGCGGAGACGGCGGATCTGCGTAATTGATTGTTCGTAAAAATTTTTTATCTCCGCCTCTTTTTTTCTTCTGGGTTTTGGAAAGGCATTCTCAGAGAATAGGGATCAATGTCTAGGAGAATGCAGTAGAATTCCTTCACATTCATGAGAATGGTTCACGTTCATTCTCAGAGAATGAGGCATTCTCAGAGAATGAGGCTTTCCATATAGCAGTCCCATAGCAGTTCCCAGCCTTCTGTAAACATATATAATTACTCCATTCTCCGAGAATGGTATAAATATTCTACAAGAATCTTTAGCCTTCTGTAAACATATATAATTACTACAGTTATTAAATACATATAACATTCTTTGAGAATTCTTCATGAACAGGCTATTACACTTACTTACCGTTGACATTGCTTACCATTCTCTGAGAATTAGCTTTGAAAACTCTTACGAAACTATTTTTTACGTCAACAAAAATTTTATAAACCATTCTCTGAGAATGTAGAGCATGATTAGTGAAACAAAGCATAATATGATCAAGAAATCGAGAAATCAAGAAATCCGAATTTAAGCGTAATCGAGAAATCGGAAGTTAACAACGAACGAGAAATCGAGAAATCAGAATTGAATCGCAGATGTTTTTAATGAAAAGAAATCGAGAAATCCGCAAATTCCATTGATTTCACAAAATTACTTTTATACCCTTCTACGTCCGTTTTTTCAGGAAGCGCATTCTTCAGTTGATTTATTTACAAAAATGCCACCTTGATCACAACCACTCATTTTTCTAATCTAATGGTCTAGGAATGGTCCTACAGTCACACAATAATTGTCAAAAACAGACAGATAACGGATGGCCCTCTAATCATTAATGAAGTTATAGACTGGGCCAAACCGAAGAAGAAGCAATTATTTATTTTTAAATCAGACATTGCGAAGGCTTATGACACTGTTTCCTAGAATTACTTAGATTCTATGATGGAGCATGTAACACCCCAAATTTCAAAATTTCTAAAATTCATTTATTATCAAAGTTTCAATAAAACATTTATTCCAAAAGTAAATCCGTTCGACCTATTTATTAAACCAACAGCGGAAACAATTGAAAATCATAACATAGTTCATTAACATAAATTTTCTTGTATGCGATGCGCCGCCGTCACGCCTTGCCCTTCCCTTTGTCAATCGATTTACCTGAAATATTATAAAAACAACGGGTAAGCTTAAAGCTTAGTGAGTCCACAAATTACCATACATGCCCACACATTAAACAACCCGTCCTCGAGAACGACCCGACCCTACCCGTCATACAACAGCTACGGGCGTCCATCAAACAACAGCTATGGACACGGGAAGGTTCTACCCATCATACAACAGCTATGGGTTCCCGGTTATGGCCCAGCCCATCATACAACAGCTATGGGACAAGGCATAGTCCAACTCGCCATACAACAGCTACGAGGGGACACGCATCAGTACTGAGCCCAACAACAAATAACCACGGATATAGAGCAAATCATATAACTGTAAATAACACACAAGATGCCTAACATGCAACATCATATAGTAAGGTGAGGATACTCACCTGATTCGAAACCGCACAGATATTCTCTAATATCCCCACTTAGCTCGTCCACACACCTAAATCACACACACATACAACATATCAATTACTGACTAGGCTCTTACAGACCTGTCTAAAGGTTAGACTCACTATTTGCCATCAAACCGTGGTCAAAACTAAATTCCTGGACAAACAGTCGCTCGCCGCGGCGTGGCTCCTCGCCCTACGCGCCGCGGCTACCATTGCACAATTACGGGATTTCAGCCGAGTCCGCGCCGCTGACTTGGCCAGTCCGCGTCGCGGCTCGTAACATTCCAAAATGTTTTTCAGTGATTATCAGTACATCAATCGGCTAGGGTTCCTTTCTACACCCTTCCTGGGATCAGAAACTACCCTAAGGTCACTTCCTTATGGACATGCAAGTCCATGCATGTCCTTGGTTCAAACCCTAAGGGCTACAAATCGTCTAAAGCTACAAACCAACTGGTAACACCATATGACGGGATAAAAAGGAAAGTCAGAAGAGTAAATCTTCTTACCTCACTTCTGAAGGACGGAGTGATGCCCACGATCCGTTCTAAACCTTCTCCCGCGTGGATCTCCTTCTTCTAATCTCCCAAAACCTTCAACACCTCGAGACCAAAGAGTATTTGCCGAAACCAGACACCTCTACTCTAGAAACTCTCCAAAAACACGAACCCTAGGGCTGGGGTCCTTTTTATAGGCGTTTAAATCCGAATTAGGGTTTTTCATGACTGCTGCGCACCGCGCCGCGGATTCTTTAGAACCGCGCCGCGCGTACAAATCCTACGCGATTCTAGATTCTTGCAAAAGCCGCGCCGCGGATTCCTTCGGGCCGCGACTCGGCGTACCGGGTCTTACAATTCTCCCCCACTTAACTGGATTTCGTCCCCGAAATCCGTGCCGGTAAATAATTCTGGATAATGCCTCCGCATTTCCTCCTCTGGTTCCCAAGTCCATTCGGACCCTTTTCGATGCTGCCACTGAACCTTCACTAATCCTATCGTTTTATTCCGCAAAGTCTTTATCTTCTTTTCAATGATGACAATTGGTCGCTCCACATAATTTAGACGTTCATCTAATTGAATATCCTCCAAAGGTACTATTGTGGATTCCTCAGTCACGCATTTTCTGAGCTGCGAAACGTGAAACGTGTCGTGAATCTGACTAAGCTGTTCGGGTAGCTCCAACCGGTAAGCTACCTCACCTACACGGGCGACAATTCGATATTGTCCAATGTACCTAGGTCCAAGCTTTCCTCGTTTCCTAAAACGAATAATTCCCTTCCAAGGTGACACCTTTAGAAGAACATAATCCCCGACTTGAAACTCGAGATCGGACCGTCGCCTATCCGCATAACTTTTCTGTCGGCTTTGAGCGGTTAACAATCTCTCCCGAACCTTCTGAATTAACTCAGTTGTCTTGAGCACCACCTCTGTATTTCCCAATACCTGCTGGCCAACCTCACCCCAGCAAATAGGTGTCCGACATTTTCTTCCATACAACATTTCAAAGGGAGCTCTACCAATACTCGTGTGATAACTGTTATTGTAAGAAAACTCAGCTAAAGGAAGATGGGAATCCCAACTCCCGCCAAAATCGATGACACATGCCCTAAGCATATCCTCCAGCGTTTGAATCGTCCTTTCACTCTGCCCATCCGTCTGAGGATGATATGCTGTGCTGAAATGAAGGCGAGTGCCTAATTCCTCATGAAACTTCTTCCAAAACCTAGAAGTAAATCGGACATCCCGGTCGGATACTACCGAGACCGGTATACCATGCCGAGAGATAATCTCATCTGTGAAGACCTTAGCCAATTCCTTTGCAGAGTAAGTCTCTTGGATGGGGAGGAAATGAGCACTTTTGGTCAACCTATCCACGATAACCCAAATAGTGTCCATACGTCGAGGGGTTCTTGGCAACTTCGTGATGAAATCCATTGTGATATGCTCCCATTTCCATTCTGGGATCTCAAGTGGCTGCAACTTACCATGAGGCCGTTGGTGCTCGGCCTTGACCCTACGACAGGTCATGCATCTTTCGACAAACTCAGCTACTTCCCTCTTCATACCCGGCCACCAATAATATTCACGCAGATCCCTATACATTTTAGTCGCTCCAGGGTGGATAGAGAACTTGGATTTATGCGCCTCCTCCAATAGGGTTTGACGAACCTCGCCCTGCTTCGGTACCCAAATCCTCTCGTGACAAGTCAACAAATCCCTACTATCTTTGACCATAGCAGCCAACTGACCCACAATCCTCTCACTTTTCTGATTCTCGCTCTTGCTTGCTTCCACCTGGGCTTTCCTAATCAGCTCAAGCAGCGGTGTCACAATTGTCATCCTTAGACAAACGGCCCGAAGGGGTGCACTCGAAGCCTTACGACTTAACGCATCCGCTACCACATTGGCTTTTCCAGGGTGGTAGTGTATCTCACAATCATAGTCTTTTAATACATCCAACCATCTCCTTTGTCTCATATTAAGGTTTGCCTGATCCATCAGGTACTTCAAACTCTTGTGATCCGTGAAAATGGTGCACTTTACTCCATACAAATAGTGTCTCCAAATCTTGAGAGCGAAGACCACCGCTCCCAATTCCAAATCATGAGTCGGGTAGTTAGTTTCATGGGGCTTTAACTGTCGCGAGGCGTAAGCGATCACCCTGCCTCGTTGCATCAAGACTGCCCCTAATCCCGTGATTGGTGCATCGCAGTAAACTACCATATCCTCCATGCCCTCAGGCAAAGTCAAAACCGGAGCTTCACACAATTTCCGCCGCAAAGTCTCAAAAGCTTGCTGCTGCTCCTCACCCCACCGAAAAGCAGCATTTTTCTTAGTTAGCCGGGTCAAAGGTACTGCAACCTTTGAGAAGTCTTGGATGAAACGCCGGTAATAACCAGCTAGACCCAAGAAACTTCTAATCTCCGAGGGAGTCTTCGGAACCTCCCACCGCATCACGGCCTCTACCTTAGCCGGGTCTACCATGATTCCTTGCTCATTTACAATGTGACCCAAAAACTGAACCTCCCGTAGCCAAAAGTCACACTTGGATAATTTTGCATAAAGCTTCTCCTTCCTTAAGGTCTCTAATACTTCCTTTAAGTGCTGTTCATGTTGTTCCCTGCTCCGAGAATAGACTAAGATGTCGTCAATGAAAACTATAACTGACCGATCCAACATCGGTCGACACACCCGATTCATTAAATCCATAAAAGCTGCAGGTGCATTGGTCAGTCCAAACGGCATCACTACAAACTCGAAGTGGCCGTACCTCGTTCGAAAAGTCGTTTTCGGGATGTCTTCCTCTCGAACTCGCATTTGATGGTAACCTGACCGCAAATCAATTTTTTGAAAACCACGAAGCGCCCTGCAGTTGGTCGAATAAGTCGTCGATGCGAGGCAATGGATATCGATTCTTCACCGTAAGCTTATTCAACTCACGATAATCTATGCATATCCTGTTGGAACCATCCTTCTTCTTAACAAACAAAATAGGCGCTCCCCATGGCGAGCAACTGGGTCGAATAAATCCCTTATCTAATAATTCTCGAAGTTGAATAGACAACTCCAGCATCTCCGGAGGCGCAAGACGATACGGTGCCTTGGCTATCGGAGCTGCACCGGGAGTTAAGTCGATCTTAAATTCCACCTGTCTCTCTGGCGGCACGCCAGGCAGGTCCTCGGGAAAAACATCAGGAAAATCCCGAACCACTGGTATATCACCTGCTTTCTGCTGTGGCTTCCTTTCTCGTGTGTCTACAACATAAGCCACAAATCCCGAACCTCCATGCTGAAAATGTCTGCGTGCCCTAGCAGCTGAACAGAAAACTGCACCTCGATTCTTTCTCTCTCCCTGCACAACCAGTTCTCCCCCACTTGGGGTTTGAATCCACACTCGCTTGTTCTTACAATCGATCCAACATTCATGCTGACCCATCCAATCCATACCGATGATGACTCGGGAGTCACTCAACGATATAGGGATGAGATCGATCGGAAACTTTATTCCTTGAATCACGACTTCGCATCCCCGATAAACACTAGTCGCTTGCACGGTTTTATCATCCGCAATTTCTACTTCTAACGGCTGATGAAGAGTTCCTAAAGCAATACCGAAACTCTTTCCCAACGCGGCAGACACAAAAGAATGACTAGCACCCGAATCAAATAGTGCAAAGGTAGGCGTAGAGTTGACTAAGAATGTTCCTAATCAAAGCATAATAGACATATTAATTACACACACCACAAACACGAGGCAAGTAAAGAAAGAGTACCCGTGACGACGTCGGGTGCATCCTGTGCCTCCTCGGCGGTCATGACGAATGCTCGACCCTTGGTCTTAGGGGCTTCCCCTTTCCCCTGCCTACCATCGGTAATCCGGAGTGTAGTGGGTGCCGGATTCTGAACCACTCCCTGAGTCAGACGGGGACATTGGGCCTTGAAGTGGCCCACTTGGTTACAATTAAAACAAATCTTGACCTCTTGCCGACAATCTTTAGCATAGTGGCCCTCCTTTCCACACTTATGACATATTAGCACCCAGCAACGTCCCTCATGATTCCTTCCACATTTACCACACTTACCCTGGCTCCTTTGCCCTTGCTTTCCCTGATCTGCCCCTCGAAATTTCTTCGACACCTGCTGAGTCTGAGCAGGTGGTGGACGCTTCTGCTTTGTTGGGTTTCCAATTCCAACTCTCGGGCCCGAGCGGCCGCTATCATATCAATAAGAGTTTGGTGCCTAGCAGCAGACACAAATTCCCGAATGTCTGTGCGAAGCATTGCCAAGTATCGGGTCATCCTCATGTGCTCGGTTGCCGCAAACTCTGGACAGAAGAGTGCCCGTTCATTAAACTTCTTGGTGATTTCCGTCACCGTCTCAGTAGTCTGGGTCAGATTTAGGTATTCCTGCGCCAAGCGTTCCATTTCCACCTGTGGAACATACTCCAATTTGAACTGTTCCTTGAACTGCGGCCATGTAATGACATCCAACTGAGCAGGGGTGAGATCTTTCGTTCGTATCTCCCACCAATCTTTCGCACCCTCTCTTAAAAGATTCGCCGCAAACGTTACCTTGGAGTTCTCATGACAGGAACATGTGCGGAAAGCACCCTCCACTGCGGAAATCCACCGCATGCTAACAATCGGATCCCTGCCCCCATCGAACATCGGAGGCGAACAAGCCGAAAAGTCCTTATAACTTGCATCCCTCGCACGTGACGTGACCTAAGTAGCCAGTCGTTCCTCGAGCATTGCCCATAGCTCAGCCTTAATCGTACCAAAGAACTGAGGTATCGCAGCCAACACTTCCCGCGAAACCTCCTCCGCTATCAGGTTACGGAGATTCTCATCAGTCGGTCCTCCCCCACTCGAGGCACCCGTATCTGGTCCACCATTGCTTCGAGTGACTGCCATTCTGAAATGCGCAACAGTTCTAATATCAATACTCGCGTCACTCCTATCTATCTAACTACTTGACTTTTTAGGACTTTGTTTGACTACTCTTGACTCAAGCGTGAATCCTGTGCTTTCGGTAATACTGGCCTGGTACTACCTTCCACACCTATTCGCCCTTGTTCCAAGTTCGTCAACCACCCTCCTAAAACGTCACACGCACTAAACCATTTCCTTTGACTCATGTGGTCATGCACCGTGGTGCCTAATCTTTTGATCTAACCCTCCATCTCACACGTGCCTAAGAGAACTATTGCTAATGTCGTCGAGTCACCTCACGGACGCACAGCCGTACACAATCAGGAATAAGATAGATGTTTGAATAACTGATCTACCCTAAAGTCACAACCAAACAAGGAACAGCCAGTAGGGCCAGACCAAGAATTCTTAGGCTATCTTACCCTAATTGTATATAACCTACCAGCATTCACTAAGCAACCTAACGACAGTAGCATAAAATTCCAAGGCAGCATATAAGGCACAAACGGTCTACAGAGTATATTATCCAGGCAGCCTTACATCCTAGCACAATACATTTTATCACATAATACAAACTTGGCATCGGTAATTGGGAATCACAAAACTTACTTGAGCTCGGCTGACGGTTCGCATCGCATCTTCTTTTACTTTAATTTAACCTTCCAAAAACATTTTCTTAACAAAATCATTCAGTCCTAAGTTTGAGTTTGGATTCCCAATACAGTTCATCCAAATCCCTCAAACCAAGGCTCTGATACCAATTTGTAACACCCCAAATTTCAAAATTTCTAAAATTCATTTATTATCAAAGTTTCAATAAAACATTTATTCCAAAAGTAAATCCGTTCGACCTATTTATTAAACCAACAGCGGAAACAATTGAAAATCATAACATAGTTCATTAACATAAATTTTCTTGTATGCGATGCGCCGCCGTCACGCCTTGCCCTTCCCTTTGTCAATCGATTTACCTGAAATATTATAAAAACAACGGGTAAGCTTAAAGCTTAGTGAGTCCACAAATTACCATACATGCCCACACATTAAACAACCCGTCCTCGAGAACGACCCGACCCTACCCGTCATACAACAGCTACGGGCGTCTATCAAACAACAGCTATGGACACGGGAAGGTTCTACCCATCATACAACAGCTATGGGTTCCCGGTTATGGCCCAGCCCATCATACAACAGCTATGGGACAAGGCATAGTCCAACTCGCCATACAACAGCTACGAGGGGACACGCATCAGTACTGAGCCCAACAACAAATAACCACGGATATAGAGCAAATCATATAACTGTAAATAACACACAAGATGCCTAACATGCAACATCATATAGTAAGGTGAGGATACTCACCTGATTCGAAACCGCACAGATATTCTCTAATATCCCCACTTAGCTCGTCCACACACCTAAATCCCACACACATACAACATATCAATTACTGACTAGGCTCTTACAGACCTGTCTAAAGGTTAGACTCACTATTTGCCATCAAACCGTGGTCAAAACTAAATTCCTGGACAAACAGTCGCTCGCCGCGGCGTGGCTCCTCGCCCTACGCGCCGCGGCTACCATTGCACAATTACGGGATTTCAGCCGAGTCCGCGCCGCTGACTTGGCCAGTCCGCGTCGCGACTCGTAACATTCCAAAATGTTTTTCAGTGATTATCAGTACATCAATCGGCTAGGGTTCCTTTCTACACCCTTCCTGGTGTGACATCCGCCTAAAATGGATTCGGGTCAACCCAACCCAATTGGAAATCTAATAAACCCTAATCGAGATTACTTGACGCTAATAGGATCAAAACTCATACACTACGTTATAAATTGATGTTAATAGCAATATAGCATAGTATAACGTTATAACTATAATCAAATTAAATTATGATACCATATTATAATCAAATAAAAGTATAATTCTCTAATTAAATTAAAAGAATCAAACTTGAATGCTATAATTAAACTTCAAATCAAAGTAGATTGTTATAATCAAATAATAACCTATTTTTTTATAAAACTCTATTTTTATAAACACTACATTAAATTTTATAAAAATCTTAAGATGCTTGTGCTAGTGGAAAATTATGAAGACCACCAAAAGCCAAAAGATATTCCCATGGTCTCCCACTCACACCTCCCATCATCTTTCCTTTCCTTTTTCTCTCACCACATTATTCTCATCACCACTCAAACCCTCTCTATTCTTTCTCTCACTCTCAATCTCGAAATTTCTCCAAGAAAGCTTCATTTTCCAGCCAAGAACAATCCCTCATACTCAAATCTTCATCCCTCTTGAAGCATTCCTCAAGGTATGTTGTTAAAAGTTTTAAATTCATACATGAAACAAATTAAATCCACCAAAATATCTAAAACTCATTTTATGTATAAACCTGATTTTTCTCAGAATTCTAATAAAATAAGAAGTTCTGGAAATTTTCAGAAATTAACTCATTTTTATCGAATTATTATAATTATTGCACTAAAATAGGGCAATAATTCATATAAAATACTTTTTGTATTCAATAAATTCTGAGAAAATTATGGGATGACCCATAAACTGAGAAAACATAATTTATAAAGTTTCATGCATTTATATTAATGTTTGATGCTTATTTTGTATTTTATTTTGTTGTAGATAAATAAATTGCAAAATATAGTTATGTATGTTAAAAACTAGATTTTATATTTTTCGCACCTTATTCACATATTAAAGACTCCATGACTAAATTTACAGATTTTTGTAAGAATGTTTCCTTATTTTTCCTGATTTAATGTTTATTTAATGGTTTAAATTGATAATAAATAGCTACACATGTCCAAAAATTATAACACCTTATCAGAATATCATATATAACATGGTAATCATAAATAAAAAGTCTAATTAATTTCTCTTAATATTTTCCTATTATTTATGATTTTATTGATTAGTTAATAATGAAAAACATAAGAAATACTTCCCTTAGTCCAAAATATCCAAACTATTTACAGTAGGCTCAATATAATGTTAGAAAACTATGGTTAATTTTCTAGAATTTTTAGGGATCATTTATTATTTTTCCCGAATTTTGTTGTTGTTTAATCATTAAAATACTAAATAAATACTAAAGCAGTTAAGAAAAATATGAAAATTTTACAGTAATTACTATTTTATGAAATAATTATTTTCTGATAATTTCATAATGTTTCATTACTGTTTAGTATTTAAAACCATTTTCCTAAATATCTAAGCATGTAAAAAAGTATTTTAATGATTATTTCATATAAATAATTGTTTATAATATATAAAATTTGTAAATACTTATAATTTGACTAGTTATTATTTTAATAAGAAATTATTAAAATATTTCCTAAAGTGAAAATATAAATTAATTAAGCAAAGTAATTAATTCAATTTAAAATTCATTTAACATATAAATACATTAATATGCAAAACAAAATTTGGATAATTGTTAATTCATCTAATATAATAATATGTGTCTAAATTATTTTTATTAATACTATATTCCCATTTATCGATTCCTAAACCAAAACTACTAATTATAATAGGTTCCACGTCGTTTTGACCCGAGCCGTCTATCGTACAACACGCGCATTCCTTATTGGACTAATGTGAGTAATCTACCCCATATTTTATAATTTTCAATATTTTTGGGGTGTATCATGTGGTTCTAATATGTTTTCAACTTCATTTTATTATTTTATCACAATTGAGACATTGTTGGGGACATTTATACTTGAATCATTATTTGTATAATTATTGTTTGTTTACGCTACATGTACTTGTAGTGCATTATCATTTTAGTCTAATCTCCATGACTATGCCCGTATTCTTGAGGTACGTTATGGACAATAATAGCGCTATTGGGTTGACCACCCCGCCTTGGGACGCTAAGGTGATTGATTGCACGTGGTTGAGTGTGTATGATGATTAGATGCTCCATCCTATATATATACTTATATGTATATATAGGGTGAGGACTTATTGTTGTTGTTATCATTTGTTAATCAATTTTTGATTTATAAGTTGTTATCTCAATAACACTTGTTTGCCAACTTCAAAAGAAAACAAATTTCAAATTATTCAAAGTCACAATTTTCGTTAATAAAACTAGATTACTCACCAACTCTCGTAGTTGACCTGTTTTTACCCATGATGCAGATTTGAAGAATGAAGTTGATGAAAAGTAGGGTGTACCTTAGAAACCCACAATACTATTTAAATTTCATGTAATAAATGTTGTTGTATTTCGATTTGTATTTGTATGTTGTGGATTTTGTTTGCATACTTAGTACTTAATTGAATCTAATCATATTATAACATAGTTGTCATGAGACTTTGAACAATATATCACGCCTTGATCGATTCCGCCACGGATCGGGGTGTGACAGATTGGTATCAGAGCCCTTGACTATAGGGAATTAGGTTAATTGCCTTGACCTAGTCTATAGCCTCTAGGGTCCTCTCGTATGCTAGTTTATAAAATGCACACACAACTGCATGCAATTCACACTTAGAAAATTCTAGGAATACCTTTGTGTGCTAATTGCTCCCTTATGTGCTTACGTATTACTCATGACACTTATATGTGTGCATACACTTGTAAATTTTCTCTTATTTCTCTGAAAATCACACACATACTCAAGTGGTTTCAAAAAAAAAAATTATACATATATAATCCTTAGAACTCATAGGAAATTCCAAGTCATCCACTCTAGTTGGGTAGGATCATAGTAATGGACGCGTAGTAACTGGAAGGGGGAGGTGCCGGTAGCCCGAAAGTCCTGACTAGGTAAGCATTCGTATACATCCCAATCAACCGAGGGACCAGTTTGCTTACCTGGGGACCAAAGGCGAGAGTTCCCAAACCTATAGGCCAAAGCGCGTCATTCACATTACTTTTGAGCCATCAAAATACCCGACCTTATCAAACGTATCCGAAAGGATACACTCTAAAATGGCCAACTCATTGGACTATTAAGTTCCCTAATGGTCCTAGAAGTGGGAAAACATGTGAAAACTTAGTATTATGGGGGCCCACGCAAATGCTACATGATTCACATTTAACACCCATGGAAAGCCCAGAAGGTGCCCAATACAACAATATTTTTATAAAGTATAAGTACAAGTACATACATACTAGAACAGTGTCATAACCAAAACAATACAAGAGTAATAAGATGAGTTGAACACTACGAGTAGGCCTAGATAGTTATGTAATCATATCTAGGATAAATAGAGCCTGATCAACTCTATTGGTCCAAGGTATGACTAACATGTGTTTAGGAATAATTGTAGTGAACAACAAGTCTAAAAACTTATCAATAACCATATACAAATAAACTCTAAAACAGAATACAAATCTAAAATACTATAGGAGTATTTTATAATACTATAGAACCATACATCTAGACATTTTATGTACATGTTATACCCCTACCCTTACATGGTCGATAATATCTGACCAATAACTATTATCGAAAACCTACAATCATTCCATCTTTAATCTCAATAGCACAAGAATGCCACCTTGTCAAAGTAACCAACATACCATCACACCATCAACAGATCGACCGATGACTCCACTGGTGGACACCGTTATATTTCATGTCGTTGTGGCAGCCGCCATGACAAACATTAGCATTAATGGCATAAACGGAAACAGGAACGGTACCAACGGTTTCATTAGACTAATGTTGGAATTCAATCTGAACGCCGAAAGCAGGCTATCTCACCTGTTAAGTCTTCTGTTTTCTCTTCACTTATGATCTTGAGAAAGTCAGGGTTAAAACCACTCATATCAGAATTAGAAGGTACTTGACTTGGACCTTCCTGAAGAATAGGAATGGTCATACCTTCTATCATAGGATGTGAAATTTCATCATTTACATTCTCAAGTAAATCAAGATTCATATCTTCCTGTTCTAAGAAACTCCAATCTTCATCAAAAAGTACTTGACTTGGACCTTCCTGAAGAATAGGAATAACCATACTTTCTATTATAGGATGTGAGCCTTCATCATTTACATGCCCAAGTAAATCAACATCTATAGCAGAATCGGATGGCAAAGATTGCTGCTGTACATGGGTCCCTGATGAAGTTTCCTCCATCTCCTCGGCCTTTCGTTTCCTGTAAACATCTCTAAAGACAGCTTGCCTAAATTTCTTTGTGGTATCAGTCATCTTCGAACTGGAACCCTCGAATATTGCTTTTTTCTCATTTTCTATACCAAGTATTACGTATGCTTCATTAGCAATATTATTCAATTCCTGTTACATAAATACCTTCAGTCAATACAATCTCATGGTACTAAAATTTTGAAAAAAAAATGCAATTTTTAACCTGAGTATTGTTAATAAGAGTTTCTAGACTCTTAAGCTGTCTTCGAGGCCATTTTGGTATGCCTAACTCCCTACAACGATTCTTCAAATGGGTTGATCCAACGTTGAGTTCCTTTGCAGCTTCCAAAAGAGG
This sequence comes from Cichorium intybus, assembly GCA_023525715.1. Lineage (NCBI taxonomy): Eukaryota > Viridiplantae > Streptophyta > Magnoliopsida > Asterales > Asteraceae > Cichorium > Cichorium intybus. The sequence continues at coordinate 150,506,300 of CM042011.1, forward strand.
CTTGTTAAAGTGCTGAGTTATTGCTTCCTTACTTAATGGCTGTCTAGAACCACTTCCACTGCCAACTACTGTGGTTCTTGGACTCAAAGAATCAAATCCGGTTGTGCTATTGTCATTCAGGATCAATTGAGCATGATCCTGACCAAAGATAAACTTTGGTACAATAACATTAGTATCTGACGTCGACAGTAACTGTTGATTTTCAGCTATGAACCCAGGGTTTTGAAATCCCTCTAGATTTCTTTGAATCATCTGAAGGTGATTCTGGTATTGAAAACCTCCCTCAAACTCGGGATTCATTCCAACACTATCGTTATGAATCACCTGTAGTTGATTGTCATTCTGTATGCTAGCCATGAATCCTTGATTCATGGGGATAATCTCACTATTCGTTAAGTGCTCGTCCATGAATGGATTGTAATCCGTTAAACTATCTATAAGTGGATCTATAAAAAAAAAATAAAATAAAATAAAATTCAACCATCTACAGTAGATGCGACCTTTCGACTACCCAAAGTGCTATTTTTTTCAACATTCACTGCTTAACTCCGATAAGGACAGGGAAAACGAAAAGACTCTTTATAAAAAAAAAATTCTCCTGAAATTGGAAATAATTCAAAGAACATTTAATTAAATAATATCATAATAATGGATTAGAACCTACTCACCTGGCGTATATACAGCTTGTGGTCCACCTGTATCTTGCATATTTTATTCCTCTTATGCGTATCAGCTATAAAATGACATTACAAACATACATACATATACATACATACATATACATACATATATACATACATACAGTACCGCCTATCATCCTCAGACCGATGGCCAATCTGAGAGGACAATTCAAACACTCGAAGATATGTTGAGGGCGTGTGTCTTAGATTTCGGAGGAAACTGGGACTCTCATTTACCGTTGGTGGAATTCTCCTATAATAACAATTATCATTCTAGTATCGGGATGCCACCATTTGAGGCATTGTATGGCCGTAAATGCCGATCTCCTATTTGCTGGCATGAAATTGGGGAGTCTCACGTAATTCGCGCAACAGTGGATTCTCCAATCGTTGGTCCTGAGCTTATCCAGGAAACAACCGACAAAATCACTCAGATTCGCAATAACCTTCTCACAGCTCGTAGCCGACAAAAGAGTTATGCCGACAAGCGACGCAAACCGCTTGAATTTATCGTGGGTGACATGGTCATGTTAAAAGTATCCCCATGGAAAGATGTGGTTCGATTTGGACGCAAGGGTAAATTGGCACCACGCTACGTAGGCCCGTTTAAGATCCTGAAAAGGATCGGACCAGTAGCCTATGAGTTGGATCTACCAACAGAGCTTCAGAAAGTTCACCCACTATTTCATATAGCTAACCTCAAAAAGTGTTTAGTAGACGAGAACATTCATGTTCCTCTCGAGGATATCCAAATTGACGAGACAATGCAATTTATCGAGAAACCCTTGGAAATTGCCGACCGGAAGGAAAAGCAACTCAAAAGAAGTCGCATTCCCCTGGTCAAGGTCAGGTGGCAGTCGGCACGTGGACCCGAGTATACATGGGAGCGTGAGGATCATATGCGTACCAAATACCCGCATCTTTTCTCTTAAGGTACTTTCTTATTAAATTTCGGGACGAAATTTCCTAAAGTAGGGGAGACTGTGACATCCGCCTAAAATGGATTCGGGTCAACCCAACCCAATTGGAAATCTAATAAACCCTAATCGAGATTACTTGACGCTAATAGGATCAAAACTCATACACTACGTTATAAATTGATGTTAATAGCAATATAGCATAGTATAACGTTATAACTATAATCAAATTAAATTATGATACCATATTATAATCAAATAAAAGTATAATTCTCTAATTAAATTAAAAGAATCAAACTTGAATGCTATAATTAAACTTCAAATCAAAGTAGATTGTTATAATCAAATAATAACCTATTTTTTTATAAAACTCTATTTTTATAAACACTACATTAAATTTTATAAAAATCTTAAGATGCTTGTGCTAGTGGAAAATTATGAAGACCACCAAAAGCCAAAAGATATTCCCATGGTCTCCCACTCACACCTCCCATCATCTTTCCTTTCCTTTTTCTCTCACCACATTATTCTCATCACCACTCAAACCCTCTCTATTCTTTCTCTCACTCTCAATCTCGAAATTTCTCCAAGAAAGCTTCATTTTCCAGCCAAGAACAATCCCTCATACTCAAATCTTCATCCCTCTTGAAGCATTCCTCAAGGTATGTTGTTAAAAGTTTTAAATTCATACATGAAACAAATTAAATCCACCAAAATATCTAAAACTCATTTTATGTATAAACCTGATTTTTCTCAGAATTCTAATAAAATAAGAAGTTCTGGAAATTTTCAGAAATTAACTCATTTTTATCGAATTATTATAATTATTGCACTAAAATAGGGCAATAATTCATATAAAATACTTTTTGTATTCAATAAATTCTGAGAAAATTATGGGATGACCCATAAACTGAGAAAACATAATTTATAAAGTTTCATGCATTTATATTAATGTTTGATGCTTATTTTGTATTTTATTTTGTTGTAGATAAATAAATTGCAAAATATAGTTATGTATGTTAAAAACTAGATTTTATATTTTTCGCACCTTATTCACATATTAAAGACTCCATGACTAAATTTACAGATTTTTGTAAGAATGTTTCCTTATTTTTCCTGATTTAATGTTTATTTAATGGTTTAAATTGATAATAAATAGCTACACATGTCCAAAAATTATAACACCTTATCAGAATATCATATATAACATGGTAATCATAAATAAAAAGTCTAATTAATTTCTCTTAATATTTTCCTATTATTTATGATTTTATTGATTAGTTAATAATGAAAAACATAAGAAATACTTCCCTTAGTCCAAAATATCCAAACTATTTACAGTAGGCTCAATATAATGTTAGAAAACTATGGTTAATTTTCTAGAATTTTTAGGGATCATTTATTATTTTTCCCGAATTTTGTTGTTGTTTAATCATTAAAATACTAAATAAATACTAAAGCAGTTAAGAAAAATATGAAAATTTTACAGTAATTACTATTTTATGAAATAATTATTTTCTGATAATTTCATAATGTTTCATTACTGTTTAGTATTTAAAACCATTTTCCTAAATATCTAAGCATGTAAAAAAGTATTTTAATGATTATTTCATATAAATAATTGTTTATAATATATAAAATTTGTAAATACTTATAATTTGACTAGTTATTATTTTAATAAGAAATTATTAAAATATTTCCTAAAGTGAAAATATAAATTAATTAAGCAAAGTAATTAATTCAATTTAAAATTCATTTAACATATAAATACATTAATATGCAAAACAAAATTTGGATAATTGTTAATTCATCTAATATAATAATATGTGTCTAAATTATTTTTATTAATACTATATTCCCATTTATCGATTCCTAAACCAAAACTACTAATTATAATAGGTTCCACGTCGTTTTGACCCGAGCCGTCTATCGTACAACACGCGCATTCCTTATTGGACTAATGTGAGTAATCTACCCCATATTTTATAATTTTCAATATTTTTGGGGTGTATCATGTGGTTCTAATATGTTTTCAACTTCATTTTATTATTTTATCACAATTGAGACATTGTTGGGGACATTTATACTTGAATCATTATTTGTATAATTATTGTTTGTTTACGCTACATGTACTTGTAGTGCATTATCATTTTAGTCTAATCTCCATGACTATGCCCGTATTCTTGAGGTACGTTATGGACAATAATAGCGCTATTGGGTTGACCACCCCGCCTTGGGACGCTAAGGTGATTGATTGCACGTGGTTGAGTGTGTATGATGATTAGATGCTCCATCCTATATATATACTTATATGTATATATAGGGTGAGGACTTATTGTTGTTGTTATCATTTGTTAATCAATTTTTGATTTATAAGTTGTTATCTCAATAACACTTGTTTGCCAACTTCAAAAGAAAACAAATTTCAAATTATTCAAAGTCACAATTTTCGTTAATAAAACTAGATTACTCACCAACTCTCGTAGTTGACCTGTTTTTACCCATGATGCAGATTTGAAGAATGAAGTTGATGAAAAGTAGGGTGTACCTTAGAAACCCACAATACTATTTAAATTTCATGTAATAAATGTTGTTGTATTTCGATTTGTATTTGTATGTTGTGGATTTTGTTTGCATACTTAGTACTTAATTGAATCTAATCATATTATAACATAGTTGTCATGAGACTTTGAACAATATATCACGCCTTGATCGATTCCGCCACGGATCGGGGTGTGACACCTGGGATCAGAAACTACCCTAAGGTCACTTCCTTATGGACATGCAAGTCCATGCATGTCCTTGGTTCAAACCCTAAGGGCTACAAATCGTCTAAAGCTACAAACCAACTAGTAACACCATATGACGAGATAAAAAGGAAAGTCAGAAGAGTAAATCTTCTTACCTCACTTCTGAAGGACGGAGTGATGCCCACGATCCGTTCTAAACCTTCTCCCGCGTGGATCTCCTTCTTCTAATCTCCCAAAACCTTCAACACCTCGAGACCAAAGAGTATCTGCCGAAACCAGACACCTCTACTCTAGAAACTCTCCAAAAACACGAACCCTAGGGCTGGGGTCCTTTTTATAGGCGTTTAAATCCGAATTAGGGTTTTTCATGACTGCGGCGCACCGCGCCGCGGATTCTTTAGAACCGCGCCGCGCGTACAAATCCTACGCGATTCTAGATTCTTGCAAAAGCCGCGCCGCGGATTCCTTCGGGCCGCGACTCGGCGGACCGGGTCTTACAGAGCAAAAAGGCTTTGGGGTTAAGTGGCACAAATGGATAAATGCTTGCCTTAGGTCGGGTTCTTCATCAGTCCTTGTTAACGCCAGTCCATCTGAAGAGTTCTCTATGAATCGCGGTCTTCGCAAAGGCGATCCCTTGTTCCCTTTTCTCTTCACTATGGTGATGGAGGGTTTACATTCAGTGATTTCTAAAGCTCTTAATTGTGGTACTTACAAAGGTGTTGACATAGGCGATGACAAAATTCTTTTATCTCATATTTTCTTTGCAGATGATTTTGTGTTTGTAGGTGAATGGTCACTGGAAAACGTGCTAAACCTGGTGCGTATTCTTTTTTGCTTCCAAAAGGTGGCGGGTCTAAAAGTCAATATGGAAAAAAGCCTTCTCTTTGGAATTGGTCAGACGCTAGGAGCAGTGGAGTCGATGGCTTTGATTATTGGGTGCAAAGCGGGTCAATTCCCTTCTAATTTTCTGGGGATGCCAATTGGTGTTAACTCGGGATCAAATAGGTCATGGAAACCTTTGATTGAGAAGTTCAAAGCAAAGTTAAACAGATGGAAGATGAAGACTCTATCGATGGGGGGACGACACATGTTGGTTTGTAACGTCCTAGGCGGCATTGGGACGTATTTATTTTCGTACTTTTAGGGTCCCAAAAAGTATTATTAAAATTCTTGAAGGCATAAGGCAGAACTTTTTCTGGGGTGGGGATTTGAAAAAAAGGAAAACGGCTTGGGTCAAATGGGAAAATGTGTTAGCGGACAGAGAGAAAGGAGGGCTGGGAATAGGGAGCCTTGCGGATTTGAACAAGGCGTTATTAGCAAAATGGTACTAGAGGTACTGTAAGGAAAGGTCAGCGCTTTGGAGGAATATTATAGATAGTATCCATGGGGAAAACTCTTGGAATGAGCACAGGTATGATATCAAATCGGGTCATACATGGAAGAGAATTGTTCAGCAATGGAATCAACTCAAAGATCTTGATTTAGATCCTTGTCAATGCATAAGAAGAAAAGTGGAGAATGGGCAAAACACAAAATTTTGGAGTGATAGATGGATTTCTGAAGAGCTTCTCAGTTCTAAATTTCCTCGATTGTATAGTTTGGAGATTAACAAAAATGTTAATATGGCAGAAAGGATTGGAAGCAATGGAGGTTTTTGGGAGTGGAGAAGGACAATTAGACAAGGAAGAACTAATGAAGAATTCAACCAACTTAAAGACTTAATTCAGAATGTGGTGCTTTCAAATAAAGAGGATTTGTGGGTTTATGAAGGGGGTCCTAAAAAAAGCTTCTCGGTGGCCTGGTTGCGACAACAAATAGCAGATAAATCGCAAATGAAGATAGGGGAGAATAGACGGAACAGGTGGCTTCTAAAGAAAATAGAGATTTTTATGTGGCGATTCCATTTAAACAAACTAGCGGTCAAAGAAAATTTAGCTAAAATGGGTTTAGGGGGCGATGATCTGAGGTGCGTCTTATGCTCTAATGCAGTGGAATCTGAAATTCATCTATTCAACGAATGTAAATTTGCTACGGATGTTTGGGAGAAGGTGCATTCGTGGTGGGGCAGGAGGCCCTCCAACATCTCGAGTTTAGAAGACATTCCTTATCGCTTGGCAATCCATTCAAACTCAAATATTCATATAAAGATCCTGAAAGTGGTGGGGGCTATTGCTGTTAGGTTCATTTGGATGGCTAGAAACAAGGCCATCTTCAAAAATCAGGTGGTTAAGATCGAAGAGGTGGTCCACGAAATCCAAAAGGAGTCTTTTTTGTGGTTAGAAAATAGGACTAGTAAGATTTCTATAGATAGAAACTTGTGGGTCATGTCCCCAAATTTAGCTACTTCGGTGTTGTAATTTGTACTGGTGTTTGGGTTGGCTTAGCAGCTTGCTGGGTCGCCCCTTACTTTTTTATTTGAAGTTGCATTTTCAATATATATATATATATATATATATATATATATATATATATATATATATATATATATATATATATATATATATATATATATATATATATATATATATATATATATATATATATATATATGAAGGTTCAAATGAGAACAATTTCAATAATTATTGAAATTGAGAACGTGAGAACAAATATAAGACACACATTTTTATAATAGGCCCCCATCCGCCCCCTTCAACCACAACCACCACCAAACTTCTATGCCTCCACCACCTCCCCTATCCACCGCCAACCCATCTTACCCCACCCATTACCGCTCAACCTCAACCACCAGCACCCACCACACCCTACCCCCCACCAAAAAAAAATTAATTTTTTACCACCCACTCCCGCTCTACCCCACCCACCAGCACCCACCCTACCCTACAACCCCACCCCCGTTCACCAAAACAAAAAATTTTAATTTTTTTACCACCCCCTTCCGATCCACCACATCCACCAACACCCACCTTACCTTAACAGCCCACCCTACCATACACTACCCCCCCCCCCCCCACGAAAATAAAATATTTTAATTTTTTTAACACATACATCTGCTCCACCCCATCCACCAGCACCCACCTAACCTACCCACTCCACCCCACTCTACACCTACCTCGCCCGCCAAAATTTTTTTAATTTTTTTACCACCCACTCTCGCTCTATCCCACCCACCAGCACCCACTCCCGCTCAACCTCACCCACCCCACCCTACCCTACCCACCCCCCCCCCACCAAAAAAATTATTTGTTCACCACCCACTCCCGCTCCACCCCACTCACCAGCACCCACCCTACCCTACCCACGCCACCCTTACCCTACCACACCCTCCCCGCCTACAAAAAAATAAATTTTAATTTTTTTTACCACCCAATTCCGCTCTACCCCACCCACCTTACCCTACGCACCCCATCCCACCCTACCATACCTACCCCGCCAACAAAAAAAATAATTTTTTTACCATCCACACCCGCTCCACCCCACCCACCCTACGCTACCCACCCCACCCCACCTTCCCCGCCCACAAAAAAAAAATAATTTTTACCACCCACTCTCGTTCCACCCCACTCTCCAGCACCCACCCTACCCAACTCACCCTACCCTACCCACCCACCCACCCTACCCTACCCCACCCCCCCGCCTACCCATTTTTTTATTTTTTCACACTCCCGCTCCACCCCTCCCACCAGCACCCACCATACCTACCCACCCCACCCCACCGTACCCTACCCCGTCCACCAAAAAATAAATTTTTTAATATTTTTACAACCCACTCCCGCTCCACCTCACCCTACCCTACCCACCCCATGTCACCCTACCCTACCCCGCCCACCAAAAAAATTTTAATTTGTTTTACCACCCAATCTCGCTCCACCCTACCCACCAGCAACCACCCTACCCTACCCACCCATCCTACCTTGCCCACCTACCCCTCCCCACCACAAAAAAATTGTACCACCAACTCCCGCTCCACCCAACCCACCAGCACCCACCCTACCTACGCCCACCAATATTTTTCACTCACTCTTGCTCCACCCCACCAACGAGCAACCACCCAACCTACCCACCACAACCCCCGTACCCTACCCGTACTACCCCCATCCCTACCGTACCATCACCCCGCCAACCGAATTTTTTTTTTTAATTTTTTACCACTTACTCCCGATCCACCCCACCCTAACACACCCCACCCGACCAAACATCACCCCACCCTACCTTACCCCTACCACCCCCTCCCTTACCTTACCATCACCCCCACCAAAAATATTTAACTTTTTACCACTCACTCCCGATCCATCCCACCCTAACCCACCCTACCCGACCAACCAGCACCCCACCCTACCTTACCCCTACTACCGCCACCCCTACCCTACCATCACCTCGCCCACCAAATTTTTTTTAATTTTTTACCACTCACTCCCGATCCACCCCACCCCACCATTCACATGTACATATTCATAAGTGAATGATATACTTTTAATCATATGTGAATAGTTCAACCATATGTGAATAACAATGTTTAGTCGCATGTGATTAAATACATATGATAGGAAAATTTATTTAAAAATAAAAAATTTGTTATGTACATATTTACATATGAATAACATGTGAGTAACTTAATTATATGTGAATAACAAGGTTATAATCAATGTGAATAATAGGGTTTTATCACATGTGAATAGCTTAATCATATGTGATCAACAATATTTAATCACATGTGATTAAATACATATAATTAAGAAATTCTATTTAAACATAAAAAAATCGTTACGTACATATTTGCATATAAATAACATGTTTTAATCACATGTGAATAACAAGGTTTAATCACATGTGATTGAAGAAAAAACATATCACATGTGAACAAGATTTCAGAATCATATATGATTAAGTACTTAATAACAAGGTTTAATCACATATGATTGAGGAAAAAACATATCACATGTGAACAAGATTTCAGAATCATACATGATTATGCGCTTAACGGTACGTGAACAAGCCTACAGCTCCACCCCACCCACTAGCACCCACCCCACCCCACCCTTCCCTACCCCTCCCCGACCCACGAAAATATATTATATTTGAGTATATTCACATATGAATAACGCGTTCTAATCACATGTGATTGAATACGTATAATAACAAAAATTATTAAAAAATAAAAAAAGTTATATTTGAGCCTATTCACATGAAAATAACAAGTTCTAATCACATGTGAATAACATGTTTTAATCACATATGAATAACAGGGTTTTATCACATGCGAATAACTTAATCATATGTGATGAAACCTTATTATTCATATGCTATTAAACATTGTTATTCACATATGAGATTCAAACTAAAAAGACACAAAGTGCATATTTGACCATAACTGAATCATCAATAATTGAATCCTCATATTCTTTCAAAATCATATACGATTATCTCGGCGGTATAAATTACAAGAATGGTCCTCGTTCTTTCAAAATCATATACGATTGGAATAACCTGAAACAAAGAGTCGAATTAGTTCACAGCTCAGCTTTCATAGAATTTGAATTGGTTGCACCAACAATATATTGTCATGACAATAGATTTTCCTATGGCCCCATCACTTACTCATTCTAACATTGAAACGACCAAACGAACACTTGTCCTTCCCTCTAATACAAATATTGCCAACATGGTCTTTCCCATGAGGCATCCTGAAAATATTTGGATAAAATGCATCTATTAGTGCCTCTTTAGATTTACCTTTTCAGAATCTGCATGTGACTATCGAACATATATAATATAGAGTACTAGGTTCTTTAGCCATAAATATGTATACGCTAAGTACTAGGTTATTTTATGATATTCTTTTAGGATTGTATCCATTTTTTATTCTGAATTCGAGTACTAGGTTCTTTAGCCATAAATATGTATACGCTAAGTAAATTCACTTGAAGCTATGTAATTGATACACATTTAGAAAATGTAAATCAAATAACCAATATATGAATGATAAATTTCAAACAAAGCATGCATGATATTGGGTATTGAATTAAAGAAAATAATGTGGAGCATTAATTGTTCCAAGTTTCTGAATTCCTTTTTCCGGCACACGTGACTCAACCAAAATTCAATTTGAATTTACTTATTCTGGTGAATGATATATTTTGGAATAGCTGGCTAGAACATTAAATGCAAAACAACCCTCAATGTCCATGCATGTAGAAAAAGTTGAATTATATTACTGTTCACATGGCTATCTCTCCGATTATGACAAGTCTCTTTCATGTGCTGCAAGTGAAGACATGAGACATATATGCACTTTATTTTATAAGACTTGAACCTACGATCAAATGGTTGAGAGAATTGAAGGTATTGCTAGTTGATAACAATAATTATTAGCATATGCATAGGTTCTGCGAAAAGTATACTAATAATTGATGCTATAAATTCGCAACTCTTTCAGTTCTTAACTGTACAATGTTATGTCATTGGGGAATTTTATCAAACATATGGTGGTCATGGAAATAGAGAGATGAGACAATGATTATCTGCATAGGGGGAATACATACAGATGTACACATAGATGCACCAAAACCTATCTGTATACACATAGAAACACACATTGACCAATTTTCTTTAATTAGAAATTAGAATCGAATGTACCTCGCTTCAATTTTAGAGAATCTGAGATGGAAGCCTTCCATAGTAGATTACAGAGTAATCACTGAATTCCAGCAGCTGCAGAGGCGGCCCCTTTAGTACTACGACAGCATCTCCGGCGGGGGATTTGTTTATTAGGAGGATAGATTGCCGACGGGAACGGTGGGTGTTCGATAGGTCTGGAGTTTTGGACATTTCACTTTATTCTGCCATCCAAAAGCGGTCCTTATCGATTAAATAACCATTTGAACTTGCGAAGACTTGTACTATGCAAATAAACTGGAATTGAACTAGCAATTGAAGCTAAACTGCAATTGAAGCTAAACTGGACAAACTGCAATCGAACCTAAACTTTAGTAGACAGAGAATCGAACCTTCAATTGAAGCAATCCAACCTGCAACTGAAGCAATCTAACCTAAACTCCAACAAAATCGATGAAGCTATATCACGAAACTGAAGGGGGAGATTAGCAATGCGTCGGTGGGAGGCGAGTGGTGGATGGGTGGCTTTTTTTTAATTGTGTGGTCTAAAATTGTTCTCATGTTCTCAATTCAGGAATTGTTCTCATTTTAACCGTCCCATATATATATATATATATATATATATATATATATATATATATATATATATATATATATATATATATATATATATATATATATATATATATATATATATATATATATAGGGTTAGGATCCTGTAGGAACCCAAAATCCGGTAGAAACTGCGAGAACTCTTCTCGTCCAATCATTCTCCTAAGGGCAATAACGTCAAACATCTTCCTTCGACGTGACGCAATCACGTGTGACGCACGTCCACGGAACGAAATACGGACTCGAGGATACAGTTATATGTGACGCATGTTCGATTATACTCCGTTTTTAGATTTTTATGTATTTTTATTATTTTATTATTTTATTTTTTTGAATGCTATAGTACTCGATTTTTAATTTTTAATATTTTTTAATCTTAATTTTAACATTTTTTTTCGTATTTTTAATGTAATCATTTTTTATTATAATATTTTTAATCATAACGTTTTGGATCATAACATTTTGGATTATAGTTTTTTTGCATCTTGGATAATAAGTTTTGAATCATTTTGTCGTTGTATGTTTTTTAACTCGTTTTGGATCATAACGACTTTTGGATCTTGAATCATAACGAATATTGCATCTTGGATCATATGTTTTGAATCATAAAACATATTTTGGTTTTAATATTTTTGGATCATATGTATTTTTCTGCTATTTTGATGAGTTTTTTACTTAAAATATAAAAATGAACAAGAAAAAAACCCTTTTTTCTAAAAATTCTTTTTGCAAACTTACTAATATAATATCTACAATGATCCCTAAGATTTTCATAATTTTTGGAAATTTTTTTTAATTTTTTATTTTTTATAAAAATAAAAAATAAAAAATATTTTTTTTTTCAAATTTTCATGATTGTACTTGTTTTGTAGAGAATTAAATTTTAAGAACTTTAGTTTTTTCAGATTTTTTACAGAAAAAAAAGTTATGGTCAAAATACAAACTGGGTGGAAAAATAAAATAAGTTAGCCAATCACAAGTCGCCACGTGGCGCGTGGAGAGTGGGGCGCGTGAGAGTCTCAAAATGGCTGGAATGTTACGTAGCTTTGATTTGTAAGTTTACTTAAATGCCCTTACAAAATTTTATTTCCCTCCCTCTTAGTTTCTGATATTTACAAAAAACAACCCCTGAATTTTAGTACATGATCATTATTTGCACATTGAATCTAGTCCATCCATTTTTTAAGATTAAAGGTCCAGATTTGTCCTCACGGTTCTTACCGGATTTTGGGTTCCTACACGATCCTCCTTCTATATATATATATATATATATATATATATATATATATATATATATATATATATATATATATATATATATATATATATATATATATATATAATATACGAGGACTTTTGGCTATCTGTAGTGAGGAGAAGTATTGTATGCCATGTGGAGTGTCTAAATGAGTCTGATTTTAGAATACTCGCCTTTGGGATGCCTTTGTTTCCTACAGTGGCCTTCAATTGCGTGAGGTTCTTTGCTTGGTTGTAGTTACAATTTTATTTTGGTCGTTTAATGAAAACTTTTGATCTTCAAGCTACATTGTAAATGGTTTTTCAATGTATAAATGAGGTATCTTTGAGTTGTCATTGTTATTAAGAAATAATGTTCAACGAGATTAGCGTAAGTTTTAACTCATCTTATTCATTTTTTCTTGTTCAGATGAAACTTTAATTAAGAAATAATGTTCATTGCGATTATTGTAAGTTTTAAGACATCTTATTCCTTTTGTTTTGGTTGATGAAATATCATAATTAGTATTTTTCTTCGTTGTGGAATCAAAATATATGTACATGAAGCCGTCAGACTTGAAGAGCGTTGATATGGTTTTAAAGAGCGTTGATATGGTTTTAGCAGACCAAGGGCTAGTAATATGACATATCAATATTTCTTAACTTTTGTTTGCATTGGTTTAATTTTTTCCCTTCGTTTGTTTGTAGATAACTGTAGCAAAAGCGTATTTCTGCTACAGTTAAGAAGAGTCTTATTGGGAAGTTTGAATAATAGATTGTTTACCTGACAGTTAGAAAATTTTAGATGTTTGTGTAGCAAATATCATATATGGGTAAAATGTTAAAGAGTTTTACTATGTAGCAATTAGGGTTTGCTGTGTAAAGGTTGAGGTCACAAGAAATTCTAGCCTTTGGCACCGAACATAAAGTAGTCAGAATCGAATACTCTCCAGGTCGGTACCAAGTAGGGGTAAACGAGCCGAGCTACTCGTGAGCTACTCGGGATCGACTCGTTAAAAGCTCGACTCGAGCTCGAGTTAAACGAGCTTGAGCCGAGCTCGAGCCTTGTTTTCAGGCTCGTTTATTAAACGAGCTTGAGCCCGAGCCTCACTATCAAGCTCGATTTAGGCTTGCGAGCTTAAACGAGCCTGTATATTTTATATAATATTCTTTTTTATTTTTTATTTTATATATTAATTCATTAATAAATATTAATTTATTTATTAATAAATATTAAACGAGCCTAAACGAGCCGAGCTCGAGCCTTGTAACTTTTAAACGAGTCGAGCTCAAGCTCGAGCTCCATAAATTTAAACGAGCCGAGCTCGAACTCGAGCCCTATAAATTTAAACGAGCCGAGCCCGAGCCTAACCGAGCTCGAGCTCGGCTCGGCTCATTTACACCCCTAGTACCAAGTATATGTTCTGCGCAACATATTTCATGAGAAAAAAAAATTCAAGTTTATACTTGCACAGAACATTATTTGAAAATAGTTACAACTTTGTCTTTACAATGCAACCAAATTCCAACATAATTGAACGTCTTTTTCTTGATGAGCAATTCTCAGCACCGAACATAGTATTGTTGTTTTATTCCACAAGTAAAATATTACATATCACATATAAAAACAAAATACACAATTAAATATTTCATGTAATTCTCAAGATCTTTTTTTTTTTTTTTTTTTTTGTTTAAAGGCTTCCACCAGATCTTTATACAAATTCACAAACACTTTCTCATTGTCAATTTCTTAATTTGGATATAAAATAGCAAAATATTTTCTATCAATTGTAATAGGTCGAATTTCACAGGCAAAGAACGACCCGTAAGGTGGACCTTAGGCTTCTTTGACTCAAAGATTCGGATTTCAGCACCACAATTGATATTCTTTTATGTTTTCACTTTTAGTTTAATGATCTTTAGTTTAGTTTAGTTTCAATTCTCTTGTTTCTGGATTGTTTAGAACAGTAGCAGTAGTTTAGTTGATGTTATTTTCGGATTTCAATACTCATTGTCCTCTGGATTTGGTTTTTCATTCAAGTAATCATTCGGTTTGATGTTTATTTGCACTTTTTCGGTATTATTGATGTTTGTATGTGATTTGAATGTGTTTCGTTTGATTGTTTCCTTTTGAATTCTGGATTTAGTTTCTGATTTCAGTGAGTAACTTTAGTTTAGAATTTGGTTTAGTTTAGTTTACGTTTATGTTTGATTTGGTTTTTGGCAATTGTTTTGATATTGTTTTTATTGGTTTTTGGGAAAGTAGAAATAGACCTGCTGGCTTTAGTGTGACACTACAGTTGGTATACTATCGTTCTATCTTGACCACCAAACTCTGCGGATCGACCCTTGCTACTTCTATACTAGTTAGTTGGTGAGGTTTGTTTTTCTATTTTTGCACGCATATCGACCTAGGTGTGTCTGGGGGTGGCTGAATTAGAAGTGTAGATTGGTTCCCTGTTGGATAAATTGGCGATCAAGAGTCCACGGTTGCAGGTCAACAGGAGTCGATAGGAATGTTGGAGGGTTAGGTTCTTCAACAAATGAATGATATGTGTTGGGTTTTGTATGAAGATGTTAAAAGAGTCATTGATCAAGTTTTTGAGTCCCTAAAATTCGCAAATGCAAATAAGGATCTTAAAACCATTTTCCTCGACCATGGTAGGTTTTAGGTATTTGAGCAGATGAAAGAGAGATTTGATCTAGTTGTGGAGTGGGATAGTCACCCGTATTACGAATAGGATTGCATGTATGAAATAGGTTTATGACGATTTGATGGGCGGAGACTTCCTAAATAATTTGAGCTTTCAAATTGCTTCTGTTGTTGTCCTTTGCATGTTTGTTGCTCCTCCAGATCATATGGTCAGCCCGACTTGTGTATGATTATGATTGGTGGTGTTGAATTTATTGGTGGTACTTCTGGCATTTTGGATGGATTATTGAACTATGTTTTGCTGTGTTGCTACAATTTGCATGTTGTTCGTTGTTTGCATGTGTTTCAGATAGTTTTACCATTTTTGGTGGTTGTTTGGCTTGCTTTAATGCTCTTGATTGTGATACAAACTCTAATTTTTATTTTTATGTATTGTCTTGTGGCAGGGAATGCAGCCTTGGTTGCCTTGGTCTATTTTTGGTATTGATTGTTCCTTTCGTGTGTTTTGCATGTTGGATGCTATTTTCATTTGTATTTCTTCTTGAGGTGTTATGGTATACGGTGAAAGAAGTACCTTTAGGTTGTGGCTAAGCATTGTGTGCTCTTGTGGCTCTTCGTTCAACATCATTTGTGTGTTGTAACTTGTAACGCTCGTTTCCGCATTACAATTTTTATCATTTTTCCGTCGTTTTAAAATAAATGAATAAATATTTACATATAAGTAAAAAGATTAAAGGAAAAACCTTAATTAATCAAAGTTAGTGAAATGGTCATTAATTCATCGTCGATTCCTAGACTGATTCGATGACATGGTGTGTCTTACTAAACCTATGATTCTAAGGACTTAATCATATGTTAATGTCAATTAATTATCCTTATTATCATCATTTACCGACTTAACCCTAGGATTTGATTCATCTCTAGTCACAACTGCCTAATGTTCATAAAACAATCATGATTCAAGCCACATAATCAGAATGGTCATCTAAACCATGTAAGCTTAGCAATAAGTCAAAAACATCAATATATGTTTAACACATATGGTTCTTTGATCAAACAAGTATAATAAATTAAATGACAATTAATAATCAAAACTCAAAACTCAAACCATAGATTTGGGCTTCATCTACCCTAAGAGAAAGCAGAGGGTTTTACCTCATAGGATGACACTAAAAATAGAAAAGAATCAAAATCAAGTTGCTAGACATATGAAATAACAAACCGAATTCGAAACCTAATGATTTTCACGATCAAATCTTCACTTATTTGCTTGGAATCCTTCATTTTCAGTTAAAATCGACTTTTGGGGGGTGTAAAGTCGGTGGAAAACCCCTAGAAAGAAAACTCTCCTAGGTATAGCCACGATAACATCTATTTATAAGGATTTTAATCGACCAACTTAGCACCTCTACTTCATGAAGATAGTGCCGCTAAATCCAACTGGATCGTGACATTTCTGTTATGGTTATCCGCTGCTCGCACCACTAACCTCTACGCATAGTGCCGCTATGGCTCGTCAGCTTCAATTCTTCAACTGCTTCTCATTTAGCTTTACATTTTGTACCTTTTAGCTCAAAATCTTTTCTTTTAACTTGTATGATGTGAATTTAAGATTGATTAAGTACCTTTTGTTCATTATTCACATAAAACACAACTTGTGGAACTTGATATTGCGTGAAATATATGTATAAATATAACAATATCATGAAACATCCAGAAAAATCTCTAAAATAATATCCAATTCATCATCATATAAACCTTTCTCATCCCTTTGATGATTTCTATTCTAGTTCATGAATTAACCATTTTCAAATGGTTCTAAACATACTACTAAAGAAGATAATTTGTATATTATCTCAATTTCAAACTACTCTCACATATCTAACTCATACAAGCGTTTAGCTATTATAGGGTTTGATAATACTTGTACACATATCATAAATCATCATTTAATGATAAAAGTTTGTGAATATACCTTTTTATTCAAGTTGTATGAAGCGATACTTTATTTATCTTGAAGAATCCTTGAAATTTCACCATATGTAGCTCACGAATCTCTTAGACTTGCGCGCTTCGTACTTCACCATTATTTTATCATTTAGGATTAAAATGAAGAAGAAAAGGCTATAATTTGTTACATATTTTCATCTCTAAGCTTTAAAATAGAACATGTGTCCACTTATCTACATGTCAAGCCATAAATGGCATACATGCTTGTAGTGTGCGACCGAGAAGTTATTAGGCTTTGAAAGTTTATAGACGCACACTAGCTCCATTCTAGACTCATTTCTTTATTGTGCGGTCGAGCATGATACTCCAGTTGGGTTTTGTACGGTCGTGCAATAGCACAAAGGTTCCTCGTTTTTGTTATGTACGACCGACTATCAAAAATAAGCATTGGTATGCATGGACTATACACTTAACTCCATTATCCACTATTTGATGATCGTAACTTGTTGCGGACAATTGATACATTAAAAGGGGTGTTTTTTGTCTATACGCCCTTACTTGGAAGCCCGCGAACCTTTGTCAAAACACCACATTACCCCTAGATGTGTATACATACATCAATACTCTTTTCTAGTGATTATACCGACTCTAAACAATCATATCTCCTTCATTATTAGTCTGTTTAGTCAATTCTTTTTGCATCATAACCTATATGCTAATAAGTTTACTTTAGAATCATGAAACTCAAGAAAGATTTCCTCAAAGCCTTTAATCCATGGTCATTATGAATGGATATCAAACTTGTCCTCAACTTCTTATTTTGAACATATGTATTAACACCTTTGAATTTAATTTATTCTAATATATTTCAGACTTTATTGGGACTTTATAAAGCCTTAGTAAAAATTTTAAAGTTTTCTTTTCCATTAGTCCTTATTCTTAAGAATTTACATCCTTTTCTCCTTTTTATGACAGATAACATACATATAAGTGTAATTTATCATTTTATGTTCAAATAAGGTTCTAAACCTATATATTCCAACTGATAAAAAAATTCAACTTGTCTAAACATACACAAGTTGAAAATCATACAAAAAGTAGAAGTCGAGTTGGCGTAGAATTTAGAAATTAAACATTTAAAACGTTTTGCAAACACTTGATTTGTGTTTGTGTTTGTGTTATGGACTTATGTTTATATTACTTCGAACTTGAACAACTATTGGAGCTTTAATTTTTATTTAATTTTATTTGAAGGATTATTTGATTTTTAAGGCTTTTTTCGAAATTTAAATGGGCCAACCCATTTAATAAAAAGCTTGAGTTGGAAAAACTAAAAACAAGTTAACTAGATTTCAACCCATTTAGTAAACAGGTTAACACGGGTTGGTAATTCACAACTCGTTTACTTAAACATGTTTGCTTGGTTAGAGATTTCCAACCCGTTAAATTTAATAGGTTAACTCGTAAATGGCCCATCTCGTTGCCACCCCTAGCTACTTCATAATGTGACCTCTTCTAGTAATGAAGTCGCCAAAACTGGGCAGTGGCATTTTTAAAGGATTTTTAGGGCTCAAACATATAATCTTTCACACACATATTCAAGAGCATTTTGGGGGCTATTTGGAGGGGGTGTTTCTTGACAAGCAAAACCCTTGGAAGTTGAGCAACAACTTGGAAGAAATTTTGGAAGATGGAGCATTTGAAACCTTTGAAGCTTTGACTTTTTCATATTTGAAGGAGTATTTGTTAATAAACTTGTGTAAACTTTTGGTCTTCTAAAATTTAGTTTATTTCTCTATCTTTCATATGTTAGAGATTGTTAAGAATGATGGATTTTAATATAAAATTAGATGTATATGTTTTATATTTCTTGTTTCTAATTTTGTCGATTGAATTGAATATCTTACGCTTAATATTTTGCTTTATTGATCACATTGCAATGTATGTTGGTTATAATTTACTTGAAATAGTGATTTCAATTTGTTATGGGATTTTTGACCTAGGATGAAACATTAGTTAGACAAATACCAACAAAGCCCTAGCAACATGTGAAACATTCATAAACTTAATGAGTTTATTATCTGTTTGGTAATTTGAGGGATATAACAAATCAACTAGTATGAATTCTTGTTACACCTCAACAGAGGGTAATGAAGACTTTAGGGTTTGTCATTTTATATTGGATACTAAATTAAATCGTACTCCCGACTATCTTATTTTATTTACTTTCAATTGGTGATAGTCTTCCATTCTTATTATTGTCTTTTTAGCTTATCTTGTACTTTCTTAAGAATTACAATATATCCCAAATTATTATCATCTAGTTAATTGTTGCTAATTCCTATTTTGGTACTTGATACCGAAGGTTCCATGGATCTATATCCATGTTTTACCATGATATTAATTAATAGATAATGTGCACTTGGCGGTTGTAAAAGAGGGTATGAAAGACCTTGTATCAGGCGAGAAACTTTATGGTATTGACATGACTAAAAGTATTCTTTTACTTACTAGTTTATATTCTTTTATGTGGGATGATTCCATTGGCTTATAAGTAGAATCTTGGATGAACTTACATCGCAAACTTTGATCCCAAATTTAAGAACACCAATGATATAAAAGTTAAATTTTGTGAAAGTGTGAGCATCAAAACATTTCAATGGTTGATGACACGGGACTCCACTCGATTTTGCAATGTCATCGTCTATTGATATCCTATGACAATCTAAAATAAAAATGCCATCCTCGACATTTTAACTAATTTTATTTGCACGAACTATCAAGTCAAGTTTGTCATTCGAGTAGAAGCATGGCGGCATGCACTACCAAGGAGAGACTACAAGGATAACCGAGTGCACCCTGACATGGGTGGCCACCTTTATATTGACAACAAATATCCATTTTTGGGTGGTTGTGTCGTATTTACTTGCGTTTAGTTTTAGGTTGCATTTATTTTTTGTATTCTTGCATCAAAAAACAACTAAAAAAGATTTTCATGTTTCCATTTTTAAACTTCTCATTTTATTTTGCATTGCACGTAGGTTTTAGGACCATTTTCATTCACTTTTCTTGATTTACCTATCTCCATTCTCTTCCTTTAGAACACCTTAGTTGCTGATTGTGATACCACAATCGGCCTTGGTCCTAATAATTATTGCTTAGCACTTGTGTTTTATGTAACTCCTCCTAAAACTCTAGATTACTCTTAGGAACTTTTATTTGTTAAATTGTATAACATATGCACTTAGGGTAAGTTATAAAGTATTTCTTGTAAAGTATGTGCTAAAATCAAAATCTGAAAGAAATTCTTTCACTCATTGTCTCATATATATCGACATCTTATAGTAATTCATTATACAAGATAAAATTTATTGGCATCTGATATTGAGAACTTTGACGGCGGGATCAAAACCCTAGCGGCAAAACCCTAAGGCGACTAACGGCGCTTAATTTTTCGGAATTTTTCCAGCGATCTAGGCGGGATCAAACGCTTTCGTTGGTTCTCTCGGGACCGATCCTTTCACGTTTCGGCGATTTCGGAGTAAAAAAACCTAACAGCGAGATCAAACGCCGGCAAGTTTTCAAACATGGTGGATGATGGTGATTGGAAAACGGCAGGAAGGAGAAGGAGGGGAGAAGTGTTTCATCGATTGGGACAACCTAAATCAATTTCAGGGGATCGGAATTCACAAAATTTGAAAGTGGTAAGTGAGATATCAGTACCCATATATGTTACGAATTTTCCAGCGTCTATTGATCGTTTGACTTTATGGATATTATGTGAGAAGTTTGGAACTATTGTTGATGTTTTCATCTCTAAAACCTTTCAAAGTTCGGCAAGTATTATGACTTTGTTAGGTGATGCAGAACTCATTGCTAAAAAGTTATGCATGCTGTGGATCGGGTCCTTTAAATTGTTTGCATCTTTGTGTGTGCATCGCCGTGGTACGGTGAAACCTAGACAACCACATGTCGTAGGGCCTAAAAAACAACAATCTGTAAATGGTCATGAAAGGGTGTCTGTTGAGAAGACGTATGCCCAGGTGGTCAATCCCAAGATAAAGTTTGTTGTTACTAGAAGTTCTGATGACATCCTACAATTAAAGTCAGGTGATTTAATTTTTGATCAAAAGAACATTATAAAGATGTTAATGAGAAATGTTAAACAATTTTCTATGCTATCTACAATGATCAACATGTGCAAGACGTAAGGGTTTCTAGAAGTGGATATTAAATACCTTGGGGGATTGTAGGTATTATTGGAGTTCCAATCACAAAAATCTGCTATAAATTTTTGGAATAATGGAGTGGTTAATTCGTGGTTTAATGAATTACTAGACTGGTCTCGTGTCTTTGTGTGTAAGGAGAGGTTGGTATGGTTGGATATTGAAGGCATGCCAATAAGGTCATATAGTAAGTCGAATTTTACAAAGGTTGGAGCTAAATAGGGAGAGGTGGTCTTTATGGATCATAATCTGGGCATAAATCTAGCTTTGAACAGGATTTGTGTCGAGACAAAATGTATGGGTATTATATCTGAGGAAGTCTCGGTGTTGGTTGATGATCAATTGTTTGTATTTCATGTTCGTGAGGCGACGAGTTGGTCTCTAATTTTTGTAAAAGAAACTGAGCAAACAGAAGATCAAGATGATCCATTGTTTCGTCTTGTTGGTAGTAATGAAGATGAAGATGATTGGAATAGTGAGGTATCCTTACACGATGAAACACATGAATTGGAGACGGCTCAAAGTTCAGATCCTTTTGGTGCGAGGGATCTTATAATAGAGGATACAAAAAAGTCCATAAGGAAAGGAAGAAAAGGCATGCAGATGGCTATGTAGTCGAAGATGGGCAACAAAATGGTGCAGCGAGTGATGGGAGTGTACGGCAAGATGATTCCCAATCAAATTTTCTGGAGAGACCCCTAGGATTTGATACTTCAGACCATACTCAATCGTGACCTTCACATCCTCCGGGCTTCCCGGAAAAATTAACTCTTGGTGTGAGATTTGTACAGCTCACCCGTGGAGAAGAAGCTTCCTATGGGTCTTTCAGTTCAGAAACATGCAAACACTCTCCCAAACAGCCTTCGGTTGTTGAGGGCTTGGATGCTTTAATTGAAATAGGCTAGGCGATGTGGTATAACATGAATGGTTGTATCAATGACAAGTAGGAGTTTGTTTCTAGGATGCGAGTGAATCAATGTTCTCAATGAATTGCATCTCCTTAAATTTGCAAGGATTTGGTTATGTGGAGAAGTGGGTGTGGTTAAGGAAACTGTGCAATAAGCATCGTGTTAATTTTTTGTCAATCCAAGAAACGAAAGTAAAAGACATGACTGCCATGATGGTTAGACCGGTGTGGGGTAATTCTCATTTTGACTTTGTTCATTCTGATGCTCATGGACAATCAGGAGGTATTTTGGTGGCTTGGGATCCGACTTGTTTTTCTTCAAATAAAGTCATGTTACATCCTAATTATGTGGCGGTGGAGGGGACATGGGTGTACAATAAGATTGATGTTGTTATGATTTCAGTTTATTTTCCACAAGAGCTTGACAGAAAGAATGTTGTGTGGTAGTCTTTATTGAGGTTGTTTAGAATAACTAATAAAGAAATAGTGGTCATGGGCGATTTCAATGAAGTGCGTGACGGGTTCGAAAGATTTGGTTCGATTGTTAATGTTTCAGCGGCACGAGCGTTTAATCAATTCATTATGGAGTCGGAATTGGTTGATATGCCCTTAGGTGGAGGATTGTTTACCTGGTCGAATTCGTGGGGTATAAAGCTCTCCAAACTAGATCGTTTTTGGTTTCGGAGGGTTTGTTGGAGTCATTTCCTAGCATGGCTTCCATGGTTTTAGAGAAGGGGATACCAGATCACAATCCCATTCTTTTGTACGAGCATCACGTGAATTATGGGCCACCCCCTTTTAGACTTTCTCATTAATGGTTTGAAAATGACGACTTCGATAAATTGGTGAAAGATATTTGGGCCACTCCAGTAATGGGGGTCTCGAATGAGATGGTAGCTTTTAAGATTAAACTAAAAAATCTTAAGAATGCTATAAAGGAGTGGAAAAAGGTGAGAAGGTAGGCTATGGAAGTGACCACGAAAAAATTAAAAGAAGAGGTGGCTATTATAGATAATCGCATATCTGAAAATACAGTGTCGGATGATGATCTAAAGGAGCGGATTAATTATATAAAGAAACTGCGTGAAATAGAACATTTTGAGAACCTTGATATGGCTCAAAAAGCCAAGATTAAACGGGGAATAGAAGGGGATGAAAATTCGAGGTTTTTTCATGCTATAGTTAATCGTAAGAGAAGACAAGTAACCATTCATGGTATTTTGAAAGATGGGTGTGGGTGGAAAATCCTAAGAAAGTGAAGGCTGAATTTTTTTAGTCACTTTAAATCTAGATTTGAAGCTGAAAATACCATTAGACCCACAATTGTTTCTAATAATTTTCTTTAACTTTCTAATGCTCAAAAGGTTGCTCTTGATGCTCCGTTTTCCCACGAGGAGATTAAGGTGGCTATTTGGGACTGTGGTAGTAGTAGAGCCCCAGGGCCTGATGGGTTTACTTTTGGTTTTATTAAACGATTCTGGGAGGTGGTTAAAGAATATGTTTTTGGCCTAGTGAAGTGTTTTCAAAGCAATAAAGGGATTCCTAAAGGTTGCAATTCTTCCTTTATTTCTCTTATCCCGAAAGTGAATGATCCAAAGGTTACTTCTGATTTTAGACCAATAAGTCTCATTGGTTGTCAGTATAAATCATTGGTAAACTTTTGGTGAATCGTTTAGCTACAATTATTGGGTCGGTAGTCAGTGTTGAGCAATCTGCGTTTATTAAAGGAAGGCAGATTTTGGATGTCTCATGTTGAGTGAAATCATAGCTAATGCTAAAACTACTAAAAAGAAAGTTATGGTCTTTAAGGTGGACTTTGAGAAAGCATGTGATTCTTTGTCATGGGATTTTCTTTTTGAAGTCATGAAGAAAATGGTTTTTAGTAATAATTGGTGTGCTTGGATAAGGGTTACTTTGAATAATAATAGAGCATCAGTGTTGGTGAATAGGCTCCTACAGATGAATTTGATGTAAAAAGGGGGTTAAGGCAAGGGGATCCGTTATCACCTTTTCTTTTTATGCTTGCTATGGAGGGGTTTCATGTTGCCATTTTGGAGGCAAGTAAGGCGGGGGCGTTTAAAGGGATTGTTCTTGGTACGAATATTGAGATTTCACGTCTCCTTTATGTAGATGATACAATCTTATTATGTGAGTGGGACAGGGAGAATGCTAGGCAGATCACACGTATCTTAAAAGTTTTTCAGCTTGCTTCAGGTTTAAAAATCAATTTATTTAAAAGTAAATTAATTAGAGTTGGTGTTGATTTTCAAATGGTTCAAGAAATCGCAACCTTGGTGGGGTGCACACCTCTTCGATTACCTTTTGTTTATTTGGGCATTCCGGTTGGGGGTACCATGAATAGAATTATGTCTTGGAAACCTATGATTGACAAGTTTGTGAAAAAGTTGTCTTCATGGAAAGCCAAGCTCCTTTTTATAGGAGGACGTTTAACTTTGCTAAAGACAATTTTGGGTAGTACGACTATTTACTATATGTCTATTTTTAAGGTTCCGAAAATGGTTATAAGAATGCTAGAGTCTTTAAGATCTAGATTCTTTTAGGGTGCTGATTTGGGAGAAAAGAAGATTCATTGGATTGCTTGGAAACGAGTTTTGGCTTCTAAAAATAAAGGTGGTTTGGGGGTTGGAAGCTTATGGGCTTTTAACAAGGCTTTATTATTCAAATGGTATTGGAGATTTTTGGAGGATCTGGATGCTCTTTGGGTGAAAGTTATTTCAGTTATACATAGAGATATAAGGGGCGGAGTGTGTTCTTCTAGGAATTATGGAGGGCTAAGTCCTTGGGTAAATATGGTTAAAGGAGTTGAGAAGCTTAGAAATGACGGTATTGATCTTCACAAATTTATTTCAATTAAAGTTGGTAATGGGCAAGACACTAGATTTTGGCTTGATGTATGGTTAGGGAACACCCCTTTTAAAGATCTTTTCCCAAGGATTTATGCTCATGATAAAGATCCCCAAGCTAAGGTGGCGGATAGAAATACAATAAAGAAATTGAAGAATGGGCTTATTAGACAACCAAGAGTGGGGGTCCCTATAAATCAATTGAATGATTTGGGAGCTAAATTGCTGGAGGTCACAATTCAAGAGGATAAGGATCGTATGATGTGGGAACTTGATGATCAAGGGTGTTTTCGGTTTCTACAACAAGATGCTTTTTGGATGGAGTGACTTTGGCTAGTTCGACGACACATACTAGGTGGAATAAACTTCTGCCAATTAAAGTAAATGTTTTGATGTGGAAAATTATGTGGGATAGGATTCCAACTAGATTAAACCTTAGAGACAAGGGTATTGATCTTGATTCTTGTTATGTCCTACGTGTGAGATTGGAAGTGAAAACTTGGAGCATGTGTTTGTTAATTGCAGTTTTTCAAATGCCATTTGGAATAAAGTTGCTAAATGGTGGGATATTCCTTTGATTAACATTCATTCAGTGTCGTCTTTACTGTCTTGGGCGGATAAAACGAATATGAGGGCAGATCAAAAATGATATTTGATGCGGTGGTGTATGTTACTTTTTGGAACATTTGGAGCTTTCGTAATAAGCTCGTTTTTGGAACGGATAAACCACGAAAAGACGAGGTCTTTGATGAGATCATATCCACTTTTTTCTTTTGGATTAAAAATAGACATAGGAAGTGTAAGTTAATTAGTTGAGATAGTTGAGTGTCATATCCTAAATTTGCGATGTCAAACTTGTAATCTTTTTGTTTTTCTCTAGCTCTTTGCTAGGAGAAGTTTTTTAATAATAATCCTGCTGTTCCAAAAAAAAAGTACTCTAATTATAGCAAATTATAGCAAAGCTTAGGACGATTTAACCCTGTGAGAACTCGTGTTTTAGTCGTTTGATCTATTTGTGATATAAACATATTTTAGCTTTTGTTAGCTTGTATTTTGTTTATCATCGTAAATAGTTCATGTTTATTTTCAAGTCAAATAGACGGTGAAAAATGTTATTTCGCTTGGTTCTAACTTCGGAAAACATTTTAAGAACTTTAAAATTTTTAAATATTTTAAAAAATAAAAAAAAATAGAATCGAACCAAGCAATTGTGCATGCAAATTTAGAAAACTCAAGAAACAAATTAGACAAAAATAGAACGAAATTGAGTGTGTAAATATCATATGCATTTTTGTTACGTTTAATGTAATCAAGCAAGTGTCATTATGATTATCGTTAATGTGTAAGCGTCATTTTGGTTAATATTTATGTGAAATGTCATTGTGGCTAGTATTCATGTATAAAGTTGGTCTTCGAATTGTATTTAATCGTTGAGTTGTAATTTTATTTTTTTGTTGTCCATTTTGATTTGGATGATCATCTGGTTATTGTTTTGTATAAAAGTGTGGTTGATTGAGAAATAGGGCAAAGTCACCGCAACATGACTTCTTTCAATTGACGCCCAAGTGTTAATCTCATCAAACGTGAGTAAATAAGCACAACTGTGAGTTCGCACATCGACGAATGAGTACAAACACGAGTGAATAAGTGCAATGGCATAATCTTTAGTTTGTGCCACGTTTGTTCAAGTTAGTTGGAATTTGCATGATTTATTTTGCATCTTACTTGACATGATTTTATGTTATCTGTTTTAAGTAGACGTAGGTTCCTTGGTGTGATCTTTAGTTTCAACATGTTGGGATTGCTATCATATGCATGGGTATAAAATAATATTATATATCTATTTAATTGGCGTTGTTTTGTTCTCCAATGTAACGTTTTTTTGGTGGCTGGGTGTCATGTGGATCTTTTTGGATCCAGCTTTCTGTTTGTCGGATCCTTGTGGATCCGGATAGTAGATATGTCCTTCCGGTACCGCTCCACCGCTTCAATTCTCTTCTCTCTCGAACATGGACATCCCACCGCCTCGCGGCTCTGCTTTGACTCTCTCTCTCTTCAAACTCCGACACACCATGGATGATCGGGTAAGGTCTTCATTTCGGGTCTTTATGCTTTCTTTTTGGTACTCCTTTTTACGTTGACTTCATTCTTCCTCTATCGTCTTCTTTTACACCTGCGATCTTCTTGTCCGTGGCTTGTGGGAGATTGCATGCGACCGATGTTAGTTTCTTTTCAACAGTTCGTCGGCCTTCGCTTCGTTCTCTTCTTACGTTTCCTTCTTGGGGTATTTTTCTTATGCATCTTTATTTTTTTCTTTCCTATGGAGTTTCTATGCGAATGTATGTGTTTTCTAACGCTTATGTGTCCTTGCATGGGTTGGATTTTGGTTAAGGAATCAGGGGAAGGAAGGCAGAGTCGGTAAGCAATCAAAAGAGGAAATCGAAAAAGAAAGAAGCAGCAGATGGTTGATTTCGTTGAAGAATGAAGTGATCAATTACCCAAGATTTTGACCGGCTACGAAAGCACTGGTGCACCTCTCGGATCTAAAAACCCTACGCATGGAAATCATATCGGCGGATTGGGGAAATTGAACCAACAAGACTCTAGAGGTTCTCGCTATCTATATTTTATTGTAACTGAGCTGTAAACCAGAACAAAAAAACCATTGACAAAAACACAACTCACCGCCTTTGCTTTACGTATGCACTTCTTTTAATCTCATGAACCATATCTTGAAATTAGGGTTTCGCAATTTCCTTAGTCCCAAGAGGTATCACATTTCTCAAGTTCACCTCTCCTAAAACTTTTTTATCTTTGTAATCAAACGTTTATCTGCAAAATTATGTGGTATTTTTTCCTTTTCTGGAATTCTTTAATTGAAGAACAATGTTTTTTATTTTTTTTATGGACAAAGAAACCCTATACATCTTCAGAATGTTCAGTTTTATTTTCCCTTTTTCTTTCCGTGAAACAGTAGCAGGTTTTGGTCGCTTTCTCAGAGCTTACCAGCTTTTCGGATATAGGTTCGCAGCAACCCCGAAGAGCTTGAGAATTGGAGCTTCGATTTGTGTGAATCCTAGACGAATGGGGTGTTAAGGGCTCTCTACAAGTTCAAACCTTAACGGTTCCTCAAGCATCCAGCCAGAGGTAAATAATTCATCTAACTTCGACTAGATTTATGAACTTCCACTTTCCGTTGAATGTACGTTTCATCATCGTAAGTTTACTTTTTAATCTTTTGCAGGAAACTACAGCAAAAGGTAAAATTGCTGAAAATAGAAGTGCCAACAACAATGGGGAAACCAATGAGAGAATGACGGTTCAAGAACTTAAAACTAAATCGAGGTATTCATTTCTTAAAGGCATGTAGTAATCATTTGAAACGTGGGCCACCCCCATATTAAGGTTTTTGAATTGTAGGAGGGTAGGGGTTCCAACAAAAGATTCTAAAGATGATCTCAAATGCACATGGAATAAGTTCTTCACTGAAGAAGTTGATGGTACTGTTGCCTGTTAGTCATGAATTCATTAAATACCCTTTGTTAGTTTAATTTTAAGCTTTCATCTTCTCATCATGAATCTTTATTTATTTATATATATGAAGAGGTTGTTGAAGATGAAAAACCCACCAAAGTGAACGACATTCAAGGTGAAAAAGTTTCCAAAAGGAAAGCAAAAGTTAAAGAACATACCGAGGTTTGAAAAGCATGCAACCAAATGCTCACCCAACCACAATATCAATGGGTTTTTTTTTTTCTCTTTAAGTGTTGGTAATAGAATTTTATTGGTATTTAGTATTTTTTTTTTAATTTATTTCTTTTTTATAAATTTTTTTAGCTATTATGTGGAGGGTTAGCTGGATCTACTGCTGCTTTATTTACAACTCCTTTTGATGTGGTGAAGACAAGATTGCATACACAGGTTTTATTTTTGATTTTTATTAAATAATGGAAAATGTTTTGCAAAATTATAATCATTTTAAAAATTGTTTTTTTTTGTAGATACTTGGATCTGTAAATTGTTATCATGGTGTTATTGACACTCTTAAAGACATATCCCAACATGAGGACTTGATGGGTTTATATAGGTAATAAATCGTATTGAATAAAACCTAGGTATAACTATAAATTCACTTTCAATAAAATCTTGATTTAATTTGTTTTATTTGTCATAATAATCAAGGGATTGACTCCAAGATTGGCAATCCAACGAGATGACATAAATTTTTCGATACAACGAGATGACATAAGGAGTATACGGGAATATTATAAAGAAAGTGAAGACGTTGAAGGGACTTTCACACAGTTATCTCGCTTTTTCATAGCTGAAAAGGCCATTGTAAGTTAAATACTATCTTATTTTTATATTTATTTATTTTTATTTACTAATATGTATTTTTTTAAATATTATCAGCTGCAGTGTTTGAAAATGTGTAGGGAATTA
Source organism: Cichorium intybus (assembly GCA_023525715.1). NCBI lineage: Eukaryota > Viridiplantae > Streptophyta > Magnoliopsida > Asterales > Asteraceae > Cichorium > Cichorium intybus. The sequence continues at coordinate 150,536,112 of CM042011.1, forward strand.
TTTGCAAGCTCTGAAGGATGTTCCTAGGACCCTTAAAATGATGTGAGTACTACCTTATTTTTATCAAAATAAACTAGAATGCTACATTAAATATATTTAATGGAAGTATATTGCTATATTTTTTCCCCCTATTTTACCCTTCTATAACTGCTTAAACATGAAGAGCTCTATGTTAACAATGCCTTTTTTGATACCATTTTAAAGAAATTGGAAATTATGTTCAACTAATTAAGCAATTTTTTTTTTTCATTTTACAGTTTAACCTGTGCTTTCTTTTAGGTATGTTTACAGTTACCAAAGCTATTTATGGAACCATGTAGCTAGCATCAGAGTACAAAAATACGGTATGAACCATCTAATTGGTGAGTTTTTACTTCATGAATTTATCCTGTTTATAAAAACTTTGTAAACAGCTTAAGTTGCTGTCTGTATAATGCTTTTGGATTGCAGATTCTATCCAGTTTCAGAGCAATATTGAAGGACTGAATTCTACTATGGAGTTTATACAGTCACAGGTTGATGTCTAATTATCCAGTTCTTTTTTCCATTTTCTCTGATTCCATCATACCAAAAACTACCTATATGTTTGACATGGACATGATTATATATGTTATTACTTTGTAGGCTTTTCTTATATTTAGCACCACATAATATCATTTTTAAGGATAATAGAGCAAATTATCTAATTTCACATATCTTTTAATAAACTTTATGTTGAAGGGTCTTTATGCTAAAGATGCGTTCGATATGTTGTTCATCCTTTAAAATACTGATTAGCTTATATTTTGTTTTTCTTTTTTCTTTTTAAAGCTTGTAGACCTCAATAGTCAAATCAAGAAGAAAAAAGCAATGTTGAAGTCTCTAGAAGATCTTGACTACACTCTCAAAAGGTATTTCAGGGATTGTTGGGTAGTGTTTGTGACAACCGTGTCCCAGGAGGGACTGTAGATCAAAAGTAAGAACGTTTTGGCCTTTGGTGTGGCCAAATAACGATGTTAAGGTCATTATGAGATAAGAAAAATATAATGATCAAAGCCTAGGAGTCAAAACGTAGCAAAAAGCAGAAAAAATCAGACAATTTAATGTCGGCGCCTCGCGACGCGACGGCCATGATGGTCGCGACGCGAGAGCTGTCGCGAGATCCGGAATTTGCGCCGTAAATTGCGCAATCAGGCAATCATTCGAGGTGAGTCATCGCGACGCGACGGGGGCCATGGTCGCGACGCGAGGGATGTTCAGAGGCTATAAATACGAGGCACAAGCCTCATTTTTTAGGCAGAACACACACGAAACACATATACGATATAAGAGAGTGTTCTGGTAAGGAGTATATGTTGAGAGATGATAGTGAGAAGTAAGAAGTCAGCGGTAGCTAGCGTTGAGGTGCTCGGGAGCTAACAGAAGTCCGGAACGAGAAACGTGCCAGGACTCCGGGAAAGCACCAAACTCAAGTGAGTAATCGCTACCGTATCTCCCTAGTAGTTTATGCGTGTTAAATTATAGTAGGAAGTAACTATTGAATGAAATGTGAAGTAGTACAGTTATGATTAGTAGTTATATGAAAGGAAGGTATGTTAGGGTCCTGTTTGACGAGTCTATCTTATGAATAAGAGTGTCACGAGGTGATACTAGTCAGTGTGATTAACCAGTAGAATGGTGTCCTCACCAAAGGATGACATATGACATAGAAAAAGATATTAAGTAAATACTGCGTGCCAGCTCTATATGTTGCACCAGTATTGGTTTAATAAAATAAAAGGGGATATGGATATCCCATAAAACAAGCATAGAAAATCATATAGACAGTACCAAATAATAAATTTGGTTAAGAATAATAGTATCGACAGATAACCCGGTGCGGAACCGGTAACCACTTATAACATAGTAGTAACGAATGAGTAGCCGTAAAATAAAAATAGGCGGCATAATAGAAAAATACAGAACGGTATACGATACCGTAAGTGAGTAACGTTAGACAGTACGATAATGCTATAAGAAATTAAAGAAAGACAGATAGTATGGTAACATGATAAGTTACCAAGTAATAAAAGAAAGTGCAGACAGTACGGTAACGTCATAAGTTACCAGACAGTAAAAGAAAATAGTAAAAGAGTAACATTATATGTTACCAGATAATAGAAGAAAGTATAGTAAGAGTGTACGAGAGAAGTGAGTTACGTCAGGTAATACGGTAGTTTCACAGTATGATCGTAGGACGGTCAAGTGTAGTAAAATGAATCTGTGAAACGAGTGTGGCTACTTAGGCCATACTGTGATTCGATTACTCACTAAGCTTTATAGCTTACCCCTTTATTTATGTGGTTTTTGCACGTATAGGTAACGCTTGGCTTGGATCATGGGACGATCCCTGGTGATATTATCTTGTAAAGTCTCAGGCTTTGGAGAGTCGGGTCGTTACAAATGGTATCAGAGCCGAGATTTGAGTGAACTAGGTGTCAGTAGAAAAGATTCCTAGACTCAAATCAGTAGGTTAATAGGTAAATATCACAAATATATTGTGATAAGGAAAGAGATGGGTAAACATCACAAAAATATTGTGATGAGAATATAGAAAAAGATAAAGCAAAATAGTAACTCAATATGAGTGTTAAAGAACTCCTTAGAAATTTAAAGAGAAAAAGATAGTAAGAACAGATATAAGATAGCTTGTTAAGAATATAAACAAGAAAGTAAGTGAAAAAAAAAATAAGAACTACAAGAAAGTGTTAAAACATGAGAATGGTACATAAAAGTACCAAAGAAGATAAGAAATAAAGTAATGTAAGGAAGCTGAGAAATAAAAACATGATTAAAAAGTAATGAGTAAATAAGAAAGCAAGCAGTAGTTTGAGTCAGAAAACAGTTTTGAAAAAATAATAATAATAATAATAATAATAAATAAAAGTTTGGCCAGAAGGCCATAAAGAAAAGAGTTGGCTTCTAGCCATAAGAAATTTTTGAAAGTATGATTTAAAAGTCAAAAAGGTAAGAAAGAATGAAGAGAAAAGTAATAATAAAAGTAGCTCTATATAAGAGCTAAAAGAAGTCTATGAAAAGATAAAATTTTAAAATAGTGGCTCTACATATGAGCTAAAGGTTTGTTTAAAAGAAGTTTAAGAAAAATTAAAATAGTAGCTCAACATACGAGCTAAAAATGTTTTACGAAAAGAGATATGAGATTTGAAAAGAGTTTTGAAAAGCTATGAGATTCGCTCTATATAAGCGAAAGATGTTTTAGTTTAGCTAAGACCAATTTGAAACAAATGATACTAGAGAAGAGAAGAGAAAGAGGTCCGGACAGGCTTTCGCCATTAAGGAAGCCAAGAAGACACTACTGGGATGGTACCTCCCTTCGCGAAGTAGTTGTCTAGCTTAGTATACCCTTGTGCTTGAATCTGTTCCAAGTCGCAAATGGGAGACAGAATGAGCATAACCTAGCGGACGGATCTGTTCTGTCCCGCGAGGGGAGCTAGTAAGATGAGTTTCATGAGTATCAGTTGGTCTTTTGCTAAGAGAAAGAAAAAGTTAAAGAAATAATTATTTTTAAAATGAGGGTTATTTTATAACCAATGAAGATTAAGGGTCCTTTAAATGACCAAAAGTTATGAAAGAAATTTTTAACAAAAGAGTCGTTTTATGATCAAGAAGTGAAAAAGAATTTTTTTTTTTTTTTCTAAAACGAGTCATTTTTATGACTAGAATATGTAAAAATAATTTTAAAGTATAAAAGAGTCATTATATGACTAGAAAGAGTAAAAAGACAATTTTTTTTTAACGAAAACGAAATATAACTTCAGTTGGGAAGTATGAAAGTAGTTATGTGGTAATAAAAGTCACAATAGTAAGTATATGAGAAAGCAAATATGTACGGGAGAAAGAATATAAGTATGTTACACCATACAATATATGAGTAAAGAGAACCAGTGAGCCAGGAAACCTAGTGTAACATTAGAATCAGTGCATATAGTTTTATCATATGATATGTATTGATGCTGATGGAATCACGAAGGAATCATGGTAATTTGGTAGAAAATATAACAAACATAAAATTATGTTGTAAAATGAGTAAGAGGTAAGGGAACTCTTGCACCCGAAAGAATAAAGTCAAGCAAGTATAAGTAACGAAAGAGAAAACAAGTAATGATAAATGTAGTATGGTAAAAACACTTAAGTATGTAGAAGAATGTGTACACAAGAACATAAGAGTTAGTTTGAGAGATTACTGAGATTTCGGGGACGAAATCCTGTAAGGGGGAAGGATTGTGACAACCGTGTCCCGGGAGGGACTGTAGATCAAAAGTAAGAACGTTTTGGCCTTTGGTGTGGCCAAATAACGATGTTAAGGTCATTATGAGATAAGAAAAATATAATGATCAAAGCCTAGGAGTCAAAACGTAGCAAAAAGCAGAAAAAATCGGACAATTTAATGTCGGCGCCTCGCGACGCGACGGCCATGATGGTCGCGACGCGAGAGCTGTCGCGAGATCCGGAATTTGCGCCGTAAATTGCGCAATCAGGCAATCATTCGAGGTGAGTCATCGCGACGCGACGGGGGCCATGGTCGCGACGCGAGGGATGTTCAGAGGCTATAAATACGAGGCACAAGCCTCATTTTTGAGGCAGAACACACACGAAACACATATACGATATAAGAGAGTGTTCTGGTAAGGAGTATATGTTGAGAGATGATAGTGAGAAGTAAGAAGTCAGCGGTAGCTAGCGTTGAGGTGCTCGGGAGCTAACAGAAGTCCGGAACGAGAAACGTGCCAGGACTCCGGGAAAGCACCAAACTCAAGTGAGTAATCGCTACCGTATCTCCCTAGTAGTTTATGCGTGTTAAATTATAGTAGGAAGTAACTATTGAATGAAATGTGAAGTAGTACAGTTATGATTAGTAGTTATATGAAAGGAAGGTATGTTAGGGTCCTGTTTGACGAGTCTATCTTATGAATAAGAGTGTCACGAGGTGATACTAGTCAGTGTGATTAACCAGTAGAATGGTGTCCTCACCAAAGGATGACATATGACATAGAAAAAGATATTAAGTAAATACTGCGTGCCAGCTCTATATGTTGCACCAGTATTGGTTTAATAAAATAAAAGGGGATATGGATATCCCATAAAACAAGCATAGAAAATCATATAGACAGTACCAAATAATAAATTTGGTTAAGAATAATAGTATCGACAGATAACCCGGTGCGGAACCGGTAACCACTTATAACATAGTAGTAACGAATGAGTAGCCGTAAAATAAAAATAGGCGGCATAATAGAAAAATACAGAACGGTATATGATACCGTAAGTGAGTAACGTTAGACAGTACGATAATGCTATAAGAAATTAAAGAAAGACAGATAGTATGGTAACATGATAAGTTACCAAGTAATAAAAGAAAGTGCAGACAGTACGGTAACGTCATAAGTTACCAGACAGTAAAAGAAAATAGTAAAAGAGTAACATTATATGTTACCAGATAATAGAAGAAAGTATAGTAAGAGTGTACGAGAGAAGTGAGTTACGTCAGGTAATACGGTAGTTTCACAGTATGATCGTAGGACGGTCAAGTGTAGTAAAATGAATCTGTGAAACGAGTGTGGCTACTTAGGCCATACTGTGATTCGATTACTCACTAAGCTTTATAGCTTACCCCTTTATTTATGTGGTTTTTGCAGGTATAGGTAACGCTCGGCTTGGATCATGGGACGATCCCTGGTGATATTATCTTGTAAAGTCTCAGGCTTTGGAGAGCCGGGTCGTTACAGTGTTAGCTAGGTATAAATCCGGGACGGAACGGAATCGCTCATTCCATTGAAATGAAATTTGAAAAACGGCTATTTGTTTTGTATTCTTGAAGGGATGTGATTCCATTCCTATACCGATAACAAGAGTAAATATGTGACCTTATAAAATTTTCATTTATTTTATCATTAATATTTTTCCACTTTTTTTATGGATGGGCCTTTATTGGTGGTTGCATGTGAGACATGCCTCAATTTCAAGTTCAATAAAAAAGATTAGCACCCGTCAAGGGGTTGAGAGGCTTTCTGAAAAATGAATGAAAATAAAAGCGGAGGCCCGCCATCTGCTAGCATTGTGGTTTGGAAAGGTCTGACTTGCTGGTTGCTCCCCAACATGATTATTACGCTCTTACCCGTCATGCACAAGAGCAAGTTCCTAAGTTTTTTCGCAAGTATATTACTCCAAATGAGCCCCCTAAGAAAAATGTGGTATGTATCTTAAATTCTTAATGATAAATAGTATTTTTTTTTCACATTAAATGCTGAATGGGTAAATCATTCTGTTTAGAAGCAGTGGTGAATTGAATGTGTAAATGACCATTTTACCCTTCTGTTTCAAAGTAGTGTTTGAATGGGTAAATGATGTTGTCACATACAAGTCTTTTTTTTTGTCTGAAGGAAACTAAATATTTCTATTATTCAGGTCCTTACTGTGGGATCACTGCATCAAGTTTATTCAAGTGGACTTCGTGGTGCAGCTATAGCATGGCATGATGAGTTTGCACCTTTGCCAAAACCCTTTAATACTGGTTAATTCTGTTACAGCATTGCACTTTCATGTTTCTTTTTGTGTTTTGAAAAGTGTATCTATTTTTAAAAATCAACCCAATTATGACATTGCTGTTATTCGACAGAGTACGCTGTTTTTTCTTGCATTTATCCGGACCCGTGCTCCAGCAATCCGGAACCCGTGCGGAGCACGGGCTCCCGCTAGTTGTATTAAACATGTGTGTCTATTAATAATTGTGTACATGGGTGTTCTATTTTTTCTTACTTTTTTTTTTTGTCTTTCTTGTTTTGTTCTTTTTCATATATTCTTTGATGACAATGGAAGGTTTAAGCTTGAGAGATTTGTAAATACATTTTATATATCTTTTTGGCCATTTATTTCATGTAATTACATATTTTTGGAAATTTTTTGCATTTTTATCCATTACTAAGCACGTCGGCTATTTTTGATCTTCCTTATTTCCATAATCATCTCTAGTTTTTGTTTAAGCACAAGAAAAATAATATGTTTGTGGTGTGATAATGGAATTTTATACCATTATTATTCGTCTTATTCTTATTAATTTATGTTTTTTTTTCTAGCAAAAAATGTTATTTCTCACTTGGTTTGGAGTTAATTGATGTGTAGATCTCATAATATCTCAAATGGAAGAAAAAAAGACACCCATTTCCATTATTACGACTATCCAGCAACATGCCATGTTTACCGGTGAACATTTTCAAGAAAAGTATTAGACTATGATTATTTGTATTATTTTTTTGTATGTCATTATTTATTCTTTGAGGGGTTTATATGTAATTATCTCCACTATATAATGAGCATAACCCCCATGTCCTTTGATATGGAGATTCATTTACACATGGTATCAAGAGCCAACCCCTCCCTCATGTCCTTTGATATGGAGATTCATTTACACAAAAAGCAACCAAAGAACTGTAGCCCAATGCTACTTCGTTTTTGCATTGACAAGTAAAACCCTTGGAAGTTATCTATAGCTTAGAAGAAATTCTGGAAGATGTAAGCATTTGACAGGTTTGAAGGTTAGAGTTCATCATATTTGAGAGAGTATTATTTGAAATTTTTGTTGATAAACTTGTACAAACTTTTGGGCCTTTAAAATATGGTTTGTTTCTTTCTCGATAATATATTAGATCTTATTTGTTACGAGAACGATGGACTTTAGTACGAATGTATGAAGTATACTTTATATATTTCTTGTTGGTAAATTTGTTTGTTGAATTGAATATCTCATGCTTAATACTTTGCTTGAATGATCACATTGCAATTATTTGCTGGTTATAATTTATTTGAAAAGTGATTGTAACTTTTGTGATATTTCACCAAGGGTGAGACATCGGATAAACATATAGCAACTAAGCTCTAGTAACTTGTGAAACATTTTTAAGGTTAATGAGTTTATTATCTATATGTGGTAATCGAGAAATATAGCACAACGTCTAGTAAGCTTTCTTGTTACACCTCAACACAGGACAGTGATGGCATTAGATTTTGTTGATTTTAACCAATATTGCTAATATTGAAATAAAATAGTATTTTTTTTTTATATTAATACTAAATGAAAGCAGACTTCCATCTATCTTTTTTCTATTTGCTTTCAATTGGTGATAGTCTTCCATTACCGTTATTGTCTTTTTAGCTTATCTTGTGTTTATGGCAAGGTATATAATATATCCAAAATGATTATTATATAGTTAGTGGTTGCTATTTTCCATTGTGTACTTGATACCAAAATTTCCTAAGATTGATACTCGTATTTACAATGATATTACTTAATTGACACAATACACTTATGGTTGTGGAAGGTCACTAGTTCAAGTCTTTTTAATGACAACTTTTTCCGCACACCCGGTGAAAACACTAATGCCAATTTTGCGATATTGGCTAATAGAAGTTTTTTCTTTTTTATTTTTTATTTTTGCCAAACTTTTGAAAATAAAAAGTGTAGCAAACTTGGTTTAAAGCATTTGGTTTCTCATCATATGGTAGCGGGTTGAACCCATTTATTATTCATTTATTCCACGAATATGGGAAAATGTTCTTTCAAAAAAGTCGAATGTGAAACCTAATAAGAGTTAAACCCTTTAGAGCCAAAACCTTAACTAATTTTGTTAAAACGAAGTCTTTCTATATTTGAAAAATATAAATATTGGCAAAAATCGTGATTGTTTTCGATTCATGAAAGTTTATGTTCACGTAGGTTTGTGACAAAATAATTGAAATAATAAAAATTTAACTTCACTTTCAAGTAAAACCATAAATTCAACAAATATAGTTCTAAATAGACAGCTATTTTAGCGAGATATATATATATATATATATATATATATATATATATATATATATATATATATATATATATATATATATATATATATATATATATATATATATATATATATATATATATATATATATATATATATATATATATATATATATATATATATATATATAGGGTTGGGTTCAATAAGGGACTAAAATTATCCATGGTACCAACGGGCTAATCTCGATCGTCGGAATCAAAATCATCAGATCCCAAAAAATAGGTTGTAAATTTCTTACGTCGACGCACATGTAGAGGATTATAATAAAAAACCCACTTAATTTTTTTTGGTTTTTTTAGTTTTCGACGTTATTCTTTTTCAAAAATAAAAACCGAATATACAAAAATTCATAATTTTTTTCCTCTACAAATAGACATCCATATTGATATATAAAAAATAAATTATTTTTTATAAGTGCAGCTCGTCTAGATTCACATGTGAATCTAAACTGTAAAAATTTGAATATGAGTAATTATTTTACTTTTAAAACTTTTACTACTTCAATATTATAACCATTTATAAGTGATGTACTTGATTCACAAGTGGATTTACTAATATTTACACGAAAATTTACTTATATTCACATATCAATATTATATACTATTGAGAATTTAATAATAAGTTTTTTACTACTTCAACATTTTAACAATTTATAATGAATTTACTCTGATTCACAATTGAATTTACTTACATTCACACAACAATTTACTCAGATGCACAAATCAATATCATATGATATTTTAAATATATTTTGTAATATGAATATTATTAATCTACTTAGGAAATTTTTAACACTTCAACATTTTAATCATTTATAATGAATTTACTATGATTCATAAGTTAATTTCATTCACATTCACACAAAAAAATATTCAGATTCACTTGACAATATCATATGTCATTGTGAATGCCAACAGAGAATAACATAATAACATGTCAGATTCACATATGAATTTAAACTGTAAAAATTTGAATATAAGTAATTATTTTACTTTTAAAACTTTTACTATTTCAATATTCTAACCATTTATAAGTAATATACTTGATTCACAAATGGATTTACTCATATTTACACGAAAACTTATTCATATTCACATATCAAAATCATATAGTATTGAGAAGTTACTTAACAGTTTTTTACTAATTCAACATTTTAACCATTCATAATGATTTTACTCTCATTCACAATATAAATTATTTACATTCACACAACAATTTACTCAGATTCACATATCAATATCATATGGTATTTTAAATATACTCCGAAATATGAATATGATTAATTTAGTTAGAAAATTTTTAACAATTCAACATTTTAATCATTTATAATGAATATACTATGATTTATAAGTTAATTCCATTCACATTCACACAAAAATTTATTCAAATTCATATAACAATATCATATGCAATTGTGTGTGTCAACAGTAAACAGAATAACAGTTCGGATTCACATGTGAATCTCAACTACCGGAAATTTCGGAAAAAAAATCATTTTTTGTATATCAATATGGATCTCTATTTGTAGAGGATAAAAAGTTATAAATTTCTATATATTCAGATTTTTTTTTCGATAAAAGATAAGCCCTAAAAATTAAAAAAACAAAAAAGACGAAGTGGATTTTTTTATAATCCAGTAGATGCACGTCCACCGTAAAGTGTATAATCGTGTGGATGAGATTAGTCCCTTGTACCATGGTTTATATTAGTCCCTTGTTGAACTTTTGCCTATATATATATATATATATATATATATATATATATATATATATATATATATATATATATATATATATATATATAAAATCAGGATCGGGTGAGGACTCTTCTTAAAGTGAGGATTTGCGAGGACACACCTTAAAAATTGAAAAAAAATTAAAAAAATATATAAATAATAAAATGGATCATAGTAGTATATCGGAGAAAAAAAAAGATTCAAAAAAAACTTTTGGATCATTATTTTTTTTATAATGAAATAATGATCCAAAATAAAAACAGAAAAATTGAATCATTATTCATATAATCATATATGAATAACATATATAAATAAACATATATGGTTGTGGTGGTCGGAATGGTGATAGAGAGTGGCGATGACGATCGTGATGGCGATAGAGGGTGGCGATGATGGTGGTGATGGTGGCGACGATGTTCGTGGGGTGGTGGTGTTGGTGGAGGTGGGTGGTGATGAAGGTGGTGGTGGTGGCGGCGGTGATTGAGGTGGTAGTGGTGGCGGTGGGTGGTGATAGCGATGGTGGAGGTGGTGGTAAAGGTGGTAGCGGCGGTGGTGGGGGAGGTGGCGGTGTTGGCAGTAGCAGTGGTGGTGATTGGTGGCGATGGCGTTGGGGGAGGTGGCGGCAGCGACGGTGGTGGTAGAGATGGCGACGACAGCGGTAGTGGCGGTGGTGGTGACGACGGTGGTGGTGGTAATGAAGGTGGTATAGGTGGTAGTGGTGGTGAAAATCATATGTGAATAATAATATATATCTAGTCGTTAGAGCGTTAACGCTTCGAAGGCGCCAAAGCATTAGAGCGGCAAGAAAAAAAATATGTGGTTGAGATTCATTCTCGCGTTCTCAACTTGTTTTTCATTCTCAATGGAACCTACTTCTATATATATATATATATATATATATATATATATATATATATATATATATATATATATATATATATATATATATATATATATATATATATATATATATATATATATATATATATATATATATATATATATATATATATTAAGTATTGTGTTATTGTAAGACTCAATGTGGGCCATTAGATTATTATAATCAAGGGCTGTAATAAAACCCGTTTTTTTTAAGAAAACACTTTGAATGCGCGTGTTTCCAAATGACAAACCACAATTAAGGGTAAAAAGGGAAAAAAATCCCTAAATCCATTTCAACTGAATATTCGATACGCATGCTACAATCCTGCACACGATTTCTTCGGTTTCGATTACAGAATCAACATTCAAATCAAACCTCAAAGAATAGGTTAAAATTGGATGCGGTGGTGGTTTTTGACGCCGATCACGGGATACGATTATGTTTACGGTTGGATGCGGTGGTGGTTTTTAACGCCGTTTGCGGCTGCCGGAGGCGACAAAGATGGTCGTCTGGAATTCCACATTTTGATTATCAAATAATGAACTTATAAAATTGTTGTTGACATAAAAAAACAGTTACGTAAGAGTTTTCAAAGTCTATTCTCAGAGAATGATTTGTAAAATTGTTGTTGACGTAAAAAAAAAGTTACGTAAAAGTTTTCAAATCCAATTCTCAGATAATAGTAAGCAATGTCAACGGTAAGTAAGTGTAATAGTCTATTCATGAAGAATTCTCAAAGAATTTTATATGTGTTTAATAACAGTAGTACACATACTAAATATTCTTGTAGAATATTTATACCATTCTCGGAGAATGGAGTAATTATATATGTTTACAGAGGGCTAGAACTGCTATATGGAAAACCTCATTCTCTGAGAATGCCCCATTCTCTGAGAATGCTCCATTCTCATGAACGTGAAGGCAAAAAAAGGCGCAGAATGCCATTCCAAAACCCATTCTCTGAGAATGCCTTTCCAAAACCCAGAAGAAAAAAAAAAGCGGAGATCGATAATTTTAAAACCTGCAAATTAGACCGATTGCTTCAAAATCGACTTGATCGTGCTTCAATTTGCTTCAGTCGAACCTCCAAATCGTTGACCTCCTCAGTCAGTAGCACCACCGCCAACGGTGCCTATAGTCGTCGACATCGGGAATTTTGCCGTGGATAAGCACCTTCGTCAACATCAGACCCACCTGCAAGTCGATTTGCACAACCGCCGATGGTGCTTATAGTCGTCGACATCGGGAATTTTGCCGTGGACGAGCTCCTTCGTCGACATCAGACCTACCTGCGAGTCGATTCGTGGAAGGAAAAATGGGGGAAGGGTATTCCGTCGGAGAAGAATGGGGGAAGGGTATTTCAAAATTTATTTGCCTCGTTAAATTAGCGATCGTAACCTTGAAGAATGAAGGAACGTGATTAAGACCTACGATCGCACAATAGTTAGGATCCGCATTTGAACCTATATATATATATATATATATATATATATATATATATATATATATATATATATATATATATATATATATATATATATATATATATATATATATATATATATATATATATATATATTGAACGGCGGCAAAGTGTAAAATAAAAAAGCTAGCAAAACGTTAGCAAAAATTACAAAGAGGTTATAGTTATATTAGGATTAGACATCCAATCACTTTAGTGGTAATAGTTACATTATTTACTAGTATTGTATGCTTATCCTTTTGTCGTTTTAGTGGTTAGCTCTTTTTTTACCCATATAATATCTTTAGTTTTGCTTTAGCATTGTGTTTTTATTTATATTTTGACGAATTAATGTTAAGGACATTGATAATGCAATCGGGGTCATAGTTTTCTTCATCCTCCTACCGTCACACAAGCCTATCAATACGAGTAATTTGTTGGGCAGATTACTTGTAAAAATTCACATTATCCCGACAATATTAATTTTAAGACAGAGATTTTATTACAATTACAATTAAATAGACGAGTTTATTACCTATAGAACGTTAATTGATTTCTTCGTGGCCAAGTTCTTGTCTGGTAACGGAATATTTTATATTTTATTTATTTATAAACTTAAATCATTCAATTCTTAAACATAAATTTTGAAATTATGATTCCTAAAATAAAAAATTAATTAAACGTTGTAGTGTTACACATAAGTTTTAACATATTTTGGGAGAGGAATCTATCAATACCTAAATAGTGAGTCAATCTATAAATGCTAAAAGTTTGGAGGCAACCTTTTCCAAAGTGCAAATCTCTTAAAGGGGACATAAAATAGAGTTTTCTTTACCCTTTTCCATAATTAGTGCCACTAATTACACAAATCTCTCTACCATTCGAATGCCCATAATTTATGGTTGCTTTTGGCTTCCAAGATCTTGAATTTTGTTCTTTTGACCACTCCTCTAATTGATCACAACAAAAAGTAGATTATCTTTTTTTAGACAAATATTTATTTCATATAAATTGTTTGACCGCATTTGTGGATAACAAACAAACTACTTGATTTTTTGGCTGACTTATATATGGGTTTTTTATTAATGTTGGATATTGGTTTTGTTTATTTGAATTTTTGTACATTCATCGATTGTTGGTTATGAAGTTTATTTGTCACGTATTTTAAGATCTATGAAGCAAAACAACTATATATATATATATATATATATATATATATATATATATATATATATATATATATATATATATATATATATATATATATATATATATATATATATATATATATATATATATATATATATATATATATATATATATATATATATATATATATAAAAGCTCAATATATCAATTTTGTCTTATAGAAATCTTACAATGTGATCCTGAAACTGTTTCGCAAATTCGTGGTTGTAACACCCCTCACTAGGATAATTGTAAAAATATTATTTTTAACCCATAAGTTTTCATCAAATTGAACAATCATCACATACGAGAACTTTGGTTCCAAAACTTCATCGCCTGTTGTAACGTTGTTTACAAATGTATCAGCAAGATCATTGCGGATCGTATCAAGAACCACCTCTCTTCTCTCGTTGATGAAAACCAATCGGCTTTCATTCCAGGGCGCCTTATCACTGACAATGTTCTTCTTGTCCAGGAGCTCATGCGTGATTATCATTGTCATCGTGGTCCCCCAGGTGTGCGTTTAAAGTCGATATCCAAAAAGCTTACGATACGGTTGACTGGTTTTTTCTTCGCACCATCTTGTTTGGGTTTGGTTTCCCGATTCGTATGATTGACTGGATCATGACGTGTGTCTCCACTGCTGCTTACTCTGTAAGCATCAATGGTAATATGCACGGATTCTTCGACGGTCAAAGGGGCATCCGTCAGGGTGACCCCCTATCTCCCTATCTCTTCACTCTTGTCATGGAGGTGCTTAACCTTATGATCAAAAGAAACATCTCTGACTCCGATTGTTTTAAATTCCATCGGCAATGTGAGGACCAAATTATCACCCATGTATGCTTTGCCGATGATCTTCTTCTCTTCTGTCAAGGCGATAGATCTTCGGTTCGTGTCTTATTTGACTCTCTTGCTGAATTCTCTAGGGTCTCTGGGCTCCACCCGAACGAAGCGAAGAGTGAAGCCTTCTACTGTAATATTGGTGAGAGGCGTAGAGCTTCTATTGATTGTATTGTTAGGTTTCCGGAGGGATCTTTCCCTGTCTGATACCTTGGCGTCCCTCTCATCACCACTCGTCTGGTCCACAAGGACTGCAAAGGCCTTGTTGATAAAGTCAAATGCAGGATTAACGACTGGAAGAACAAGTCTCTCTCTTTTGCCGGTCGTCTACAACTCATCCTCTCTGTCCTTTCTTCCATGCAAATATATTGGGCTTCCGTTTTTATTCTCCCTAAATCTATCTCTAACGAGATTGAGAAACTGATTAGGGGTTTCCTCTGGTGCAACGGTGAGATGAAGCGTGGTAAAGCCAAAGTCTCATGGAAGACGGTGTGTCTCCCTAAGACCCATGGTGGTCTGGGTATTCGTGACCTTGTTGTTTGGAATATTGCCCTTATGGCTTCCCATGCCTGGAGACTCCTTTCTAATAAGGATTCTCTCTGGGTCAGGTGGATCCACTCGTACCGCCTCTGTGGGCGTAACTTCTGGGATGCCCCCAAGAAGCGCGGTACGGGCTATGCCTGGCGCAATATCCTTGACATGCGGGGTAAGATCAGGGACTTTATTGTCTCCAAGGTTGGTGATGGCTGCTCTACGTCTGCTTGGTTCGATAACTGGCATCCTGCTGGTCCCCTCTGTCAGTTCTTATCTGCCCGTAACATCCATAATGCGGGATTCACTCCTGATTCTAAGGTTGCTGACATTGTCCTCAACGGGTGTTGGGTGCGCCCCCATTGCTGGCAGCACTACCACCCGGTTCTCCTTTCTCATAACCCCCCTTCTCTTTCCACATCCGTTCCTGATAAACTCCTCTGGAGATCTTACGACGGTAAGGTCTATCCTTTTTCGGTACGTTCTGTCTGGCACTCTATGCGCCCTTCGGAGCAGCCTGTCGACTGGTATCATCTTGTTTGGTTCTCCCAGAATATCCCTAGACATGCCTTCATTCTCTGGGTTGCTCTCAAAGATCGACTCAAGACCCATGATAAAATCAGAAGCTAGGAGTTGTTTGGTTCTCCCAACCTCGTTTGTGCCTTCTGCGGCGATTGTTCCGATTCCCTTCCTCATCTTTTCTTTGAATGTTCTTTCCCTTCTATGGTTTGGCATGATCTTCAGCATGTTATGAACCTCACCTTTCCCACAAATTGCTGGTCGGATATCATCAATCTTCTCAAGCCCATCTCTAAGGGTAAAAACGTCTGGTCCGTTATCCGAAGACTTGTGCTTGCGGGAGCTATCTACCACATTTGGCAGGAAAGAAATAACCGGATTTTTAAAAATAAGAGAAGCTCGTATCATGCTGTTGTCAAGGCTATTATTGATGATGTCCGTTGTAGACTGGTGAGTCTGTCTATGAAACCTTCCCCAAATGTTATTTTGGCTAAAAGGGTCTGGTCCCTCCCCTAACATTGAGAGATGTACATCCTATTTTCCACTGTGGACCATTATTCTCTCCTATCCCATCTTTTCTACTATATTTTTCTCTGCTTGTATTGTTTGTTTTTTTGCAGGATGTTTGCTTTTTATGTTTCCTGTTATGTTTTCTGGTTCCAAAATCTGTTTTGGTTCATAGTATAGCCTTGTTGTCCATTGGGGCATGTCCCAATGGGTTTTTGTTGTTTCTTAGGTGGGGAGTCCCCAGCCTTCAATTGTATTTATTCTTTTTATTAATAAAATTTGTCAGAGGTACCGTCCTCTTTACCCAAAAAAAACTTTTCAGTTGTGGTTAAATTTGCATTTGATCACCATTTTTTAAAATCCATTTCGTATGGGTGTTGCTTAAAAACCGTTTCAGAGTTTAAGTGCAGAAAATCATATGGTTCCATTTTCAAAAAAATTTAGTTTTTAAAAGAGCAAGGTAAGAGTTCCAAAGTCAAGCTTAGAACTAAAGTATATCATATTGTTTGAAATGATTCATTCAAATCTATTCTAGATTAGTATACATGTAATAATTAGTCTAGAGTTCCACAAGCTTATGTTTGTATGTTTTTTTTGTGAGGCAATAAGTTTAGGTTTCATAGAGAGGTCAAAGAGTGTGTCAATAAAATAACTGAGGTGTGTCATAATTTATTCTCTTCATTCCATAATTATTCTTAATATAAGTATAAAATTCACCATTTCTATGTTTATTAAATTGTTTAATCACAATCTTGGACCAACAACTGGTATCAAAATAGTGTTTTTGACTAGTACTTCTAGCTATCTTTTCATTCCAATATGTGATTATGTATTATCTATTCACCATTATTCATCTACACGTATTATATCATAATCAATCAACAAGTGTCATTCGTTTGAATAGAGAAACTTCAAAGTGTGATTGAGCAAGACCATCATGGTTCTTGGAACCATGGACGGCAATATGTTGGCAGTAAAAAATGGACCCTTATTCCCCACTTCTTAGTTGACTAATTTAATCACTTTCTGGTATTGTGGTGATTATTAATATTCTCATGAACCGATGGATTAAAAATTACAAAAAGAATGTCAGTTTTGACATTTGGGCCAGATCTTCTATTTATAATGCACAACCATATGATGTTGATCATAGAGTTAAAAGATGTAACTAAAAGAGGTTTAAAAACTAAATGGATTAAAATAACTTAACTCGTAGGTATGAACTTTTCATTACATATAAATGTGAGTCACTTAACAAAAATTCAATCGATTCAGTTTTATTGTTAATGACTTAAAGAATTTTAAGATTAAAGATATTGACTCCGTTTGATGCATCAATTCACTTTCCGTAGACAAGGAGAATCATGTGGATGTTCTACATTATAGGTAGATGATGAAGACATGAATCTCCAAAGGATGTGTTTAAAATCTAAAGCATGTTAAACACGTCATATCTCAAAGAAAGGAAAACATAGAGTACATGAACGACATGCCATGAATTCAACCTACTACTCTAATGTCATGGAGAAAAATAAGTGTGGTTGATAAAAAAAGGACTTTATGCATGAAATCAATGTTTTAGTAGATGATGATTTTGAGGAGGAAAAGATTTTTGAGTTAGAAACTCAAGATGTCATAATTATGATGCACTTCAACAACTTTAGAACCAAAGGGAGACTTCCTAAATAAAATTAGAGGAGATTTGAATCTGTTCAACCATCAAGAAATGAGAAGTCGTAGTCAAAGCTGTCTTAACTGTTTCTTATTACAAGTGTTGTAAAATCGGTCATTCATAAAGTTTTAAAGGCTAAAGCTATTGGATCCAAAGAATTGTTCTATGACAAAGTACAAAAGGTTGTTAGCTTCATGAAAGAAACATGGTGGTGGTCTAAAGTCATATTATTCAAGGAATACAACATGGATGTTATAGTTGCCTCATATGATGATGATGAAGTTCAAAAGCAAACTACCAACTTGTGTTCGATGGCCAATAGTGAAGACTCGAGTGTAACACCACAATTTTCACATAACAGAGTAGATATCCAAAATTGGATTTAATAGCTCTCGAGATCAAACTCAAACTATTAATATTGAATTAACTACAATAGAATAATTAAAAGTAAAATAAAGCCTCATCTGAGGAGCATTTAGTGGACTTCACGTCTAATCCTTTTCCATTCACTTTCTACTTCCACTTTCTATATGATTTCTGGAGTTGCACATATTTAAAATTATATTGTTAAGCTTCGGACGTAGTGAGTTCGTGGTTTCTTGCATATACACGTAAATCAGTTCAACTACAACAATTTTATCATGCAAATTTACTACAAAGTTAAGTGACAGTACATTTCACCCAATAACACAACTTAAGGAAATATTTAAATATCCATACAAATAACCAATAGACTTGTTTCCCTGCCCTCTCGAGACAACCTTGTGTTATGCTCAAACATTTTAAATATTCAAGGATGTGAATAAAAACCATATCTTTATCCCACTAATCATAATACATCTATCATGATGACGTCTATTAAACACCTCATTTGTTGTCGTTATATGTGTCATCCCAACCAAACACATAGTAGATAACTAAGTCTAAATATGATTTTCAGTAAACTATATTTATTATAAATCATATTTGAATAAATAATATGCCTAAATAGGACATTTTTTTCATTGGTAAATATATGTATGCAATAAAGCACAAAATAGCACACAAAACTTACCTCATAAATCGTGACCCTTAAACAATTTAGACAAAACCATTTATCTTATAATTTTTATTTTATCATCATTTCATCACAAAATAACTCACAATCTATCTTATCAATCTTGAATGCCCTATTGACATTTTTCATTTCAAAAATGAATCGGACTATCTTAATAAACATTGATTTTAATCATCATAAAGGAAATGTCATAACCAGCAGGTAACTTTTTACCAAATTTGTAAGGATTTTGTCAAACTTCCTTGTAAGGACAAACTTCATTTATATACTTTAATTATTTGTCCTCTAGTTAATTTTCCCATCTAATGTTAACACCCATCACACTCAAATCCTATATTTCCTAGCTACTGTGAGGATATACAACAGTCGAGAAAACTTTAGAGCTACCAATCTAACATGTCTTATGGACAATTTTGAGCGGGTAATGACATTACCATTAAGTGAGATGACATCGTTACTTCTCATAAAGTCTTGATCGAAAGTCATCATTAATTGAGATGACATCGTTAGATAAGACGTCATTAATCACCATCATCATAATCATACCGGTAGAACAACATTATTCGAGTCTAATAGTTTGACATTCTGATGACTAAACCATGAATTTCAAAACAAATCTGTGTAATCTGTATGCTTAAGTATCACTTACTAAAATCCTTCCATCACCCAAACATCTATAGAAAAACATATCTTTAAATGTCAAATCATGCGATAATCATAGATGCACATGGGTTTATGTTTTAACAATACATTATTATAACCAACCAACCTCATCCTCTAGACAAGCATAAATCCTTAATAGAGATATAAATTGATAAAAAGCTTTCTAGAGCATAAATCAATTTACATCATCACATAACTTTACATGAACAGGATTTCACCATTACCAATACTTCCATATCTCGTCAACAAAAGCTAATGCAACCATCATGAATCTTATCAGTTTTTGTCGTCTAGGTGGTCACTTCTAGACTTAATTTGTCCATTATTTAAGTCATGCTAGTTTATAGAGTTTATCTCACTTGTTACCACTTTTTAGACTCCCACTCTACCTTACCTTAGCATTTTCTTAGATTTTTTTCATGTAACTTCATGCTATATAATTTGTATAAGTTTAGCAAGTGTATATTTTTACATCATTAATTATCACATATCATCATTTGACTATATCATTTGTTCTGCCAATATAATAGTTGGTTTATGACACTTGATTTATCATTGGATCCCAAAAATCCAATAAAAAAAACAATATATGTTAATCAAATTCTGATATGACTATTAGCATCAATTCACGCCACTTTCATTTAAATTACATATAACAAGTGTCACATTCACAATGCATCATTAAAATTACATATACATGATTTTTCCTCAATCGTTTATTTCAATATCACTTATATACATTTTGATTACGATTGAGAACTTTATAAATTGGCATAATCTATTTTACATTATATATTGTATTCTCTAGATGGCATCACTACTTTCCCAATATAATCCTACAAATGCTAAAACCGCCATGTAACTTAATACCCACACTCCTCGATGTTCGCATCATTAAAATGTATAATACCTTTCTTGGATGGGAAGTGATCCGTGCACAACAACTTTTATCCATACACAACAATTCATGCTTTAGGGATGTTGAACATTATGCATAAAAACTGTTAAATTGTTGTGTATGGAGAAAAATTGTTGTGTACAAATCACTTCCCTTCTTGGATACAACGTGTATCTAAAGTTTCCTTACCAATGAAATTTTAATATTGTTTTTCCAAATTTAACCGACTAGAAGATCTCTATCATCTTTTATTTATCTTCTACCCATGGTTTTTCTTCTAACTTATCATTAACCTTTCATTATTATATCAATGCCATTTATTTTAATTATAATTATAGACACCCAAATTAAAGGAACAGCCTGTAACTATTTAGCCTAACTCATCATGTTACTTCAATTCTTCAATCTAGGTACCAGACTAGGTTTTGTTTACCAAATTCGCTTAACCTATTCATTTGATACCAACTTGTAACACTTTAATATTCAAATAATAGTGTAGATAATCAAAAATGGTTTCAATATCTCCCAATTTCAAACTCAAACTCTTAATATTGTATTTAAACACATTGGAAGCATTAAAGTAAAACAATATCCTCTAGTGAGGAGTGCTACAATGTTACCTCTGTGAAGAACTCCTTTGTTGAATTTACGTCTAACGCTTTTCACCTTTTTCACTGCTTTTTCCTATATGATTTCCAATTTTACACATGTTTAAAACTGTATTTAGGTAAGCCTAACGCCTAGTGAGTTTGTTGTTTCATGCATATAGACATTTATTAGTTCAAGTACATTTCACTCAATGACACAACTTAGGGAAATGTTTAAATATCTAGAGAAAGAACAAGTTGAATCCATTCCCTTCCCTCCTGTCACAACCCGTCCATTATGCATAAGCATTTTAAATATCTAAGAAAATGAGTATACATCTCTCATGCTCACGTCTATTAAACACCCCACTTTTTCCCACAAAATATGTTACCCCAATCAATTACATAGTAGATAACCAAGTTCAAATATAATTTCCATTAAACAATATTTATCATATAGCATCTTTGAATCAATCAATAAATAATAAAAACGCATAAATACCATATTTTAGCTTGATAATATTTTTTTGTTGTATTGCATACTAGGTAAACTCACCTCATAAACCTTGGCCCCTTAAACAAGTTTGTCTACACTAACTAAAATACCTACATGCTCCAACAAATATCACTAACGTTGCTTTCTCGAGTTCATTTTAGTAGTTGAATTGAAGGGAATGGAAATAAATCACATGGAAAATGTGTTCTTCAATTTTTTAAAGAAATGGAATAGAATGGAATGGAAGGGGAAGGAAAGCAAAATAAGTGCATTTTTCATCCACCCATTTTTTATAGGGGTAGGACAGAAAGGGAAAGAGAAAGAGACGTACTTAAAAATCTTTTTACCCTTCACTATTCACATTCACATTTAGCACTTACAGATAATATATTAAATGACTTTTTCCCCTTTTATTCTCTTCCATCCCCTCCAACTAAAAAACACCATTGGTTACTTTTATTTACTTTCCAATTCCTTCCCTCCCCCTCCTTTCACTAAAAAAACTGAGAACACAACGTAAGGAAAATATATTAGCTCGTAGGAATTTATATCGTAAACTGTTCCAAAACATTTGATTAAGTTCTCCATGTTTTCCATTCGACCAATCACGAATTATCTTAGTAACGACAAGTTCTATAATATTGTGATACTAGAAATTAGGTAAAAACTTATTTTGTAGCCAAAATAATATGTTATCTATGTTAAATCACTACTACATAACAATTCATGGATGCATGATAAGTTCTTATAAATATATAAACTTTGTTCTAGAAATCAATATTAAGCGCCTCCAAAAGCCTAGTTGATTTCCATCCACCCACATTCTTAAAGATAATAATTTAGTTCTTTTGAGGTTAGCCCCATATATTTAATAGACCCGTCAAAATTGGGGCTTAAGAATACATCTCCTTTACAAGAAAAAATAAACATCGTCTCGCCCTTCATGCCAGCTTTCACATTACTTCCTCTCGTTACATCAACTTATATTAATAAACACTTCAATTAGGTTTCTCCGTTTATGTGAATATTTATTAACTTCGAATAACCTGAATTTGGTCTAAACAAATTCGACCCATTGTAGAAGAGAACCAAAGGTAATATTTTCTTGTTTTAGTTAAATTAGTCCTATATCTACTAATTAGTTGAATACACAAGGGACTCACCAACCAAGAAAGCATGCATATGAGGTTAAATGGTTGAGTAAATTGAAGTGTGACGTCAGGATTACTTGAAAATCAAAATGGCTACTGCAACACCCTCATATGAATACTACTTTGCCTTAATTCGTTTCTGAATCGGTTGTCCCTATACAAACTAAATCCTATAATTGATCCATGTTAAACACTTGTCCAAACAAGAGGGGACCTCCTGATGTTAAAGTCTACCTTGGAAACGGGATGAAATTAAACACACGCGTTTAGGTTTTGTTCCTGATTAAATTATGTGTATTGAGCATTTGGGCTACTGGGCTAGACTTAAAAGTAAGAGAAAATGACTAAAATAGCCTAATCTCATAAGTGTTTTTCTCAAAACAGCACAAATTAAGGCCTATTCCTCAAAATAGCCAACGATTTAGCAGATGGCCATTGCCATATGCGTTTTCCTCCCATGGGCTGCGTTTTCTTCCCATGGGCTCCCAAGATCTGCGTTTTCCTCATGATGGGATGTGAATTCCTCTACAAGGGCTGCGTTTTCCTTGGCTACCAGCCGATCAGCCCAAATATATAAATAAAAAAACATAAATTTTATCGTTACCGTAGACGAGAAACGCTGTCAAATGGCTTCAGAAGATTTTATCGACATGGAAACAGGTAAGTCTCAAATTTGATGTTCTCTTTATGTATTAATTTTCGTTTTAAGGGTTAGATTAGTGAACGTACAAATTTTTATGCCTAATGTACAAGCCTTTAAAGCATAAAAATTAGAGTTTATGAACATAAAGAGCATTTCGCAGACGATAGAGAGGAAAACGCAGATGAGGGCCATGAGCTGCGAAATGCTCTTGAGCATTTAGCAGATTTGAGAGGAAAACGCAGATGAGGGCATGATCTGCGAAATCCTCTTGAGCATTTAGCAGATTTTGAGAGGAAAACGCAGATGAGGGCCATGAGCTGCGAAATGCTCTTGAGCATTTAGCAGTTGATGCCCCAGCTGCTAAATGGTCGTTTTTTTTTTCGAAAACCTTAAAAAATTAAAACACAATGCATATATGAGTCATACTAACGTATGAACAAATGACGAGTGTTCAAAGTTGGACAAAAATTTCAACTAGACCCATGAACCACCAAGAACCTCAAGAACCCTAACCCTAACTTTGAGGATTTCGCAGGTGATTAAGAGGAAAACGCAGACCATAGAGAGCATTTCGCAGACCAAAACTGAGCATTTAGCAGATTCCGGATTTCTCGGAGCATTTCGCAGACCATGGGAGGAAAACGCAGACCATGCTGAGCATTTAGCAGATTCCGGATTTCTTGGGAGCATTTCGTAAACTATGGGAGGAAAACGCAGATGGCAATGACCATCTGCATTTTGGTTGGCTATTTTGAGGAATAAGCCTTAAATTGTACTGTTTTGAGAAAAACACTTATGAGATTAGGCTATTTTAGTCATTTTCTTTAAAACTAATGATCGAGGTTAAAAATAATAGACCATTCTTATAACAATTTCAAATTAGGGGCCCTTTGACATTTGAGGGCCCGATACGGTCGCCCACCTTGCCTAGGCCCATGGACTGGCCCCGGCACCACATGATCCATAATGTAGTAAATATTTTGACGAGTGTTGCCCACGTAAACAACCTTAAGCCAATATTTATATGTAATGGTAGATCGAACATCGTCAATGCCTATCGGAAAATCAACATAACCACGATTTTTTTGGACAAAATTTATTTAAAAAAATTATAAGAAACGTGTCATAAGACTATCCCCATTCATAACCTAACCCAACCCACTTTTTCTATTAAAAAACTAATTTCTTACTCTTCCACATACACAACCCAACCCAACTCAATGTTTAACACTCATTAGCAACCCAACCAATTCTATATTTCAATTTAAAAAAATCACAAAAATATTATCAATATTGGTCTCATTTTGTAAAGAAAAAAAAATATATATTTTAATGTCTTTTATTTATTTTTTTACTAAATATTACATTACTTTTTATTAAAAAAAAGTTGTATAAAAGTGAAAAGTAAAACAAAAAAATTGAAAAAAGAAGAGAGAGAGGGGGCGATTCGGGTCGTGGTGGTGGCCTAGGTCACCAAAAAATTATGCTTTTGATTTTCTTTTAAATATGAATAGTGTAAGCTGATCGGCTCAACACTACCAATGGGAGTAGTCTAAGCACAAGAAAAAAAATAACAAAAACAAAAGACCCAATAATAAAACCTAATAAAAAACCCAACCTGTCCAAAACCATATCCATTCCACGAAAAAGAATGAAACCAAAAATTACCCTTGCAGCCCATACTAAAAATTAAAACTTTCCAGCAACCTACTTTTAAATTCATGGTCCAAAAACACGAAGCCCAAATCCAAAATCATCTTTTGACTTTTATGTCGTAGGCTCGTAGAAGCACAAAAACTCTACAAAGGGCTTGACGGCCCAAAACATTCCACAGTAACCCAAGCCAAAAATAAAAACCACCCACCACTTTAAATCCAACATATATTCAACCCATTGGAAACAAAAACCCAATAAAAATGAATACCTTCACCTTACGTCATAAAAAGTTTTGAAGTTTGACCAAATAAAAAAAATTCCTCCAAAGACATATCACCCCAAAACTTGTTTTAGAATAAACCCAAAATCTTCAGCATGAATGAATTGGATTTGTAAGGTGGTTTCATGGGAGGTATTAAGAGGTGTTGACACATATCACCATCATTGCTAATAATCCACTACAACAATGTTTTAACGTAGTTTCATTCTGATTTCCTTATTTTCTATTGATGTTTGCACATTGATGTTTGCACGTGGATTTTCCTTCTTTGCATTAAAATTCCACCAAATAACAAGTTTGATAGAGAAATATGCATACACACGAATTACAAGTGTTTTCTCTATCTTTTATATATTGTATTTATGAAACGGTTTTCTTTCATTGATGAAGAATGAAGTCTAACCGATCTAGATATCTTGTGGGATTCCTTCTCAGTTTATCGGGTTTTAAAAATTTGTGAATTACTTTGATAATTAAAAATTAAGATGTTTACTCACTGGTGTCTCTTTTTTTTTTTTACAAAAAATCTCATTAAAACAATGTCAAAACTCCAACCAAAAAAAATGACTGATTGTAATTATTAAAATTTAACTATGCTACAGCTGAGCGTTTAAATACAAGGACCGAGTTAGCAAATAAAAAGTTGCTGAATGATATTCTTGTAAGAAAAAAGGAATTTTCTATGGAAAAGTTTAATCACATAACACCCATTATTAAAGATCGGTGTTTTTCTCAAAAAAAGGGTCGCAAAGCTAATTGATGATCAAATTCCTTGCCAAATACAAAAGATCGTTGGTGAATGCTCTAATGATGTAGCTGACAATATTACTTTAATCTATCGAGAACCAAACTTTTAATATTTTGCTAAAGTTGAGAAAGATTTTGGGGCATGATTTGTCAAATAATACTCAAATAATCTAAAAGAGCAGGAGCTAATTGAGAAATATCTATATACTAGTGACTAGGGGGATGAAAACTTTATCGTCAAATTTGTCTCCATAGACCCATCAATATAGAGCCTTTTTCAATAAATTATTTGGCGAAAATATCTTCGTTTCAAACAGGGGCGGAACACACACATTTGAGCTAGAGGGGCCAAAACAAAGATTCTAAACAAATTCATATAAACAAATATTAACAAGTTTAACAAATTTGGCAAAAAGACAACCTAAAACAAACAAACCCAAACAAATTTAACAAATCATTATTTGACAAAAAAGACAATTTAAAATAAGAAATTATAATAGTAAATTCTAAATTATTCAATGAATGAACAAAATAGGATACCTTTTAACTCTCGAGTAGCATTTTTAATATTGAGAAGTGTTTTTTCATTTTCTTTATTTTTGTATAATAAGGTAATGATGTTGTAATTTACAGCCTTTATATAGTTTTACAGTCTTTATAAGTTGACAGACAATTGATTAGAAAAGTCATAACAGTGGTACTATTTTCCTTACTTCA
>CM042011.1:150564222-150713733 GCA_023525715.1 Cichorium intybus
TGTGGGATCAGTTAGCCCTTACAGAATATGCTGAGCTCAAGGCCTTCAAGGCTTACGTGTAGTAATCTTTCATCAGACTCCTCTTCCCATAGTTGAATGGAAAAGAAACTCGTATTAAGTCTTAGACTGATAAAAGGTCTAACCACTACTCTGGCTGTTTTTGTTGTTTTGCAACAACCCCCGACTACAAATCAGTCTCGGCCAAAAGTTTCCTTTGATAAGTGCTCCTCTTGTAAACAAAAAAAATCATTGGAAGTCTCAATGCCAATTATTACTTAGCAAGGTAAAATAACATCAACGACCTCCTGGATAATTTCAACCTTCACAACAAAACATACCATTTGGATAGTTTCAACCACGTCCATAGTTTCATCCAACTTAGTTTACTGCTACCGCTACATCTTTTGTAAAGATTGATGCTACAATCACAGTCCTATCAGCTTTGGATATTGAAGGTTTTGAGCGGTTTAGATAGTTCCCTACCTCCAATCATGCTGCCATGTCAGCATCTATGTGTCATTCAGGGTTGTCTTCATCTAGTATTTCAAGTATCCCTTTATCCTTGTGAATATTGGATTTTGGTGCATCACATCATATGTTACTACACTTGTCATCAATTGTTTTGCTATCTCTATTGGATTAAGGTGTCTAAGCCATAACTATAATTAATACATATGCTTGAATTGATGGCAGCATAGTCTTTTTGGGTTGCCCTCATTACTAGCAGAGGACAAGATGACTTGTAGAGAGAGAAAGAGATTAATATATTATTATGATAATATATTAATCAGAAAAATGAATATTTAATTTGTTAGTATATTATGAGAATAATACATTAATTAGAAATTATAATATTTGATTGATGATTAATCAGAAATTAATTTAGAATTAATTTTGGGATTAATTGGATTAATAAAATGTGCAGGGGTTGAATTATAATTGTTCAATAGTTGAACAATGGATAAATATATATTATACATATTGGACGAAAATTTTATATATATATATATATATATATATATATATATATATATATATATATATATATATATATATATATATATATATATATTATGGTAATGATAAGTGCATTGACTTATATGATAAAAGAGTTATCATATCAAGAGTTCAATTATGGCAGTTATCTGTCATATGACTTATCAGTTTTGGACTATAAATTGTAACACCAAATACTTGTAATAAGTATTTGAAAGTTAATTCTAGAAAAAGGGGTAATTTGGTCATTTTACCATAAAAGGGTAATTTGGTCATTTGACCATGTGAAGGACCAAATATGTAAAAATATTGTTTGCTTGTGGCAAAAGTATAAGAAAAGAAAGTTTATTGTGATAAAATGTGAGAAAAGTGCCAAAAGTTCAAGAAATGGAACTTAGGGACTAAAATTGTAAAATTGAAAAATATAAAAGAGAGAAATATCTCTCATAAATGTTGGCTGAACATTTGAGGCTATGTGAAGGATTTTTGAGAGCTGATTTCTGGAAATTCTGGAGGATTAGAAGAAGGAATTGAACACAAACTTGGAATTAAAGATTTCCTAAGTTAAATAAGGTTAGTAACTACCTTTCTAGTCAAATTCTTGAAGGCGTTCTTGATGGGTTTTTAAATAAATGAACTGAAATTGTAATTTCAGTTATAATCCATGATGTTCAGGTGGTTTCTAAGTTGAAATACGTTATGTATTAAGAACATAACTCAAAGATATGAAAGTAGGTTGCTATTATTGAAGAATTGAGATTTTGATCAAGAACCCTAGATTATGAGTTCTTATGATCAACTTGATTCTACTGGTTTATAATGAATTCCAGATGTTATATTTGTTGAAATAAATCAGTAGAAGTAACTAAAACTTGATAATTTCGGTTTTTGGACCAAAATGTCAAAAACGGGAATGTTTGGAAAATGTGAATATGTGTGATTTTTGTGGGTTAAAACCAAGGGTTAATTGATAGTATTAGTCTTGGAACAAACCCTGATGATTAAGTCATGTATTAAGAGCTTAAAAAAAATGAGAAAATGGGGATTTGCAGCTTAAAAATCGCGAAACTGGTCTGTTTCCAGGAGATCGGGTCGCGATCTCTAGATCGGGTCGCTATCTAAATCGGGTCGCGATTTCTAAATCGGGTCGCGATCTCCGTCCAGCAGAAAAAAATAAAATGCAGTCTACTGCTAAATGAAGTTCAAGTTTGGAAATTTGGGGTTAGGCTTGTCCGTTTGACCTTAAATTTTAAATATAGGTCTAATATGATGTGAAACTTCATGGAAAATTGTCGGAATACGTATACGACCTCCCGAAAGTACTGTAGCAAAATACGCGTATTTCAGGAAAATGTATAATTTTTAGAAAGATGGTAAATGAAGGTTTATTATCTAAATATGATTTGAAATGTGCTATATGGACTCATGTGTAGTAGAGTCAATTGAAATGTGGTTAATAATATATATTGATGAATATATAGGTACGGGACAAATTTTGTGGTACGTGCAAAAAAGGCAAGATACAATTGCAGCAAGTATCCAGGTGAGTAATCTCACTTATATCCGATGTGATATGTGTTGATTGAATTGTTGCAGATTGAAATAACTTTGGGGGACGGAATTTACAGTTTTAAAGATGAAATAAAAAGGCAAGACCAGATATGCTGTGAGCCTATTGTTGAGATCATTTGTGATGAAGTGCTGATATATCCGAAGTCCCGCCAATGAAGAAACCCCGAAGTGAATAAACAAGAGAAGACACCGAAGTCTAAAGACTCCGAAGTGCTATGCATAGAGGATCCGAAGACTTCACAGGCTGTCATCTTGTCTTTTGTGTGCACGCGTATAGTACTATACGTGTTGCATGAATCTTCTATCCTATTGGCTAGTACACTGATAGGATATTCTCTGTAAAAGTTGTACTATTGGTATCACTGATTCAGTATAAATATTAGTGATACCATACCGTGTCAAGTGTGAGATTACAAGCTTAGATTACAAGAATTGTATGTCTCCAAAATAGAAAACTCAATTGTAAAACCAAAGTTCTAATCAAGCATTCGGCACATGTTATTCATATCACATTGTTCAATTAGTTTTGTTACATTATCATTGTGTGATTGATTGTGTAATTGATTCCATATCTATATTAGTTCATCTATTCTCATATTTCAACACCGAACAAGTGGTATCAGAGCAAGTCAGCTCAAAAACCTGTTGATAGAGTTCGAATTTGTTTGCTTCAGCTCTAAATCTGAATCGATTCTCAGATTTAGTCTTCCGCAACTATTGCAAATCTCTACCACCCGTTTTTACTGAAAATATCCAGTTGAAATACATCAAGATGACTGATTCCACAGCAACTTATGTCAATATGCTTAACTATGCAAACCTCATCGGTTCTGCAACAAAGGCCCCTGTTCTAGTAACTTCTTACTATGATTATTGGGCCGGTCGAATGAAGGATTACCTTATAGGACTGGACAAAGATCTATGGAGGTCTGTGACTGAAGGTCCACACACAGACATTGCTGGACGATTCGTTGTACCTGACGGAGAAGAAGCCATTGTTCTTAATGCTGCAGATATGAAGAAGATTGAAAATGACGAGAGGGCCATGCGTGAACTGAGAAGTGGCTTGGGTCCCGATGTCAGCCACCACATTGCTGATGCAAAATCTGCAAAGGAGATGTGGGACAATCTCGAACTCCGTTTCGGAGGAGATAAAATCCTCCATACTAGCAAAGTTCAAGAAATCCTTGCAGACTTCGGGAACTTTAAGCAAGAAGAAAATGAGTCCTTAGAAGCCTGTTATGAACGTCTGAGCAACATGATTTACACACTCGACAAGTATGGGGAAACAAGAAGCCAACAAGAGATAAATATCAAATTTCTCTACAGTCTTCGCAAGGAGTGGAGACCAATCATGCTCATGGTCAAATCCTATGAGAATATTGAGAAATACAAGCTGGCTGCCCTATACAATCTATTAAAATCACATGAACCTGATGTGGTAGGTCGAAGAAGTGAAATGGCTAGTTCTGGACCACTAGCTCTCGTGTCAAAAGAAGAGGAAGAATCAAGTGATGAAGACATTGCTGCCTACATGGTAGATGATAATGGAGATACTGTTGCTCTCTATGCCACCAACAATCGAAGGTTCAAGAAACCCTTCTTCAAAAACAACTCTGGAAAGCCATTTGTGAAAAACTTTAACAAATCAAACTTCAACTCCAAGCCCAAACCTGAAATATTCACTCCAAAAGAAGAGAACTTAAAACTGTCAACCCCGAAGCCATCTGAAAAACCTGCTTCGGAGTTATCCAAAGAAAAGTCCGAAGAGAAGAAGATCTCAGGTGATTCTGGTTATGATTGCAATTATTGTCATGGCAAGAATCATTTTGCAAAAGATTGCATGCTTCTGAAGCAAAACGAAAAGAAACCACAAGTTAAGGATGAAGCCTATTACGCAAGAAAAATGGAGGAAGTTAGAGTAAGGACCAAAGACCTAGCCTTAATGGTCGCTGATGATCGTCAAGGATCATATCAAGTTTGGTCTTCGGACTCAGATGATGACGAAGTGAGAAAGCCATCTCATAGTGCTTTCATGGCCTATGATGTTGATAAGTGCTTTCTAAAAGACACTTCGGAGAAATTAAATGATGAGGAAATGATGAAGGTTGAAGCAACTGCGGGTCTTGGGTTTGTGACTTCGGAGGGACTGGAAATAACTGCTACTGATACTCCAAAGACTTGGTTTGAAGACTATTCTGATGATGATGAGGAAGTGTGCTTGATGGCAAATGACAACCGTTTGACAATCCCAGAACATGTATCAAAACTTCTTTCATCTTTTAAAATTCCTATTTCTCATTCTGCTCCAGTTATAAATGAAATAACTCGTGATTGCTCTGTTATGCATAAATTACTCATTGATGCTAAAAATAGGGAAGTACTCACTGAACAGGAGCTTCTAAGCTTGAGGGGGAGAGTAGAAAGCCTGAAGTTAGCATTAGAAAAATCCAATCTTAGAATCTCCTTGTTAGAAGAAAACAGAGAAAAATCCCTAAACAATCATGATGTAATCTTAAAACAGCGAAACATATTTTGTGAAACTGCCAAACGATTATATGCGCATATTACTAGAATTTATCATTCAGCTGATGTTTGCAATATCCAACATAGACAACTATTACCCTTTATTGAGTTCAAATTAAAGGAAGTCGATAATATATCTTATGAATGCGAATCCATAGTATCAGGCTCCGAAGTTACAAATCCATCATATAAACATGGCCTGATATCTGTAGAAAAACATCTAACTGCTGATAAATTGTTGAAAATATTGCCTCAAGAAATTCCCATCCTGAAAAAGGCTGTACCTCAAACTGAAACAAAAGAAAAAGAACTTGTCAATAACTTGTCTGAAAAGGGTTCTGAAAGTGATTCGGACGTGGAGGAGATTGATTGTTCCTCTTTGATTTTGTTAAAGTCATCCTCCATATCCGAATCGACCTCCGAAGACATCTCACAAGTGTCTTCGGTGGAAAAAGGAAATACAAAAATGAATTGTGAATCAAAAATTTTTGAAACCAAAGAAACTTCAAATTTTAAACTTCAAATCACAGATGAATCTGTCTCTTACGATCAATATCTCAAGGATGATTCAAAAAGGCTAGTCCATTTGGCATGTATCTATCCTAAGGTTTCTTACTTCAAAAACACAATTTTTGTAAAACCCGGTGGATTACCCTTAATTGATAATGAATTGCAAAAACTTCTTGAAAAGGATAACTCCACAGTTACAAATGAAGGGTTTTTCTCATCATCCAAAATGGTCGAGAATGAAATAAATGAGAAAATGGAAGTAAAAATAAATATAAGGAAACAAGAATTATACGGCCACAACGTGTATAATCGTCTTTGTTTTGAAAAAGAGAAAGTACCCAAAAACATGTCACACTTACTAAATCTCAAGAACGACGATCACATTTACATTAAACGAAACTACAAACAAATTCAAGTTGTGGAAAAACCCACAGTTCCGAAGATGGATGTATTGGAATTAATGGAATCTTGTGAATGTGTCCCTTTTTCACACAATCCTGAAAATGAAATTTCAAAATCAAAAGTTTCAACTAACAAAACTTTGACACAACAACTCCAAATTTTGAAAAGACCACAAGTTCTACAAAAACCAAAATCAGCAGTGGTGATTTCAAAACCAATTCAAAAACCCACTGTTGAAAATTCGAGAACCAAACTAACCCTAAATCTTGTGAAAAGAAAAAACTCCTTTTAGAGATTTGAAAAAAAATGAAGCAATTGCTTCCACTTATGGTACAAAACCTGTTTGCTCAAAAATCTCAGATGTTAAAAGTCGAAATGAAAAACCAACTTTTACACCAATGAAACCTAACTTTCCAAATCCTAAATTTCAAAAACCGACGAAGGAAAAATTTTCAAAAAGAAACAATCTGATAGATACATTCCACAAATGGCTGGACAACAATTTGGAAATGTTCAAGGATAAGGATCTCTCATTGAATGACTTTAAATTGGCATACGAAGAGTATCTTTGTATCTCTACGTTGTGCACCTCAATTTCAACGAAGTCAAAAATGGAAAAACCAAAACAAAATTGGAAAAGAAATAACCTTAAAGAAAACTTAACTGCAAAAACAAAAACTTCAAAATCTTCAAAATCCTCAAAATCAAAATATTCTATTCAAAAATGGGTTCCGAAGTCTGTCATTTTGTCAGTCACTTCGGACTCATTAATTTTAACTACAAACTCTTCTGAATCCTGCTCAATCACTTCGGAATCATGCTCATCACATGAGGCTTCGGAGAATTTGATTAATTTAAATGCAAATGAAATTTCTGAAGAGGCCGTGGAAAAATGGATTCAAGAATCCTTTGCTTACCCTGAGGACCCAAGATTGATTGGGTACCAACTCTTTCTTGATTGATTGCAGGTTATGTCTGATGAGCGGTGTGATTCAAAATGGTACATGGACAGTGGCTGCTCAAGACATATGACTGGGAGGAAGGAATATCTCAAGGATTACAGAAATTTGGATGATGCTGGAAATGTACGCTTTGGTAATAATGAAACATGTCCAATTCGGGGATATGGAAAAATAACAAATGGCCAATTCACTATCAACCGAGTGGCATTTGTTGAAGGATTAAAACATAATCTTGTGAGTATATCTCAATTGGTAGTTGGAACGGGAAACGCTGTCACTTTCAACAACCAAGGGAGTGTAATCACCAAAGAAGCAACAAACGAAGTCTTACTGAAATCAGAAAGGAAGGGATCTATGTTTCCCTTAAATCTAAAGCCAGTGACCGGTGGGCAATCTCTATGTCTTCTCTCCAAAGCCAACTCCGATGTCAGCTGGTTATGGCACCGAAGACTTGCCCATCTAAACTTCAAAGATCTGAACAAATTGGTGGCCATGGATTTGGTTCGAGGTATGCCAGCTCTCAAATTTGACAATGATTCCCTTTACTCTGCTTGTGAACATGGCAAGCAGACAAAACAAAGACATCCTACAGTGATCAACCCCAAAATCACCGAACCCCTTTCTGTTGTATACATAGATTTGTGTGGACCATCTGCAATAGAATCAATAGGAAAGAAGAAGTACATTCTGGTTATCGTTGATGACTATTCAAGGTTTACTTGGGTGTTGTTCCTACGAAACAAATCCGATGCAGCTGAAGAAATCATCAACTTTATAAAGAAAATGGAATTTATGCTCAACAAGAAAGTCCGAACTGTGCACAGTGACAACGGTTCGGAGTTCAAAAATCAGACCTTGGATGGATTCTTGAAGACAAAAGGAATTGGTCATACCTTCTCTGCACCCTATACTCCTCAACAAAATGGGGTTGTGGAAAGAAGAAATCCTTCTTTGTGTGAAGCAGCCAGAACAATGCTAAACTTCGCAAACTTGCCCATGTACTTCTGGGCTGAAGCTATCTTTACTGCATGCTTTACTCAAAACAGATCCTACATTCACAAAAGATTTCATATTACACCTTACGAAGTACTCAACCGAAGAAAGCCAAATGTCAAATTCCTTCACATCTTTGGTTGTAGGTGTTTTATCTTAAACATGAAGGATCACTTGACCAAGTTCGATGACAAATCAGAAGAAGGCATCTTCCTTGGTTAGTCTCAAGACTCAAAAGCCTACAGAGTCATGAATAAGAGAACTCGCAAAATCGAAGAAACCTTTAATCTAAGGTTTGATGACTACTACATCAAGAAGTCTCTGCACCCATTTCCTATGTCTTCAATCTTTCCAAAGCCTGCTGTAGATGCTGTTCAAATCACAACATTCGACACAGACTTCTCACTTTTATTTGATCAACCTGTGAGAGCTGTGGATTCAGAAGTCAGAGCACCAGATAACCATGAGTCCGAACTCTCCAAGCTCACAGATGGACCCGATGACTCTTCTACAAGCAGCATACAAAGACCATCTTCTGTTATGGAAAAGTCATCTAACCAAAGTATGGAAAATGCAAATGTTGAGGGGGAGCCATCAAACCAATGTGCTGGCAGTACAAGTACTGATGGAGAATCAAACAACAGTCCAGAAGGAACCAACACTCTTATCTCTACACCCCAGTCAATCTCAAATATCATATCCATGTATCCAACAATCCAGGGGGAGCCAGAGATTGCCACTCCGAATTCAGTCACAACAATCGCTTCGAATAAAGCTACCACCTCCTCAACACCAACAAATGTTCAGGGGAACACATATCAAACTCTACTTCACAAATACACACACCACAAACCAACACAAATTCGAATAATCACTTGTTAATGGGTGATTTTCCTTCCACTTCGGGATATCCCTCAGACATTGAGGACATCGATGCTGAAGGACCTCCTGATTTTGATCCAAACTATCCTCCTTTGGACAAATGGACGAGAAAGCATCCTCCATCACTTGTCATCGGTGACGTTCGAGATAAAGTACTGACTCGTGCACAACTTCACCAAAAGCAATTAGATCTTAACAAAAATTCTGAGTTGTGCATGTTCAATGTCTTTATCTCTAAGGTAGAACCTAAGAATGTCAAAGATGCATTTGATCACTCAGACTAGATTGAAGCAATGCAGTTGGAATTAGAAGAATTTGAAAGAAACAAAGTCTGGAGGCTAATTCCAAAACCTGCAAATGCCTCAATTGTCGGTCTCAAATGGGTGTACCGTAACAAGCTAGACACCGAAGGCAACGTAGTTCGGAACAAAGCTAGGTTGGTTGTCAAGGGTTACTGTCAACAGGAGGGGATTGATTATGAAGAAACTTTTGCTCCTGTTGCCAGACTCGAATCAGTTTGGATATTTTTAGCTTATGCTGCACACAAAAATTTTGATGTCTATCAAATGGATGTTAAATGTGACTTTCTGAATGGTGATCTCGAGGAAACCATTTTTGTTGAACAACCACCTGGTTTTGAAAGTAAAACTCATCCGAATTATTGCTATGTGCTAGGCAAAGCAGTCTATGGTTTAAAACAAGCTCCAAGAGCTTGGTATGAGACCTTGACTAAATTTTTAAAAGAATCAAACTTTAAACAGGGATCAGTGGACCCAACACTTTTTAGAAAGAAAGTTGGATCTCACTTGATGTTAGTCCAAATTTATGTGGATGACATAATCTTTGGATCTACTGACCCCAATTTGTCAAAAGACTTTGAAAAACTGATGAAAAGCAAATTTCAAATGAGTATGATGGGAAAAATAAACTTTTTTCTTGGTTTACAAATCAAACAATCTAAGGAGGGGATATTCATCAATCAACAAAAATATACGAAGAGTCTGCTTGAACGCTTCAGAATGAATAACTGCTCCAAAGCTAAAGTTCCTTTGCCTACAGGTACAAGGTTAAATCCATCATTGGACAAACCAAAGACAGACATACAGCAATACCGAAGCATGATTGGATCATTGCTCTATCTTACAGCCAGTTATCCTGACATCATGTTTGCAGTCTGCAATTGTGCAAGATATCAGGCTGACCCAAGGGAACCTCACTTGGCTGCTGTTAAGACAATATTCCGATATCTTCATGGAACTACTGCTTATGGTCTGTGGTATCCAGCAAACTCTGGTTTCTACATTCAAGCTTACTCAGACTCCGATCTTGGGGGATGTTCGATTGATCGCAAGAGCACTTCGGGTGGTTGTCAATTCTTAGATGGAAAACTTATCAGCTGGCAATCCAAGAAACAAACTTGTGTCTCTATCTCCACTGCAGAGGCTGAATATGTAGCAGCTGCAGCGTGTACTTCGCAGATCATTTGGATTCAAAGTCAATTGAAAGACTATGCCATCAATATGAGAAAAATTCCTTTGTTCTGTGACTCTAAAAGTGCAATTCGTATATGCCACAATCCAGTTCAACATTCCAAGACGAAGCATATAGCTCTTCGCTACCACTTCATCAAAAGTCATGTTGAGGAGGGGAATATTGAGGTGCACTTTGTTCACACTACAGAACAATTGGCAGATATCTTCACAAAGGCTCTAAATGAAGAAGCATTCACAAGAATCGTTCGAGGACTTGGAATGATAGATGGATCAACTCTTCAATAAATTCCAGATTAGTTCACTCTTACTCTGTTCTGAAAATTTACAAAAATTAATAAACTCCGCAGACCCCCGAAGTCAATTTTGGCTTCGGAGGTCATCGGAGAAAAATAAGCAAAAATACTTGCTACTGCACCGCAGTATTCCGAAGTAAAATATCACTTCGGAGGTCTGCGAAACAAACTTTTCTTCAAAATAAACTCTTCAAATTTGAAAATCACTTGAACAAATGTTAACTTCATCCTTTAAGGATAAAAATAAAGAGTTGATTAAGACAAAGGAAATTCAAAAACAAGAAAAATTCATACTAAACGAAAAGAAAATTCTGATGCAAAATGACAAAGTTTAAA
The DNA here is from genome assembly GCA_023525715.1 of Cichorium intybus. Classification (NCBI taxonomy): domain Eukaryota; kingdom Viridiplantae; phylum Streptophyta; class Magnoliopsida; order Asterales; family Asteraceae; genus Cichorium; species Cichorium intybus. Next base: position 150,575,188 of record CM042011.1, read on the forward strand.
TTTTCTCTCATGAATTAACCAAGTAAAGGACAAAAATTTGATTTTAGATTCTGAAAATCATACCTTATTGCACTAAAAGGTATTTGGGAATCGACTTGAAACATTGGTAAGAAAACAGACTTCGAAGTGAGGTCAAGGCTATTTTACACTTTGAAGCCTTGTTTGATTTCAATAACCTTAACATAATGTCTATTTCTAACCACCTTTCGAAACTTGACTCGCTTCAACTCCAAACTAATCATGTAGCCTCAAAACTACACAAGATAATTCAAGTGCTCCGAAGTTTTCCTCAAAAATAGAACCAACATCGTTTGATAAGTAAATTTACATCTCTTTTCATTAAATGGTACAAAATTGAACTATATGAAGATTTTCACTTACAGGGATTGTTTAAAACAAAAACAAAAAGCACCAAAGAAAGAAACCAAATGGTGATGTTCTATGTCTTCGTATAAGGAAATTCATAATAGAAAACAAAAGCAAAAATCAAAATAGAAAACAAGAAAGAAAAATAGAAAACAATTGTCAAAAGAAACAAAGACAAACAAAAATCAAAAGATAACCAAGGGAATGCAAAAGAAAAATCAGCATTCAAAGGCTTATTCTTCTGCTTTAAATAACGATACAAGGAGCTCCTATAACATAGTCGAGTATCTTGTAGAAGAATATGAACATTTCAAGTAGTCTGTCTTAAATGATAAAGTAGGAGTGGTGTACGAAGCTCAAAGGCTTGTCATCAGAGCTTTGTATCCAAACACTTCAACTGATGAAAAGAAATAAAATTTTCAAATGAATCTTCAAAACAATCCAATCAAACCTTCTGAAACACTTCTGATGTTCAATTCATGAATGAAAACTTCTTTAAATTTCAAATGCAAAGGATGTTATCTTTATTATATTTGAAAATTTTGAAGCACATAAGCAAAACTCAAAACATATTTCCTAATGCGAAATCAAGTTAGTAATGGGGTGATTAGACTTATACATTCATGACCGATATTGAATCAAACAAACTTCCAAATGAAAATTAGACTTCCAACATGATTCGAACGACTCTGAACATTAACTCGATTAAATCATCTTTTCATATTATTCATGAAAGCTAAGGTTAAACGACATATTGCATCAGTCAAAAGTAAAATAAAAAACTTATACAAAAACAAAGAGAAAAACATATGGACTTCGGTACATTGATGAACACTTTGCAATCATTTGTCAATCACCGAAGTGACAGAACACTCTTCGGAGTCAAGCATAACTTTATGCTCCGAAGCGTACCCTCAACGGTCGTAATTTTTCATAATTGCAAAGTCAATTAAATGTTCGAATGATTTCCACATTTATGATAAATCACAGAGACAAACATTCCTTGAATTATAACCGTTTGCTTACAGCTGTCAATGAGAATTAAATAAAAAAACATTAACCATAATGACTTCTCCTTTTTGCAGAGATAGTGGGACGAGCAGGTGCTGAGGTGTCCACTTTCTACCGGACCATTTCAATCGTGCATTAAATGGCCTAGGGACCACGAATGCTATATAAACTTCTCACCTCTTCCATTGCACTCTTTACGCGAACAAAACTCACATTTCTCTCTGCAAACTTACTCTCAAAGAAATCTACAAACTCCTCATCTTCTTCATCTTCTTCATCTGACCATCAATGGCTGCTGAAGCATCATCGCAAACCGCTAAAGCCATGTCTATTCCAAATCTCAAGAATCAATCATCAAACCTAGTTCTACGAAACGATATATCTCTTTACCCTAAACCAATCGATGCATTGGTGGAATGCATGAAGAGGTCCGTACTAGGTTACGCCTTAACCCGCACTCCCTCCATCCCTGCGACTCTGGTTCACAGGGCACACTACACGTCTAATGCTCTGTTTGACTCCAACAACCAAGTCAAGTCTGTATTCTATGAAGTTGTCGACTCCAAGGGCAAAACGAAGAAAGTACAATTAACTAGAGAAAAATTCGCTGAAGCTCTTTGCCTTCCTGTTTACAATTCCAAAGAGATGGTTGTACCCTCCGCTGATCAACTTGTAAGCATGTTCAATGAGATGGGATATGACCCTCCGCTCGAGACGATCAGTCTGTTCAAGAAAAACCAACTTCCTGATCTTTGGAGATACTTCTTCAGTATCTTCCTTAGATGCCTCTCAGGAAGAACCTCAGGCTTAGACTCGGCGAGTGTGGCCTTCCAAAGTATTCTGTATGGGATCTTCTACGATGTAAAGGTAGACTATGTATCTATCCTCTGGTCTGATTTTTGCTCCCATATAAACCACAGCTTGAAGGGAACTGAAATCGCAAACCCTAGATTTTGGGCGATTGTTGTACATGCCCACTACCAAAAAGCCGGATATGTTCCTGACCCTTCACTCGCTGAGATGAAGTTCACTCCCATTGCTATTCCTATACTAGACGACAAACCCGCAGACTTCTGTGCTCAAATACCAAATGTCATGCTCTCCAAAGTTCCCCTGGAATGCAATGAGGTAAACTCCTATCGCAACACCTTAATAATTCCTTATCCAACTCGCGATATGAGTCAGGTTGCACCTGTGAAAGAGCTTACAAAAGGAAAAGGGAAGAGGAAAATGGCTGGTCGACCCAGTGTTCCTAAAAAGGAAGAGAAGAAAAGAAAGACTTCGGTGAAAACAACACCGAAGAGGAAACAGCCGAAGAGGCAAAGAAAAATAATGGTTGTGGATGAGTCTTCGGACTCAGAAAGGACTCCATCCACAGTCCATGAAGAAGAACAACAAGAAGAAGAATTGTTTACCTACATCAACAACCAGACCTACCTCTCCATTGCAAACTACCATTCCTCCATCTCCACCTAAAACAACCAAACCACCCACACCTACACATACTATACCTCCTCCACCACCTCCCACAACAACTCAACAAACTACCACCATTCACACTACTACATCGGACATACCTCCTCCACCACCAACAACTGCTCCTCCAACCTCTGAAGTACCTTTCTCTATATTTATTTTTCATTACCTGAGTTTGACTTACCCACATCACCCTCAAGACAAAACCCCACTTCAGCCGCATTCTTTGAAGCCTTTCATATGGCTCCTTTGAACGTAGAAGGAGTGTCTGATGAAGACTTGCCAGACGAAGGATTTGTACTAATGAAACAATACAAAGTCCTCAACTCCAAGCTTGACACTCTCATTCAAGCTCAAACTGGCTTTGATCCCACCAAACCCACCTTGGGTGACATCACCGAAGAGATTGAATCTCTGGAGTTCTCCTTGTCCAAAGAATTCAAGGATTCCATACAAAAGCTTGAACAAAAGCTCTTGGATGAACAAAATAAGATTCAATCTTCCTTCAAAAAGAAGTTGGAATCCGCTGTCACCTCCATCAACAAGAAAGTTGATGCTCTTGCTGAGAAGACTGATAAAACAAACTACGAAGTCATGAAAGCCTTGCAAGGACTTCGGAGTGAATCCCAGCAAAGTACCAAGCTTGAAAAACAGCTTGATGAGGCCAGAGCAAAAATTGAAGAGCTCACAGCCGCCCAAACCGCTTCGGATATCACTAGATTTACAGAGGAACTACAACGAACGAATGCAGCTCTCACACAAGACTTGATTGCAAAGTTGAGAGTTGCACTTCAACCTCTGATAAATTTTTCTGACAGGTTGTCTAGGCCACAGGGCAGGCTTAGACAGATCCCTGCAGCCACATCAGGTCCTTCAACCTCAACCATTACAACCAGTACCATGGCTGCTAGTGGATCGGCTGGAGCTGGAAGCTCAACAGACCGATCGCTAGAAAACATAATTGCCCCACACATGGAGGAAATATACAAGGCCAGGCGAGCAGATTACAACTTGATGATCAAAATAAACGAATTTGCTCGAGATGATGGTGAATGGACTGTTGAGGCAATCAAGCAATTTGGATTCCAAAATCCAAATGTACTTAACAGACTTCCTCTTCGTAGTTTTGCAATTGTTGACTCCGAAGACATCCAGCTTGACATTCCCTTTAATCCGAAGACTTTCGCTTTCCTTCAGTTCGTATCTTCGGAACCCGAGGATCAGAAAGCAAGTTTTTGGACCAACAAAATAAATTTTCATGCCAAATACATTCAACGGCAGAGCTATGTTTGGAGCTTGAACAAGATAAAGAAAATTATTTCAATTAAAGAAACTGAAGTCTATTTGGGCTTCAGAAATTATGAATTTCTTGTTCTTAGGGGGGCAGACGAAGTTGAATCCAGGTTCACAATTGCAGACTTCCCAATCATGAATCCTATGGACTTCATCCAGATTCTTGATCTTCTGCGAAGTGGGGAGGCTGCTCATGCTGCAATGTCTGCCCTTGCTATCAAAAATCACATACTGGGCTTTCTTAACAATTATCTTCTCCGGTTTGCAAAACAAGACCTGGAGCTATGTTCCTACTACAGACAACCTTTGAACACTCCTCCTATTGTAGTTCGGAACATAGAAAGATTCAAGAATGGAGAAATCTTAAACGAACCATATGGCGTAGTTTTCAAAGGACTTCGAAATGAAACTGAAGTCACAATCAAGTTCTTTGAAATAGACTACATAGGCCTCCATCCCTCCTCCTTCATCACAGGGATGATTTCTCATGTGAATGCCTGTCATGCAAATTCCACCGAGAAAAAGAAGAAGTTCATAGATCATATGAACTGGTATCTTGCAGTAAGAAAAACCTTGAAGAGGGCGTACAAAAGAAACTTTCGAGTATAGGCTTCGGATGCACTTCACACAAAGGGGGAGATTGTTGAGATCATTTGTGATGAAGTGCTGATATATCCGAAGTCCCGCCCATGAAGAAACCCCGAAGTGAATAAACAAGAGAAGACACCGAAGTCTAAAGACTCCGAAGTGTTATGCATAGAGGATCCGAAGACTTCACAGGCTGTCATCTTGTCTTTTGTGTCCACGCGTATACTACAATACGTGTTGCATGAATCTTTTATCCTATTGGCTAGTACACTGATAGGATATTCTCTGTAAAAGTTGTACTATTGGTATCACTGATTCAGTATAAATATCAGTGATACCATACCGTGTCAAGTGTGAGATTACAAGCTTAGATTACAAGAATTGTATGTCCCAAAATAGAAAACCCAATTGTAAAACCAAAGTTCTAATCAAGCATTCGACACATGTTATTCATATCACATTGTTCAATTAGTTTTGTTGCATTATCATTGTGTGATTGATTGTGTAATTGATTCCATATCTATATTAGTTCATCTATTCTCATATTTCAACACCCAACACCTATGAAAAAAAAGACAAGACCGGATATGTCGTGAGTCTATAAAATAATACGACAATACTAGATAAGTCGTGAGTCTGATACAGACAAGAACGGAGCTGTGAGTCATCATATAAAAGACAAGACCGGATATGCCGTGAGTCTATAAAATGAAAAGACAAGACCGGATATGCCTTGAGTCAATGTCATGACAAGACCGGATATGCCGTGAGTCAATGACATGACAATACTAGCATAGCCGTGAGTCTAGGCAACAGCGGGGATAATCTCATGAGCCATATATGATCTTTAGGCAACAGCGGGGATAATCTCGTGAGCCATATGTAACCACTAGGCAAAAGCGGGGAAAATCTCGTGAGCCATATGTGACTACTAGACAACAGCGGGGTAATCCCGTGAGTCTTTATAATTATACGGCCTCTGTGGCTAGGAGTTATCGGCCTCTGTGGCTAGGAGTTATCGGCCTCTGTGGTAGGAGTTATCGGCCTTTGTGGCTATGAAGTATGGTATGGCCTACATGGCTATGAATTTTGATTTGAAATATTTGATATGGCTTTTGTGGCTAACAGACTTGATTTGATTTGATGTTCAAATAACAGGTTTTATTTGTGTATGTGTCCATATAACAGATGTGATTTGATAATCATATAGTATTATCGTTTAGCCTGAAAGGCTAGGAAATTGGATGTGAAATCCTAATAGATATATGGTCAGCCAGTAAGGCTAGGAGTTTGGATCAGATATCCAAATATATACGATTGGCCGATGGGGCTATAAATTGGGACTTGGTATGGAAATGACGAGTAGAAAGAGACTTACCCTGTATAGAGAATTGTACATGAAGGGATTTCTTATATATGTTATTTGTAGATATGATTACTCACTGAGCTTTGTAGCTCACGTTGTTTGTTAAATGTCCCTGCAGGTTAGCATGACCCTGATAAGGCTAAGGATAAAGTTCGTGACTCAAGAAGTGGACTTGTAGATGCTGTCAGTAGCAGCCCGGCTTATAAGGAGGTTACTGTATTCGTATACTCCTTGATACACTTGTACCCGTTTATATTAAAATATACCCCTTTGATTATGGTTTTATGTACGGAAATCTAAGTTTTAAATAAAAAATTTTGAGGGGTGTTTTTGTTTAAAAGCAGGTGTTACAAGTTGGTATCAGAGTCGTGGTTTAAGTGAACTAGGTGTCTATAGAGTAGATCCCTGGACTTAAACCTTGAGAAATAGTAGACATGATGTATAGTTAGGTGTATATAAGTTGATATATATATATATATATATATATATATATATATATATATATATATATATATATATATATATATATATATATATAACCTAACTGTTGCTGACTTTTGACGTATAATAAGTATGAGCAGTAAATCCTATTGGGAAACATTTAGGGCTTGGAGCCTCAAGAGGTGGACCAGCTCGTCTTCAAGGCTCCGTGAGACGATGGGCAAAAAGGAACAAGAAGTATAAAATCCACATGACGAGCAATAGTAGCTGATGTGGTCAGAAAAATTGTTGTTCACCCAGATTAATATTCAAGGTGAAGAGGCTGCAAAATTAGTTCATGATAAGCAGCCCAAAAGTGAAAATCAGCAAGGTGAAATAAAAGTAGTTGAAACTACAAGAAAAGCAGAGAAATAATCGTAGACGTCTTAGAAGAAGTTACCACGAATTAGGTCCAACCTTAAAGGGAAGGGACCACAACGAAGAAGTGATGTAGTATGAAAAGTGCATGTAAAGCACCCAGAAAATCGTAGAGTTGAGACTTTACCTTCGGATTGTTGAAAATATAGAAACAGAGACATATTGTTCGAGCCAGTTGGATGGAACGAAGGTGTTTCCAGCGTGTAGCTATGAATCCCTTTCGTACGAAATGTCCACATGTTGAATGTGGAGCATTGGGTCATAAACCCAGGGAAGAACGGGGAAGAAAGAAAGAAGAAGTTAATGGTCGAAGAGGACCAGTAATACCACGAGCATCCCATATGACTGTGGAAGAAACTCGTGAGAAGACTGATGTGGTCTCAGATATATTTACTTTGAATATATCCCCGTATATGTTATATTTGATTCAGGAGCTATGTGTTGCTTTGGATCAGTGTCTTGGATGCTTTGTTGTTTCATCAATGTTTATAGATGAAAGTTTGGAAGTAGCTAAAGTAGATAGCAAATATGTTCATGATATTGAACACCTGGGAAGTTTCCAGCTTAGGATTTACGAGACCATTTTCCCTATAAATCTGAAGCCGATGACTACCAATGAATCTGAAGTAATTGTGCATATGAAGTGGTTAGCAATGAATTATGCTAACATGAATTGTAGAAATATGAACATTATGGTTCTAAAATCAGAAGTGAAATGGATGAAAATCCAGAGTAAATGACCGTGGTTGTGAATACCGGTTATTTTCCTTTGCTTAAACTCTGAGTAGTGTTAGTAAAGGAAGGATGTTTAGTTGGCATCTGTAGTATTGGCCAAACTAAATAAAGAAGTGTAAAAGTGCAAATGAATTCCCGGATATTTCTTTCAAAAGAACTTCCAGAATTATTGCCAGATTGGCAAGAAGAGTTTATGAATAAACTGGTTTCAGGAGCCGTTTCTGTTATTTAGGCTCCATACTGATTAGCACCTGCAGAGAGGGCATAGTTGAGGAAGCAATTAGAAGTGTTTGTATTGGGATCTCATAGGACCGAATGTGTCATGGTGAGTAGTCCCTATTTTGTCTGAAAAGAAGATAGACAAGTCAATGTGTATGTGCATTGACTACCGAGAATCTGATATTCTCGAAACCAGATTGAATATAATGTACATTTGTGCCAAATATTGGAGTTACTTCGTTGAGAAAAGTGATATGCGAAGTTTTCCCAGTATGAATTTTGGCTTAATTCTTTGGGCATATTAACAGTGCCAACGATGTTAAAGCTGATCTAGTGGTCATGAAAATGTGATAAAACAGGAATGGCCTTGGAATCTAATTGGAACTTGTAGTTTCCTTGGATTTGCAAGTTACCATGGGAGGGTTGTAGAAAACTGCTCCTTGATTGCTGTCCCGTTGACTAAAGTTAACCAAGAAAAACGAAAAGTTTGAGCGGGTGGAAGAACCACAAGTAACTTTTCAAAGGTTGAGACAAACCTTGTGTGAAGCTCCGGTATTAGCTTTACCGCTAAGCGGAGAAGATTATGTGAATTATGATGATGCAACCAGAACTGGCCTTGTGTGAGTGTTGATGCAGACGGGTCGAGTAATGGTTTATGCATCCCGTTAATTAAAAGAAGCTGAGAAGAGGTACCCGGTGCATGGCCTCAAATTAGCTGTTGTGATATTGGTAATGAAGTTTTGAAGACTATATTTATATGGTGTAAAACATGCGTTGTATACGGATCATAAAAGTTGGAAGTACTTAATTGATCAAAAAGAAGCTAAACATGTGATAGCAAAGATGGATGGGTTACTTAAAGATTTCGGTTGTGAAATCTAATACCATCCCGACAAAGTAAATGTGATTGCAGATGCCTTGAGTTGAAAGGAGTATCTTTGAAGGTTACATCCGCGTGTATAAATGTGACAAGCTGATTACCTGAATTGATTCGGGTAGCACAAGAAGAAGTGTGCAAGTCTGAAAACGTGAAAAATGAATGAAATGTTGGATATTTGAAGCAGTTAGTTGAAAACTCATAGCGATTGAAAACCCTTGGTGGTTGTGTATGTGGGTTCCAAAGTAAAGTGAGACATGAAATCAGTTCTAAAAAGATGCATGTTGTAGATATGCAATATACCCGGAGTAGTACCAAACTGTATAGGATGATAAAACCTATATATCGATGGCCGGGAATGAAGAAAGATATTGAAAGATATGTGAAAAGTGTTTGACTTGTGTGTAAATAAAGTCAAACCGTTAGAAGCATGTGGGGAAAATTTAGCCGTTGTTGGTCCTAGAGAAGAAATGGGACAATATTATTATAGATTTTGCAATAAAGATTCCTTGAATACCATGTGGGTATGATACCACATGGGTAATAGTAGACCGGTTGATGAAACTAGTGTAAATTTATACTGACTAGTGAGAAAATCAAGATCGAAAAGTAGAGAAAATTTACATAGATGGAGTAAATTGTCGACGTGAATTACCGGTGTTGATTGTATCGGATCGAGATAGTAGATTTATTCCTTGATTTTGGCATAGTTTCCAAGAATAATTAGTTCAAAAGTAGTAATAAGTACCGTATCTTGATAGGCGAGGTGAGATAATGATGCAAACTTTAGAAGATATGCATTGAACTTGCATAATAGACCTTGGCGGAAGATGAGAAGATCGTCTATCTTTGGTAGAAACTGTAGATAATAACAGTTTTCATACTAGCATTCTAATGGCTCGTATGAAGCGTTGTATGGAGTGCCGTGTCATACTCTGATTTGTTGGACTGAAATTGTGGAAAAGTCGTTGGCTAGATCCGATATTGTAGTACAAACTAATGAGAAGACTAGATAAATACGAGAAAGTTTGAAAATGACTAAGAATTAGCAAAAGTAATATGTGGATCACTGAGTAAAAACCGTCGAAATTTCAAGTGTGGAAAGATGGTGGTACTTAAAGTAATCCTTTGGAAAGACTAAAATCTGTTTGGGACGAAAAGAAAGTTAAGTCCTCGTTTATTGGACCTTTCTGTATATCCCAAAAAGTAAGAATTGTGGTGTATTAATTGAGGTATCATGATGAACTTCAAGACATTTATAATGTTTTCCATGTGTCCTAATTGCGGAAAACATGAATTGATGAACTTCAGTGAATACCTCATGTTGAAATGGAGGCAGATGAGGAGTTAAGATAACCGAGACAACCGCAGAAGTGTTAAATGAAAAGTAAGACAGCTGCGAAACAGGAAGACTAATATGGTTAAAGTGCCTTCGCAATACCATAGAGGTTTCCATATGATATGGGAGACCGGAATTGAAATGAAAGAGATATACCTTCACATGTTTGTGTGATTCCGGGGACGAAATCTTTTGAAGGAGGGGAGAATTTGTAACACCAAATACTTGTAATAAGTATTTGAAAGTTAATTCTAGAAAAAGGGGTAATTTGGTCATTTTACCATAAAAGGGTAATTTGGTCATTTGACCATGTGAAGGACCAAATATGTAAAAATATTGTTTGCTTGTGGAAAAAGTATAAGAAAAGAAAGTTTATTGTGATAAAATGTGAGAAAAGTGCCAAAAGTTCAAGAAATGGAACTTAGGGACTAAAATTGTAAAATTGAAAAATATAAAAGAGAGAAATATCTCTCATAAATGTTGGCTGAACATTTGAGGCTACGGGAAGGATTTTTGAGAGCTGATTTCTGGAAATTCTGGAGGATTAGAAGAAGGAATTGAACACAAACTTGGAATTGAAGATTTCCTAAGTTAAATAAGGTTAGTAACTACCTTTCTAGTCAAATTCTTGAAGGTGTTCTTGATGAGTTTTTAAATGGATGAACTGAAATTGTAATTTCAGTTATAATCCATGATGTTCAGGTGGTTTCTAAGTTGAAATAAGTTATGTATTAAGAACATAACTCAAAGATATGAAAGTAGGTTGCTATTATTGAAGAATTGAGATTTTGATCAAGAACCCTAGATTATGAGTTCTTATGATCAACTTGATTCTATTGGTTTATAATGAATTCCAGATGTTATATTTGTTGAAATAAATCAATAGAAGTAATTAAAACTTGATAATTTCGGTTTTTGGACCAAAATGTCAAAAACGGGAATGTTTGGAAAATGTGAATATGTGTGATTGTTGTGGGTTAAAACCAAGGGTTAATTGATAGTATTAGTCTTGGAACAAACCCAGATGATTAAGTCATGTATTAAGGGCTTAAAAATGAGAAAATGGAGATTTGCAGCTTAAAAATCGCGAAACTGGTCTGTTTCCAGGAGATCAGGTCGCGATCTCTTAGAGATCGGGTCGCGATCTCTAGATCGGGTCGCTATCTAGATCGGGTTGCGATCTCCGTCCAGCAGAAAAAAATAAAATGCAGTCTACTACTAAATGAAGTTCAAGTTTGGAAATTTGGGGTTAGGCTTGTCCGTTTGACCTCAAATTTTAAACATAGGTCTAATATGATGTGAAACTTCATGGAAAATTGTCGGAATACGTATACGACCTCCCGAAAGTACTGTAGCAAAATACGCGTATTTCGGGAAAATGTATAATTTTTAGAAAGATGGTAAATGAAGGTTTATTATCTAAATATGATTTGAAATGTGCTATATGGACTCATGTGTAGTAGAGTCAATTGAAATGTGGTTAATATATATATATATATATATATATATATATATATATATATATATATATATATATATATATATATATATATATATATATATATATATATATATATATATATATATATATATATATTGATGAATATATATATATATATATATATATATATATATATATATATATATATATATATATATATATACTAGGTGCGTACCCGCGCAATGCGGCGGTGGCAAATAGTTTTGTTTCGGCAATTACTTTTTAGGTTTTAGGTTGCAGATAGGAATGGGAGTTGGCGAATATGAGAGTGATTAATTTCTTTTCGGGCGATTGATTACCTTTCCAACGATATAAGGGACCGTAAATACCCGAGAGTGTGGGAGCAAAAATGGAAAAAACTTTTAGAAATCGGTTTGGAAATATGGGGATTTTTGCAATGAAATGATTAATAGAAGTAGAATGTTATAATCTGAACAAAAGACAAAGTATCCAAAGGGGCAAGGGGCAAAACAATTTTTCGGACCAAAACTGTAAAAAAATTTAAATCTAACAAATTTTGTAAAAACAAAAAGTACAATGCTATAATCCGCAAAAAAATAAAACTAAGTTAATGCTTAGTTTGGGCAGAATTCGCATTTAAGGAAAGTACAATGCTATAATAACAAGAATAATAGAAGCGCAATGCTATAATCCAAAAAAATAGACAAAGTAAACATTTTGTTTGGGGAGAACTCGCATTTAAGTAAAAAGTACAATGCCATAATATGCTAAAGTAAACATTTCCAGTGCAATAACTTTAAAAAAGTCAAACAAATCATCACATAAATAGCAATGTATTAAAGTTTATGTGTGTGCAGGGGATGTGTGTTATGAATTTTTAAACAGAAAGAGGAATAGGAAGCTCCATATAAATACATATATGGCTTAGAGAAAATAATAGTGATGACTGTGCGATAATGGGCAATGCTATAATCCGGACCAAAACTGTAAAAATCCTTAAATATATCAAATTTTGTAAAAACAAATAGTACAATGCTAGTTAAACATCATTTATCATTAAAATATGTTTTTAAATTAAATTACAATTATATATTTTGTTAAAATAAAAAATACATTTGTATAGGTTTTTGGAAAATAGTTTTTTATTCGGTTACTTTACACATTGACGAATTGGACATAATCCCATCTTGGTTTAGAGAAATTTAGAACCGAGGGCAAAGCGGTTCCACTTTTCTGGATGTGGGGCAATGAATAGTTTTTTTTGTTCTTTAGTTTAATTGGTTTTATTCATATGAATCTCACTTTTGTTCATGCATTCTTTTAAAATAGTGTTTTTTTTTTAATAAAACATAACGCGACAAGCATAAATAAATACTAAATAATTTGTGTTACGAACTTACGATAAATGGTTAGGAGTCAACATGATGTGATTCAGTTTTTGTTCGTGTGATGTGGGTCAACATGATGGCACAAATGGTGGTTTTGATAAATAGTTTGTGTGGTGATCAATACGATAAACATTTTTTTAGTAACCTCGATATTTAGAATTTTTTTTTTTTTTTTTTTTTGATAACCGAGGAAGCCACCCGACCCGTCCTTTGGACGACCCGACTGACCCAACCTCGGGGCAACATGAACACCCAGTAAACTCATGTGCCAGGCAACCCACCCTTTGGGTGTACTGGTGGCCATCCCTAATTGAAGCTGGTGAGAGTCGAACCCTGACCTCTCCTATGGAAAGGTGGGAAAGCTACCACTCAGCCATCAGGTGATGGTTGATATTTAGAATATACATATCATTGTTTATTTGATGCTTAAAATTACCTCGATTATTTAAATCTCTTTTACAATCGATAGTTACTCTTTACGTTCGGATCAAGAATTATAACAATGATTTTGACATATAACTTGATGAATATTGAAGATCTAAAATTCTTTCACGCAAATAAAATTAAAAGACAACTTTATTATAATTAAATCACCACAACAAATTCAAGATTGTTAATGCGTTAAACAATAATATTGTACTAAAAGTTTATCTGTTAAATATTTAGTTTAATACGAGACTAAAAAGAAGGAACTATATACTTATGACAAAATTTACATATATTAATAGTTATAATACTTTCTCCCACCATCATATCTTCATAGGCAATATTACAAGCTTGACATAATTTTTTGTGAATTTTATTGAGAATGATGGTTACATTTCTCAGGTTGATAATGCCGGTAAACTCGCATCAAGTACCAAGTCATGTAGCTCAATGCCTACATATAATGGTTAAATTACTTAGATTTGTATTATAGTGAACAATGGAAATTCAAGACCACAACTAAAAATGGTTACATAAATTCCAAGCCACATTCAAGAATTGGGAAAAAAAAATTAAAAAGACCCAAAAATAATAGGATAGAAATCCACTGATATAGTTTTTAAAAGAGGGAAAGATAGTTTATATTCCTTCAATGTAAATTTTTTTTTAATGACCCTAAAATTCCATAGGCTGCTCACCTTGCAAAGTAACCAAATTACCAAATAGTAGACTCCCAAAGTGAAAGACGCAGGAGACCAACCTTTCTGTTTTCTGTCTTTTACATATTATTTCAAAGTCCTCACTGCAGGTTGTCGCTGTTTTTGTGCCTTTAATGATGTAGCTGAAAAAAGTATAAAAAACAATCGCTTAACAATCGCATCTGACATTGAGGTTATTTTTCAAGAAACTGAATACAAATAACATAAGTAATACAAACCACCAATCAACAAAGAGTCGCAAAAATGATACTCTTGAACTGGTTCAAAGAATAAGGGACCTTCAGAAGTCGATTGTAACCGTATTTTCACAAACCAACCATTTGTTATATGATATTAAGATAAAATTGAATAAACAATAGGTTCATTGTATCATTTTTCTTTTGCTTCTCGTGACTTAATGCCATTGTCACATCAATAATGTAGTCCAATTGATTGGACTGCCTTGCTTCTATGTCCCATATGCAACAACTGGACCAACACCATTCAATACTTATTTATGTAACATCAAAATATGATTTGTTTCAAATAATTAGAAACTCACTTGAAGAAGCTTGCATTCCAAATCCCTGAAAAAGTTTATAAACTTGTAAGTTTGAAGTGAACTCTAGCCGCGTTTTAGTTCCTAGTAACACAAAAATATCACACAAATTAATATAAATGGGTGCCACTTAATAATAAAGAATATTCATTGAAACTCATTGGCAAAATCAAATTTTAAAGAACATTTAGTGACAATTTTTGTGTAAAATACAACTAACAAATACGCAAATACACATACCATGTACAGGCTAATCATACTATCAATGACAGCCCTAAATTTTGAAAATGCTTCATGTGAAAAGAAATCATCAATCTGAAAATAACGATCTGCAAAGATTTAAAGAATTTGAGTCCACTGTCATACATCTAAATAACTATATATACACAGATAAAATCATCGAAAAAGCAAAAACAACTCTTATTCACAGAGAAAAAAGAAGAAAAACAAAAAAAAAAAAAAAAAAAATTCTTGCGGGAGCTGTTTTTTCTTGATCTTTTCATTGAAGAATAAATAAACAACAGGTTAGACCAAGAAAAGGATGTTGTACTTTAAAACAAACACAAACATAGTTAAACGGACGTTTGAGATAGAAGGGGTTTAGGGCTTACAAATCGAGAAGTGATTCTAGGTGTGTACGCGTAGATCGAGTTGCAGTGACAGCGGTGTTGGCCATTTAGGTTGAATCTGCCACACAACAGACGGCGGTTGAAGGAGGTGGAGGATTTTCTTCGAGTGACTTGAAAAGCAGTGGTTGAAGGAGGTGGAAGAGTGACTTGAATCTGCCATACGACACGGTTCAAAAAATACAATACCTCTTGAAACAGCAACAGACGGTGCTGTTGAAGGCGATGACAGCAACATTGCTGGTGGATTATGATGGCGGTGAGTGAAGACGATGGTAGCTGAGATGATCAAGATTCAAATGAGTAATCAAGATTTATAATGAACCGTTAGTTAAAAGCGTAACAAGCGAGATATTTCAAAAAATTTCAAAACGAATTTAAGCTTCTTAGCGGGTAATTTGCACTAAAAATCAAACCTGCATCAATTGTCACCAGAATCAGAATTCAGAACGATTCCCTTGTTAATCCACAGAAAAATAGCCTAATAAGAAAAATACACAAATAATCCCAGAAAATAGAATAAACAAAAAAGATGAATAATATCTCATGGTGTGGAGGCGTACCACAAATTTGATCAGAAGTAAAGCGGCACAACCATATTGAGAGAGAGAGAGAGAGAGAGAGAGAGAGAGAGAGAGAGAGAGAGAGAGAGAGAGAGAGAGAGCTTATAATTGAGCAGATAGAGGAGACGCCATGCGTATTTATGTATCGTGTGTGAAGAAAGTCAGATTTTGAATTTTAAAAGCGGGCAATCAAAATTTCAGTTAATTCAAAATTTAGCTAATTCAAAATTTAGCAAATCCCGCCCATATTTCATGCGCATAAACACTTGTACAGTCTTAATTCCAATGTCTTAATTTTAAGACTTTTATGCTTTAATGTGTTGTAATTTATATATGGTTTATAAATGGTATAGATATATATATATATATATATATATATATATATATATATATATATATATATATATATATATATATATATATATATATATATATATATATATATATTGATGAATATATAGGTACGAGACAAATTTTGTGGTACGTACAAAAAAGGCAAGATACAATTGCAGCAAGTATCCAGGTGAGTAATCTCACTTATATCCGATGTGATATGTGTTGATTGAACCGTTGCAGATTGAAACAACTTCAGGGGACGAAATTTACAGTTTTAAAGATGAAATAAAAAGGCAAGACCAGATATGCTGTGAGCCTATGAAAAAAAAAGACAAGACCGGATATGTCGTGAGTCTATAAAATAATACGACAATACCAGATATGCCCTGAGTTTGATACAGACAAGAACGGAGCTGTGAGTCATCATATAAAAGACAAGACCGGATATGCCGTGAGTCTATAAAATGAAAAGACAAGACCGGATATGCCTTGAGTCAATGTCATGACAAGACTGGATATGCCGTGAGTCAATGACATGACAATACTAGCATAGCCGTGAGTCTAGGCAACAGCGGGGATAATCTCGTGAGCCATATATGATCTTTAGGCAACAGCGGGGATAATCTCGTGAGCCATATGTAACCACTAGGCAAAAGCGGGGCAAATCTCGTGAGCCATATGTGACTACTAGACAACAGCGGGGTAATCCCGTGAGTCTTTATAATTATACGGCCTCTGTGGCTAGGAGTTATCGGCCTCTGTGGCTAGGAGTTATCGGCCTTTGTGGCTATAAAGTACGGTATGGCCTACGTGGCTATGAATTTTGATTTGAAATATTTGATATGGCTTTTGTGGCTAACAGACTTGATTTGATTTGATGTTCAAATAACATGTTTTATTTGTGTATGTGTCCATATAACAGATGTGATTTGATAATCATATAGTATTATCGTTTAGCCTGAAAGGCTAGGAAATTGGATGTGAAATCCTAATAGATATATGGTCAGCCAGTAAGGCTAGGAGTTTGGATCCGATATCCAAATATATACGATTGGCCGATGGGGCTATAAATTGGGACTTGGTATGGAAATGACGAGTAGAAAGAGACTTACCCTGTATAGAGAATTGTACATGAAGGGATTTCTTATATATGTTATTTGTAGATATGATTACTCACTGTGCTTTGTAGCTCACGTTGTTTGTTAAATGTCCCTGCAGGTTAGCATGACCCTGATAAGGGTAAGGATAAAGTTCGTGACTCAAGAAGTGGACTTGTAGATGCTGTCAGTAGCAGCCCGACTTATAAGGAGGTTACTGTATTCGTATACTCCTTGATACACTTGTACCCGTTTATATTAAAATATACCCCTTTGATTATGGTTTTACGTACTGAAATCTATGTTTTAAATAAAAAATTTTCAAGGGTGTTTTTGTTTAAAAGCCGGGTGTTACATAAATAGAGGCCCTCCCCATCCCATATTCACGCCATCTCCTTTCTCTATTGCTTTATTGCTTGCAAAGTTTTGGGTGTGAACCATTAGAGGCATTACACTTGTGGTGCTTGCTTCCAAAAGATCCAATGATCAAAAGGTATGTTTTCTTTATGAATTTTTGAATATACCTTTAGTGTTCTTAACATGTTCTTAGTTATAGGTTCAATAGTGAAAACATAGATCCTTTAGGGTGCATGTGAACTTAAGAGCTTTAAGTTTATAGTTTGCTTAAATCCCATCAATCTCTTGGTTCACCAATTTCTGTTATGTCTACCAGTGCTATATTGATGTATGTGGAGGGTGTTGGCTTTGTTGTTACCCATCATATTTCTTTTACTAATGTCTAATATATTTCTAAAGTTGCGAGTCACCAATGTAAATCTGGTTATTGGGTATTCTTCTCTGATACACTTTATTGTGTACATGATATATGGTCTTGGAGGGCGATCAGGATCAGTCGTCGGCTTGGGGAACTATACGTTATGGAGCAGCTTAAAGTTTTTGATGTTGTTGCCTCTATTGCTAATTTATCTTCTTTTTGTTTGAATCATTCGTCATCTGATATTTACTTTTGGTATTCTCGATTAGGACTCGTGTCAGTGTCACATTTATAGTTTTTAACATCTACTGGTGTTTTAGGGCTTTTGAGTAGTTATGGTATTCCTTTGTTTGCTCATTTTGATCTTGTGGATTCTAATATGTGGATCCCTCCGCAGTATTTTCCAAGGGAGGCTCGACTTAGTATGTTTCATTTAGAGATGATTATACTCGATATACTTGGGTTTTTCTCATGAAACGTAGGTATGGTTTCTACACTATAGATAGTAACTTTAACACCCATTTTCAAGAACCAACACTCTGCAATCACAAAGTGCTTTCGATGTGATTTAACGAATGAATATACCTCTAATGTGTACTTAGTTACTGGCATTTGATGCCATTGTGCACCAATTTTCTTGTACCGATACCCCTTAACAAAATGGCGTTGCGGAAAGGAAACATCGAAAACTTGTAAATACTGCTCATTATCTGTTACTATCTTCTGAGGTTCCTAGGTTTTTGGGGAGAAGCTCTCCTTATCACTGCCAACATCATTAATCGCATCCCTATTACACATAATTTTTGGATTTCTCCCTATGAAAAACTATATGGGCGATTACCATATTATTCCTCTTTGCGGGTTTTGGGTGCACGTGCTTTGTTCTATGACCTCATACTGAGAAAAATAAGTTGTCTCAAAAGTCGGCCTTGTGTGTATTTTTATGATACGATATCAGTTAGAAAGGGTATCAACGTTTTGATCTTATGAGTCAGAAATTGCATGTCTCTCGACATGTCACTTTTCTGGAGCATTTTTCGTTCTTCTACATTCCTGCTTAGTCTTACGATATTACTGTTGGTTATATGCCCATAGTCACAACAAGTTTGTAATATTAGTGTAAATAACAGTGTCCTTTTCGATTACACATAATATATGATTTAGCTTAAGACGACAAAAGGAAAGACGAGGGACTGAATTTATGAACATACTAAAGTTATGGTGTGTTAATTAGAAACTACCAAATGTTTAAGGGATGAAAAATCATCCTGCTTTGACTTTGAAACCTGATAATCATGGAATGGATTGACATCGAAAGGATAAGACTTTAAAAGTCCTATCCTTAGCCAATAATCATTAGTTGGACGCCGTTTTAGCTCCAATATTTCATCTCCTACATTTTCCCACTCTCATTACTGGTTCTCGGCTCACACACCTCACAAAGGTGTTCACAATTTGGTAGAATCAAGTGCCAAAGGTGTTGTCTTTTGCTGGATCATCTATCTTGGAGTGCGACTACATTAGAAAGGTTTCAGTTATCGGGCCTTGTTCATCCTATATATATATATATATATATATATATATATATATATATATATATATATATATATATATATATATATATATATATATATATATATATATATATGCAGTAAAAAGGTAACCCTCGATCTCCTAAATTAGATTTACAATTGTAAATTGCATGTTTTTGTGATTCGTGGTGTGATACGGTTTTTTAATTTTTTCTTCCGTTATGCATGTTTGTTTTGTATTATATCCCAACAATTGCACAGTCTGATATTAGGTCTATTGATCCTTTTAATATTGACCATGATGAGACTCCATCTAATGCCCCGATTCATGGTACTCCCACAATTCAAGACAACACTTTTGGTTTATCTAAGACTATGACCGCTCCCATACCTGTTGTGACTTTAAATCCTCCGCCACAACGAAAGTCTACTCGTACTCGTAAATCCCCCAAGCTCTCAATACGTACACATTCCTCTTATTGGCCATCGTTGCATCTTTTATTGCCAGCATACATCGTCTTTTTGAACTTGAGTCTTATACATAGACCGTCTTAAATCCCTTTTGGCAGAATGTTTATACCTGAGGATCTTGCAACTCTTTATTAGACTCATAAAGGGGATCTGATCTGGTTCTACTTCTAACCGAAAAGCATACGATTGGCTAACATCTGGAATATGTAACACCACTTTTGGTTTAGTATGTATGTGTTACTCCCTAGATATTTCTAAGAAGTATGTTTAATATAAGGAGGTGTTCGTACGGTGTTTTTCCGGATAATGACCAAATTGTAATAATTTTCGTGAAAAAGGCCGATTTGTGCCAAATGACCAAACTATGGGCTAGGTTGAAGTGGTCAATGACCTAGATGAATATTAATTTTATTTATGGGGGAAAACTTTTTAACTTAATACTTCATATTATTATTAGAGCAAAAATTGGTATCACGACAAGTTTTCGGGGTTTTAACGACGATTTTGGATGTCGAGGGACTAGTAGGGTATAAGAATCAAACTTAAAACTATAAATATCATTTAATAACCAAAAACCCTTATTCTTTACCTTCTAAAGTCGGCTAAGCTTTCATCCTTCAAAACTTTGGAGAGAAATCCTGAAATTTCAAGAACTAGCTACAGTGATCGGTTGATCCCCGGAGAATCAACTGTTGGATCATCATGAAATTTTAATCGAAGCTTCAGGAGGTTATTATTATGCAGCTTTTGAACGGTGGAATTTTAATTCTTTGGTCTGGAAGTGGAGATATAGCCTTTCGATTTTAACTATAGAATTGAGGTAATTTTGTTGTTATTGTAAAAATCGCCATAAATAATCAGAGTATCGTTTTAGAGTGAAACCAATGCCATTAGTTCAGAAATAGAGTCTAGTATATTTTGTTCAAAGAGGTGTGAAGTGTGATTCGACCTCTAACCTAGGTCAAATATGTATTCTTCATATACTGGTCCAGTTTGGAAATATTTGATATGCAATCTTACAAAAATCATAATAAATTGTAGAAAAATTGTTTGGGGTTGATATTGGTGTCCCTGGAAACCTAAAAGGGAGTAGTTTGCTGCTAAATGGATATCTGTACGAATAAGTATTCAAAAATTAAGTAAAAATAAACGTGAACAGGTGTCAAAATTCAAGGGAAAATGAATAATTTCTAAAAAAATTGATATTGAAGTTATTTCTTTCAAGTTCACGATTTAGGTTTTCAAGAGGGTATATACATATGATTTATAAATGTGGTTGAAAACATAATGCAGGTCTATATTTGTCAAGGAGTCGAGACGATACCATGTTGTAGGAGCAACAGAATTAGTCGATACAGTTTATATCGAGGTGAGTAATCGATGACTTACCTTTGTGTTGTATAATTGTTAAGCCTTCGTGACTTAGTGTTGGTGGTTACAACCTTTGTGGTTTAAATTTGATTTAGGCCTTAGTGGCCGAGGGGTTGGGCTTTATAGCACACACACACACACACACACACACACACATATATATATATATATATATATATATATATATATATATATATATATATATATATATATATATATATATATATATATATATATATATATATATATATATATATATGTTGTGATGGCCTTAGTAGCTAGCAGTCCTATCACACATACTGTTGGGGGATCCGGTAGTCTTCGTAACTCGAGACCGCTGGGGTTGAGGAGGGGACGGATATAGTTGGTTGGTGGTGTTGTGGTGGAGCAAGGGTCTATGTTATGATGTGTTGTGAGGAATTGGGGCTGTGTACTTATATATTTTTTTCCTTATGCTGTTTCATATTATGGTATGCATTGATTATTCGCTGAGCTTGTGTAGCTCACCCATGTTGGTACTAATCTTGTAGGTACTAGAGACCCCACTAACGGGAAAGGTGTGATTCAGGGTTAGAGCATATGATAGTAACAGCCCGACTTTGGGGAGAGTTTGCATTCCCATATAACATTTGTATGCCTCTTACTTGTAACATATACCCCTGTATTATATTTCGATGTATAATATATGTTTTAAAGTTTGAAAAAATGGGGTGTATTTATTATTGTAAGCCGGGTGTTACAAGTTGGTATCAGAGCCGAGGTTTACGTGAACTAGGTTTCTATAGGGTAGATACCTAGACTTGAACCTTAAGAGATGGTGGAATTAGGGATAGGTAGAGGATAATATATGTATTGTATATATATGTATATTATCTAATTATATGACTAATTTTTCTGTTTAACTTTGAAGATGGCAAACACCAGGAGTGGTCAGAGCCGAGGAGGTGCTAGACAGGGAGCCCCGAGAGGAGGCAGAGCACGATCACAAGGCTCGGTGCACAGGGGGCGGGAGAAGCAACAGGGAACCCGCCGGATTTACGAGCTATCATTACTGACGTGGTACGGGAGCTATTACCCACTATGGTGGGGACACAGAGGGAGGATACTGTTAATCATGTGCATGATAGAGCTCCCGGAGACGAGGGACATGCCGAAAGTGGTGTACACGTAGTGGAAAAAGGCAAAGGTGTTGAGGGAACATCAGGAGAGAAAACTGAATGCACCTATAAGACTTTCCTCAGTTGCAATCATAAGGAATTTGCAAGAGCTGATAATCTCGTACATGCGATGGAGTGGTTGATGCACACGGAGAAAGTCTTTCGAATCAGCAAGTGTAGAGAGGCTGACAAGGTGGAGTTTGCCACCAACCTTTTCACTGGGAGTGCCCAGTATTGATGGCAAGTTTTTAGTAGCGCTTTGGGTCCTGATCTAACCGAAGTGTTGACATGGTATCAATTTAAAGCCAAATTTACTGAGGAATACTGTTCTGAGGTGGCGGTGAAGGGGCTTGAGGATGAGTTCTTACATCTAGAGCAGGGATCCCGATCTGTGCAAGAGTATACTTTGGCCTTTTTGGAGAAAGCAAGGTTTTGTGAGCATCAGGTTAATACTGAAAAGAGAAAGACAGATAAATACATGTGGGGATTGAAGACTCGGATCCGAGAGGTCGTATAGCCACTCCAGCTAACCACCTTCTGGTAGGTGGTTGATCGGGCGATGGAGCGTGAAGCAGAGCTGCAACGCCAATAGAATGAGAAGAAGGCAGCAGAGGTGAAGAGAAAGGCCGAGGAGCGCCCGTGGACTTCTCAGAAGAAGTCCCAGCGGTCAGGTTTTGGGTTACGGGGTCAGACTCGGAAAGATGAGGGTAAATGGGGTGATAAGTGCCGAAAGAAGCATACAAGAGATTGCCCCACTAATCCCCCGTCAGTGTCTTGTTATAAGCGTCGGAAGCCAGGACATTATGCTCGTGAGTGCAGATTCACGGAGTGGGTGTGTTATCAATGTGGTGCCAAAGACCACCTCCGTGCAGATTTTCCTCAGTTGAAGACGGGGGAGCCCCAAGATAGGCCACGGGAGGAGCGGGGTAGAGACAGGAAGGATACTCGAGGCCGAGGTGGACCAGTAGCCTCCCGAGCATTCCAGATGACAGTTGAGGAGGCGCGGGAAAAGACCGATGTCGTCACATGTATTTTTAAATTGAATTTGATTCCTGCATATGTGTTCTTTTATCCCGGAGCCACATACTCCTTTATATCCACATCATTAATGCCCCGTATTTCTATACCCTTAACCCCGTTGGAGGTGGCAGTGGCAGGTGGGAGATATGTGTATGTCTCTGAGCAGATTCAAGGGTGTGAGCTTGAGATCAACGGGACCACTTTCCCTATTGATCTGAAGCCGATCACCACCAGGGAGTTTGAAGTAATTGTGGGAATGGACTGGTTAGCAACTAATGATGCTCAAGTCGATTGAAAAAAGGAAAAGTATAGTGGTTCTAGCACCAGATGGGTCGCGAGTGATAATTTTGGGTGAACGGCCGCGTACGAGGATGCCCATCATTTCCTTTACTAAGGCACGTAGCTGTATTAGCCAAGGAGGGATACTTTTCGTGGCGTATGCAGTCCCGGCAGAGCCCAAGAAACTATCCGTTGGAGATGTAGCAGTTGTTAAAGAGTTTCCTGATGTTTTTCCCGATGAGATCCCGGGACTACCACCGGATCGGCAGATCGAGTTTACCATAGATTTGGTTCCAGGGGAAGCTCCTATTGCTCGTGCTCCTTATCGATTAGCACCATCAGAGATGGCAGAGTTGAGGAAGCAGCTGCAGGAATTACTCGATCGGGGATTTATTTAACCGAGTACATCACCTTGGGGAGCACCTATCTTATTCGTGAGGAAGAAAGACGGGACTATGCGAATGTGTATAGACTACAGAGAGTTGAACAAGATCACCATAAAGAATAAATATCCCCTGCCCAGGATCGATGCTTTATTCGATCAACTTTAGGGAACATCCTATGTTTCTAAGATTGATCTGAGATCAGGATACCATCAGCTGAAGATTTGAGAGTCAGATATCCCAAAGACTGCTTTCCGTACCCGTTACGGATATTACGAATTCTTGGTGATGCCGTTTGGGCTAACCAATGCCCCTGCAATTTTCATGGACTTGATGAACAGAGTGTGTCGTCTATTCCTTGATACCTCTGTTATTGTGTTCATTGATGATATACTGATCTATTTTCGGAGCCAGGAAGAGCACGAGATGCATCTACGTCAAGTTTTGGAGTTACTTTGCCGAGAGAAGCTATATGCCAAGTTTTCAAAGTGCGAATTTTGGCTTTGTGAAGTTCAGTTTTTGGGCCATGTTATTAGCAGCGAGGGTGTTAAAGTTGATCCTGCAAAAATCGAGGCTGTAATGAAGTGCGAGCCGCCGTGGAATCCATCGGAGATACGCAGCTTTCTTGGGTTAGCTGAATATTACCAGAGATTTGTGGAGAACTTCTCTTCCATTGCAGCACCTTTAACTAAATTAACAAAGAAGGGCGCGAAGTTTGAGTGGACGGAGGAGCAGCAAACTGCTTTCTAGAAGTTGAAACAGGCCCTGTGTGAGGCCCCAGTGTTGGCATTACCGCAAGGTGGAAAAGATTTCGTGGTTTATAGTGATGGTTCCAGGGTGGGCCTGGAATGCGTTCTAATGCAAAGGGGTCGGGTGATTGCATACGCATCCAGGCAGTTGAAAGAAGCTGAGAAAAGATACCCATTACACGATCTTGAACTAGCTGCTGTGGTGTTAGCATTAAAGCTGTGGAGGCATTACCTGTAACACCACGATACTTTTGTTAAGTATTTATACGTAAATCATAGTGTATTTATGATTTAATATGGTGTCATAAGTAGTGGTTTTGTTTGAAAACCGTTTTGGTAAGGTAATTATAGTAAAAAGGCTGAAAAGGGTAATTTGGTCATTTTACCATAAAAGGGTAATTTGGTCATTTGACCATGTGAAGGACCAAATATGTAAAAATATTGTTTGCTTGTGGCAAAAATCTAAGAAATGAAGTTTTACTTGATAAAACTTGATTTTGTGGTCAAAGTTCAAGAAATGGAACTTGAGGGCCTAATTTGTAAAATCAGAAAATATAAAAGAGAGAAAATAACTCTCATAATTCTCAGAAATTAGAGAGTGTTCTGGAGACAGATCGGGAAGCTCTTGAAGATCCATTTTTGGAAATCCATGGGAGAAGAAGGAATTGGAATATAAGCTTGGAATTGAAGATTTTAAGTTATTCAAGGTTGGTAAATTGAAATTCTAACCTAAGTTTTGTATGTATTTGGTGGGGTGATCTAAGAACTAAAATTCAGTTATGATCCAGGAGGTTTGAAAGATTTCTAAGCCTCAAACATGTTTATGTTGTAAGAATTCATATCAAATTGAAAGTAGGTTGCTATTAGTGAAAATTTGGAATTTTGTTCAAGAACCCTAAAATACGAATTTACATGATTAAGTTGATTCTAATGGGTTTTAATGAGTTCCAGATGTTGTATTTGATGAAGAGAATCAGTAGAAGTGATTAATCTTGCACAATTTCGGTTTTGGACCAAAAATGTGAAAAACGGGAATTTCTTGAAATGGATTGGAATCACCAATTCCATTGTTTAGAAACTGAAATAAATGAATGGTTTTGGTCCTGGAACAATTCCCAATGATTAAGTCGTGTATTAAGGGCTTAATATGAGAAAATGGGATTTTGTAGCATAAAAATCGGAAGTTCTGGTCTGTAATTGCAGCGATCGCGACGCGACCACAAGGGTCTTGCGACGCGAGGTCGCGACAGATTGGGGGGCATTTTCCTTGAGCTTCCTGTTAAAATTTTGAAGATTTCCAAATATGAATTTGATGCTAGACTTGTCCGTTTGACCTCAAATTTTCAACATAGGTCTAATATGGTATGAAACTTCATAGAAAATTGTCGGAATGAGAATACGACCTCCCGATGATACTGTAGCAAAATACGCGTATTTCGGGAAAATGTATAATTTTTAGAAAGATGGTAAATGAAGGTTTATTATCTAAATATGATTTGAAATGTGTAATATGGACTCATGTGAAGTAGAGTCAATTGAAATGTGGTTAATGATATATATATTGGTGAATATATAGGTACGAGACAAATTGTTGTGGTACGTACAAAAAGGCAAGATACAATTGCAGCAAGTATCCAGGTGAGTAATCTCACTTATATCATATATGATATGTGTTGATTGGACTGTTACAGGTTGAAACAGCCTTGGGGGACAGAATTGACGGTTTTAAAGACAATCCCAGATAAGCCGTGAGGCAATGCAAAGATAAGAACGGAGCTGTGAGTCAATGAAATGACAATACCAGATAAGCCGTGAGTCAATGCAAAGACAAGAACGGAGCTGTGAGTCAATAATACGACAATACCAGATAAGCCGTGAGTCTGAGAAAGACAAGAACGGAGCTGTGAGTCAATAAAAAGACATACCGGATAAGCCGTGAGTCAATGAAATGACAAGAACGGAGCCGTGAGTCTAGGAAAAAGCGGGACAAACTCTTGAGCCTTTTGTGATTATACATACTGGATGTTATATCCAAATGGTACGACCTATGTGGCTATGATATTAGACTTAGTATCCAACTGGTACGGCCTTTGTGGCTAGGAGATACGGTACGGTCTTTGTGGCTAGGAGATACGGTACAGTCATTTGTGACTAGGAGGCATGGGACAGAAATTGTTATTGAGAATTTATATGATTATTTTCTTTTATACACATATGGCTTTTGTGGCTAACAGACTTGATTTGATTTGATGTTCAAATAACAGGTTAAATGTGATTAAATGTCCAAATAACTGATGTGATTTGATAATCATATGTTATTATCGTTCAGCTTGTAAGGCTAGGAAATTGGATGTGAAATCCTAAAAGATATACAGTCAGCCAGTAAGGCTAAGAGTTTGGATCCGATATCCAAATATATACGGTTAGCCAATGGGGCTATAAAATGGGACTTGATATTGAAATGATGAATAAAAAGGGACTTAACATGTATAGAGAATAGTACACGATTGTATTTCTTAGACCTGTTATTTGCAGATATGATTACTCACTGGGCTTTGTAGCTCACGTCGTTTTTTAAATGTCCCTGCAAGTGAGCATGACCCTGATAAGGGAAAAGATGAAGTCTGTGACTATAGAAGTGGGACTTATAGATGCTGTCAGTAGCAGCTCGGCTTAAAAGGAGGTTATGGTATTTACATACTCCTTGATACACTTGTACCCGTTTATAATAAACTATACCCCTTTTTATATGGTTTTGTATACTAAAACTATGTTTGAAAATAAAAAAAATTTCAGGGGTGTTTTTGTTTTAAAAGCCGGGTATTACATTACCTATACGGGGTAAAGTTCAAGATCTATACGGACCATAAAAGTCTTAAGTACTTGTTCGATCAAAAGGAGCTAAACATGAGGCAGCAGTGATGGATGGACTTACTTAAAGATTATGACTACGAGATTTTGTACCATCCAGGGAAGGCGAACATAGTTGATGACGCTCTCAGTCGAAAATAGAAACCCATTAGGGTTGTGTCTGCTTGTATGAGCATAGTCAGTCGACTACTTGAGCTGATTCAGGCAGCCCAAGAGGAAGCAGGGAAGGCAGAGCATGTGAAAAGTGAACGCATGGTTAGCAAAAATAACCAACTTGAGGAAAATTCTCAGCGGTTGAAGACCTTCAGAGGTCGAGTGTGGGTGCCAAAGCAGGGTGAGGCACGTAATTTACTCTTCGAGGATGCTCATTGTTCCCGGTATGCAGTACATCCGGGTAGTACCAAAATGTATCGGACGTTGAAACCGTTGTATTGGTGGTCGGGGATGAAGCAAGACATAGGAAGATATGTGGAACGGTGCCAAACATGTTTGCAAGTAAAGTCCAATCACCAGAAGCCGTATGGAGAAATCCAGCCTTTACCTGTCCCAATGAAAAAGTGGGACGAGGTCACCATGGACTTTGTGACAAAACTTCCTCGGACGCCACGTGGACACGATGCAATATGGGTAATCGTGGACCGATTGACTAAATCCGCTCAGTTCATACCCATATGTGAGGGTTATAAAGTCGGGAAGTTAGCCAAGATCTATATCGATGAAGTAGTTCGTAGACACGGGGTACCCTCGTCCATTATATCCAACCGAGATAGTCGATTTATTTCTTGGTTTTGGCAGAGTCTCCAAGAGCAGTTCGGGTCAAAAGTTTTGATGAGTACTGCCTATCATCCTCAGACTGATGGGCAGAGTGAGAGGACTATTCAGACATTGGAGGATATGTTTCGTGCATGTGTTATAGATTTTGGCAGGAGTTGGGAGGATCACCTACCTTTGGTAGAATTTGCGTACAATAATAGTTACCACTCCAGTATCCAGATGGCGTCGTACGAGGCATTGTACGGAGCGCCATGCCGTACTCCGACCTGTTAGACAGAGTTAGGAGAAAAACCGTTAGCCAGACCCGAGATTGTCGCCCAAACTGAAGAGAAAATTCGAGAAATTCGAGAACATTTGAAGGTTGCTCAAAACCGCCAAAAGTAGTATGCTGATCGTCGGGTGAAACCTATTGAGTTTGAGGTTGGTGACATGGTGATGCTTAAGGTTTCTCCGTGGAAAGGTTTGATATGTTTTGGGAAGAAAGGTGAACTGAGTCCCCGCTTTATTGGCCCATTTCGCGTATTACAGAAGGTGGGAGCTGTAGCTTACCGATTAGAGTTACTCGAGTAGTTAAGAGGCATTTATGATGTCTTCCATGTGTCGCATTTGAGGAAGACTTTGTTTGATGATTCCCAAAAAGTGCCTTTACCTGAAATTGAGATAGATGAAAAGTTGAGGTACCCGGAGCAGCCAGAAAAGATATTAGACCGGAAGGTTAGACAGTTGCGTAATAAGAGCATTAGCATGGTGAAAGTACAGTGGCGATACCATAAGAGCTCTGATGTGACTTGGGAAGCCGAAGAGGAAATGAAGGCGAAGTACCCCCATGTGTTTGCTTGATTCCGAGACGGAATCTTTTGAAGGGGGGAGAACTTGTAACACCACTTTTGGTTTAGTATGTATGTGTTACTCCCTAGATATTTCTAAGAAGTATGTTTAATATAAGGAGGTGTTAGTACGGTGTTTTTCCGGACAATGACCAAATTGTAATAATTTTGGTGAAAAAGGCCCATTGTTGCTAAATGACCAAACTATGGGCTAGGTTGAAGTGGTCAATGACCTAGATGAATATTAAGTTTATTTATGGGGGAAAACTTTTTAACTTAATACTTCACATTATTATTAGAACAAAAATTGGTATCACGACAAGTTTTCGGGATTTTAACGACGGTTTTGGATGTTGAGGGACTAGTAGGGTATAAGAATTAAACTTAAAACTATAAATATCATTTACTAACCCAAAACACTTATTCTTTACCTTCTAAAGTCGGCTAAGCTTTCATCCTTCAAAACTTTGGAGAGAAATACCGAAATTTCAAGAACTAGCTACAGTGATCGGTTGATCCTCGGAGACTCAACCGTTGGATCATCATGAAATTTTAATCGAAGCTTCAGGAGGTCATTATTCAGCTTTTGAACGGTGGAATATTAATTCTTTGGTCTGGAAGTGGAGATATAGCCTTCCGATTTTAACTTCATAATTGAGGTAATTTTTCTGTTATTGTAAAAATCGCCATAAATAATCAGAGTCTCTTTCTGGAGTGAAACCAATGCCATTAATTCAGAAATAGAGTCTAATATATTTTGTCTAGAGAGGTGTGAAGCATGATTCGGCTTCTAACCTAGGTCAAATATGTATTCTTCATATACTGGTCCAGTTTGGAAATATTTGATATGCAATCTTACAAATACCATAATAAATTGTAGAAAAATCGTTTGGCGTTGATATTGGTGTCCCTGGAAACCTAAAAGGGATTAGTTTGCTGCTAAATGGATATCTGTACGAATAAGTATTCAAAAATTAAGTAAAAATAAATGTGAACAGGGGTCAAAATTCAGGGGAAAATGAATAATTTCTAAAAAGAATTTATATTGAAGTTATTTCTTTCAAGTTCACGATTTAGGTTTTCAAGAGGGCATATACATATGATTTATAAATGTGGTTGAAAACCTAATATAGGTCTATATTTGTCAAGGGGTCGAGACGATACCGTGTTATAGGAGCAACAGAATTAGTCGACCCAGTTTATATCGAGGTGAGTAATCGATGACTTACCTTTGTGTTGTATAATTGTTAAGCCTTCATGGCTTAGTATTGGTGGTTACAACCTTTATGGTTTAAAGTTGATTTAGGACTTAGTGGCCGAGGGGTTGGGCTTTATAGCATATATATATATATATATATATATATATATATATATATATATATATATATATATATATATATATATATATATATATATATATATATATATATATATATATATATATATATATATATGTTGTGATGACCGTAGTGGCTAGCAGTTTTATTACACATACTGTTTGGGGATCCGGTGAGTCTTCGTGACTCGAGACTGCGGGGGTTAAGGAGGGGATGGATATAGTTGGTTGGTGGTGTTGTGGAGGAGCAAGGGTCTATGTTATGATATGTTGTGAGGATGTGGGGCTGTGTACTTATATATTTTTTTCCTTATGCTGTTTCATATTATGGTATGCATTGATTATTCACTGAGCTTGTGTAGCTCACCCATGTTGGTACTAACCTTGTAGGTATTAGAGACCCCACTAAGGGGAAAGGTGTGATTCAGGGTTAGAGAAGATGATAGTAGCAGCCCGGCTTTGGGGAGAGTTTGCATTCCCATATACCACTTGTATGCCTCTTACTTGTAACATATACCCCTGTATTATATTTCGATGTATAATATATGTTTTAAAGTTTGAAAAAAATGGGGTGTACTTATTATTGTAAGCCGGGTGTTACAGTATACAATATTAAATCTAAGTTTGATAGGTCCATCGAACGATATAATGTTAGGTATATGGATTCTAATATGAACCGAGGAAGTTAGAACAAACTGAGGAAGATCAGATAGCCGAAGCAGACCAGGAAACAAAGGTGAGTATAACCAACACTTTTAGGTCTGCATTTCAGCTAGATCCTTCTCCTAAATCAAAGACAGCTCTTCACTCCAGTTGGGGGAGTCGAAGCGGATCGAAATATGTAAAGAAGTATCATGAGAGATAGCAAGAAGGATTTGACACTTCAACGTGTATATCATGTGCATGGAATGATGAAGAACCTGATGTCAGTAGCAGAACTAGCGTCTGTGCAGGACTATGTGTTGTTTGCACCAAATGATATAAAGATTTATAAGACTTTTGAAATTCCATCAACACCTATACAACTGCGATGAAGGTCAAAATCAACCTATGTGATGTCTGTCGAGACAACATATGTAAATAAAACAATAAATGCCCAAAATACAGGCCTCTGATACATATGTCTTAGTCATGTGAGATATGATAAACTTGACATGGTGATAAAGAAGAAGTTAGTATATGGCCTACCCAAACTCAATGTAAATATGGGTTTAGTGTGTGTTGGTTGTCAATACGGTAAGCCCCATTAACACCCTTACCAAAAGTCAAAGTATCAAGATGAGTATCCTTTAGAACTTGTACACTTGTACATATTTTGGCCAGTAAAACAAACCTCTATTAAAGGAATGAAATATATGGTAACCTTCATATATGACTTCTTTTGCTATGTGTGGGTATATTTCATGATGGAAAAGTCTGAAAATCTAACCAAGTTTAATGAATTCAAGAGTGAGTCTGGATGAGAGACCAACCATAGCATTGAACGACTTAGGTCAAACAATGGCGGGGGATACTTAGATTTTAAGTTTGCTAACTTTTTGAAGGGCAACAAGATTGGTCGCCAACTAACTTGCCTAAATATCTCGCAACGAAATGTGGTCTCAAACAGGAAAATCATTGTTTAGTTGGAATCTGTAGGTGCATGATCCATGATAGAAATGTTCCATGTTGTTTCTAGGCTGAAGTAGTGAAGATGACTACTATGGATCAATAGAATTCCCCAACAAGGAGTCCGTCACATGCCACCCTTTGAGAAACTTTGGAAGGTGAAACCTAATGTAAGTCTTCCAGATGTGTCTTTTGTGTCTTTATTCCCAACCATCTTTGCTAAAAAATGGAAAATAAATTCTTATATAACATCTTTGTAGGGTATGATCCAAAAAGAAAGGGTGGAGATGTTGCAATCCCATCACAATAAAATGTTGTGTGTCAAGGAATATGGTGTTTGAAGAGCTCACGTCATGGTGGTAAATAAATAAAGAAACTCGCTCAGACTCATAAATCCTTAAATGACAACCTAAATCATCCAAGGTCAATCTTAACCTTAATGAAAGCAATATTATTATTGGAGATGAGGAGATTCAAGTATAAAACCCACGTCTATGGAAATCAGGCAATTACTACTTTACAAGTGACAATGTAAGGGTTGGTGAAACTCCAAACTTGAGACAATTAGCAAGGCCTAGAAAACCCAATCTAAAGTATGCTAATTTCATTGTAGTCAAAGACGATGTGATAGAACCATAATCGTACTGACAAGCCTGCACTTATAGAGAATGGGTCCTTGTAATAGAGGAATATGGTGCTTTGATGAGAAACCAACATTGGAATTAGTTCCAAAACCAATTAGCATAAAATTGTACTAGGTAAATAGGGGTATAAAGTTAAACGGAAAGCTGATGGCTCAATAGATAGGTTTTAAGCACGACTTGTAGCACGAGGTTTTTATTAAGAGTATATGATAGATTACGAAGAAAATTTTTAGTCCAATAGCTAAGTTGACCACAATACAAATTTTGCTTGCCCTACCCATCAGTAAGGGGTGGATGTTGTGGCAATTTGATGTCATCAATATTATTTTTTATGATGAACTTGATGATGTGCTTCATACGGAGTAGTCACTCGTCTTTGTAAGTAAGGTACATCCAACTATGTTTGTAAGCTCAAGAAGGCCCTCCACGGTTCATAATAGGCCCCAAGAGCTTGGTTTGTAAAAATTGTAGAATTCATGGAACATAATGGCTACATGATGACAATAGCCGATGAAAGTCTCTTTGTGAAGATAAGATGATACAAAGGTGGCAATGGCTTTAGTCTATGTAGACGTTTGATGATTACTAGACACCTTGAACTTATGATCATTCAATTGATAGAAAAACCTACGCATATGCTTTCATATGAATAAATTTGGAAAGTTAAAGCATTAATGGGCCTGGAATTGAAGTTTGGTAAATAAGAAGTAATACTACACCAAAGGAAGTATGCCTCAGATTTACTCAAGAAGTTTGGTATGCTTGAGTGCAAGCCCACTGGACACCCATGAACCAAATGTTAATTTAAGGACCGACTTGTGTAAAAGTTTAAAAGACTCAATAGTATATTTGAAAACAGTGGAAAACCTCATTTACTTGGTCTTAACGAGACCTAATATAGCATCTGTTGTTGGTGTTCTAAGTCAATTTATGCAAAACCATAAGAAACCTCACCTTGAAGTTGTTCACAAATTTTAAGGTATATGAAAACAACCTTAAATTATGGCATCTCGTTTAAGAAAGGAGTAGGGTGCTAGTTGGCAAGTTATTGTGATGCGGACTACATATTAGACTTGAAAACACACAAACACAAGTTAATCAATAATTATGTTTTCTTTAGTCATAGCATTGTATCATGGTGTAGTAAACGACAACCTATGATTTCCACATCCACGATTGAAACGACATACAAAACTACAACTATGGTAGCTCAAGAGAGCATGTGGCTCATGCAACTATTGAAAGATTTAAGTCAAGAAAGTGACTAACATATTCCATTATTCTATGATAATATTTGGTCTATCCAACTCGTAGATAATCCACTTTCCATGCAAGAACCAAGCAAATAGAAGTCTGTTACCACTTCATTAGGGAGAAGAAACTAGAAAGGGGCATAGACTTGAAGTACGTGATACCTTGGATCAAGTTACATGCTGTCTTACTAAAAGATTAGTAGGCTCAAAGCTGATTGATTCATGTGAGAAGATGGGGAAAATAGAAGTTGGTTTTGTTGGGGGATTCGACTTAGGGTTATAAGGAAATCTGGATCAAATCAGGAAACGTGTGCATACACTTTCCTTGTTTGATAATTCGACCCTAATGCCTTGGGTTCACGAATTCCAAACTAGGATATTTCCTGAAGGAACAATTTTGATCTTAGGCACAAGGATCAAAATCCGAGAATGAAGAAGATGATAGAAAGAATTGATCTAGTTCTCTTGTGTATCAAAAAACACCATTTATACCTTTCAAGGTAGTTTTTTGGCGGATTTAGGAGGTTATTAGGTGGTTTTTAGGTGGTTATTGGTGGTTAAGGGGTAGTTTTTGGTGGTTTAGGGGTAGTTTAACAGTTAGGAAATTGACAAAATATACCATGTACTTCATAGAATTATATAAATAACCTATAGTACCAAATGTCAATTTCGTTTAGGAAGCCCCTGGAACCCCGCCAGGGGCGCTGCCCCTAGGACCCCGCAAAAGGGGGCGCAGCCCCCTTTGAACCCCTGCTCAAGGGGGCAAGCCCCCTTGAAACCCCCGTTAAGTCTGCGTACTGGCGACATTTAGTTGATACAAGTGTGCACTCCCGCACCTCCTAACTTATATCAAAACTAAAATTGTCACCCTTGATACACATATTAATTCCATTACACCTAATGTAGTTGGTGACACTAAAATCACCAACAATCCTCCCCCATTTTAGTGTAACCATGAAATAACAAACTTTAGAACAAAAAATCTCAAACTAATGCATAAAGGAAAATATCGATACGATTGAATTTTCATGTTAGTATATTATACAATTCAAATATTCGAGAAATCTGGGTGTCTTAAAGATTGAACCCATCAACTCATTTGAATACCTGAAGATAACATACACATTAGTTTCAACAATCATCTAAAACAAAAACTACATGACACTATTATAAAGCCGAGTGTCCCAATCCATTCTTGATCGTATAAAAGCCAAGTCCCAAACTTTTTGAAGTACGGCTACACTTCACGATCATATAGGTGATTCTTTTATTCATGTACCTGCTTACATTTTATCAAAAGAATCATTAAGAAACTAAGTTCATCCTGGTCTCACTACAGGTACAAACACACTTACCTTGGGATATTTATGATGTGTGTTTCAATTCATATAAATGATCTTTCCGCATTGAATTCAACCTCTAACATTGTATTAGAGGGGAATTGGGTGTCTCATCCATAAGAATTTATATAGACTTTAATCCCATCCCTATAGCAGACTTGTGCACTAAGTCCCGCGCCAAACTTTTTGTAAGATGGTCCGCCAAATTTTGTTGCGATTTAACAAACTCTACCGAAATGACACCATCCATTATCAAATTTCTAATAATGCCATGTCTAACACCAATATGTCTAGATTTGCCATTATAAACCTGACTATAAGCTTTAGCCAATGTGGCAGCACTATCACAACGAATAGACAATGGTGCAATCGGTTTCTTCCACAATGGAATCTCATAGATTAAATTCTTTAACCATTCTGCTTCCTTACTAGCAGCAGACAGTGCAACAAATTCAGATTCCATTGTTGAACTTGTTATGCAAGTTTGCTTTTTATATGCCCAAGAGATAGCACCACCTCCAAGCAAAAATACCCAACCACTAGTAGAAGAATGATCTTCCCCATTAGATATCCAACTTGCATCAGAATATCCTTCCAACACTGAAGGAAATCCTAAATAACACAAACCATAATCCTTGGTTCCTTTTAAATACTTAAATACACGATGAACAGCTTGCCAATGTTGAGTACTAGGATTATGAGTAAATTGACTCAATCTTCCTACTGCATAAGCTATATCAGGACGAGTGCTAGTCATAGCATACATCAAAGAACCAATAGCTTGCGAGTACTCAAGTTGTGATATTGCTTTGCCTCTATTCGGCATCAACTTCATGCTAGGATCCATGGGAGTGCTAACAGGTGTACAATCACTATAATTAAACCTTTTGAGAATTTTCTCAACATAGTGTGACTGCGTAATAGCAAGTCCTTTGTTCACCCGTTTAATCCTTATTCCAAGGATTACATCCGCCTCCCCCATGTCCTTCATGGAGAATTTTGATGACAATAAATTCTTAGTAGCATCAACCTGATGTTGATCAGTACCAAAAATCAACATATCATCCACATATAAGCAAATAATCACACCAGATCCAGAAGAATCAAATCGGCTGTAAACACATTTGTCAGATTGATTTAATGAAAAACCACTAGACAAAATCACTTCATCAAACTTCAAATGCCATTGTTTTGGAGCTTGTTTAAGTCCATACAATGATTTCACAAGTTTACATACCTTTTGCTCATTTCCGGGCAAAACAAAACCTTCTGGTTGTTTCATATAAACTTCTTCTTCAAGATCACCATTCAAGAAGGCTGTTTTGACATCCATTTGATGAATCACTAGATTGTGAATAGCTGCCAAAGCAAGTAACAATCTAATAGTAGCAATTCGTGCTACCGGTGCATACGTATCAAAATAATCGATACCGGATTTTTGTCTAAATCCTTGTATGACCAAACGTGCCTTGAACTTGTCAATAGTTCCATCTACCTTCATTTTCTTTTTGAAAATCCATTTACAACCCAAAGGTTTAGAACCAGGAGGTAGATCAGATAACACCCAAGTGTTATTCTCCAGAATTGATGACATTTCATCATTAATTGCTTCTTTCCAAAAAGCAACATCCCGAGATTCCATAGCCTGTTTGAAGGTCTTTGGATCCTCCTCGGAATGGTAAGAATAAGGAATTTGTGTCTCTATTTCATCTCTTGATCCTTCCACCAAGTACACTTGAAAATCAGGACCAAAATCTTTTGCAACCCGACCTCGTTTGCTTTTACGAGGTTGCTGCGTTTCTGGAGTTGAAACGACTTCTTTACCATCTGATTTAGGCATTTCACTTGTGCTAAAGATCAGATCCTTTGGCCTTTGAATTGAAGAAAAACGCAGCTCATCAAAAATTGCATCACGCGACTCGATAACAGTGTGAACGGAAACTACCTCATTAGGTTTTATGATATAGAACCTATAAGCCTTGGAATGTTCAGCATATCCAATGAATATACTATCAATTCCTCTTTCACCCTAATTCTTCTTTTTGGGTTCGGGTAATTTCACGACTGCTCGGCATCCCCAAATTCGAAAATAACTCAAATTTGGTGCTTTCTTGTGCCAAAGCTCATAAGTAGTAACTTTGTTCCTTTTATTAGGAACCCGATTTAGCACATAATTTGCCGTGAGCATAGCTTCACCCCAAAAGCCTTCACTTAGACCCGAAAAAGAAAGCATCGAATTTACCATTTCCTTTAAAATTCGATTTTTCCGTTCAGCAACACCATTTTGTTGTGGTGTATAAGGAGCTGTGGTTTCATGAATGATTCCAACTGATTGAAAGTATTGAGAATCCATATATTCTCCTCCTCGATCCGTCCTAAGACATTTTATCGAAATACCCAATTGTAACTCGACCTCGGTTTTGTATATTTTAAACTTTTCCAAAGCTTCATCTTTGGAATGCAATAAATACACATAACAAAACCGACTGGAATCATCAATAAAAGTAACAATGTACTTTTTATTTCCCAAAGAAGGTGTAGCATGGAAATCACATAGATCACTATGAATCAATTCCAAAACATCTGTTTTTCTGTTAATATTAGGAAATGGCTGTTTTGTGATCTTAGTTAACATACAAGTTTTACATTTTTCTGAATTAATGTCAAAAGCTGGAATTAATCCGGATTTTGACATTTCAACCATTCTCCTAATATTAACATGTCCTAATCTATTATGCCATAACATTGAATTATCAAGAGAAGAAGCAGAAGTCATAAAAACAGATTTGTCATGGGAAGCAAAACAATTAACAACATTTAGCTTAAAAACACGTTCACAATAATAACCAAATCCGACAAATACACCACATTTAGACAACACAAACTTGTTCGACTCGATAACTTGTTTATAACCCATACAATTCAACAAACCACTAGACACAAGGTTCTTTCGAACCTTTGGAACATACAAGACATCATACAAACTGATTGTCTTTCCAGAAGTAAAAGTAATAATAACAACACCAGTTCCTAATATTGGCTTTGATCCTTCATCCGCCATGCATAAAACTGAACCTTTATTTACTATGTTCAACTTCGTGAACCACCGTTCATCATTACACACGTGATGAGTGGAACAGGTATCAAGCCACCATGAACCCGAATCAGCCTCCTATACAAAAGAAACTTCTGGAGTTAGTGAAAGAACATTAGGTACTGAAGTTACAAGGTCAATTGTAAACTGACCTTTGGTTGCAGATTGGTCTTTAGACCCACTGCCACCAGTACCATCTTTTCCACTACCACCAGCACCATTATTTCCAAGTTTCACTCGACAGTCACGCTTCATATGCCCTTTCAATTTGCATCTCCAACATACAAGATCTTTGGAATCTTTGTTTTTCTTGTTGGACTTGTTGTTGTTACCCTCATACTTACGTTTTTTACCCTTTCCCTTGTTGTTAGAATTGTTGGCCTCAACCATGTGAACTTGGGGCTGTCCATTTTCAGATTTGCCCTTGCCTTTATTGTCACTCTCTTGATTACGAAGACCCTCTTCGATTCTCAAGTGACTCCCAAGTTGAACCAAATTCATTTCTTCCTTTTGATGTTTCAGATTGTGTTTGAAATCCTTCCATGAGGGTGGAAGTTTATCAATCACACTCGAAACAGCAAAGGCTTCATCCATATTCATGTTGTGTTGTTTAAATTGACCATAAATTCGGAGGAGTTCATTGTATTGTTCCATGACAGATCGAGAATCAATCATTTTATAATTGTTGAAATCAGACACTATGAATTTTTTACTGGAAGCATCCTCAGCAATATATTTTGCTTCAAGTGTGTTCCATAATTCACTGGCTGTTTCAACACTCTGATAAGTATCAAAGAGAGAATCACACATACCATTCAGAATATGACCAAGGCAGATGTAGTTGTCATTCTCCCATTTGCTTCTCCTTCTGGTTTGTTCCAAGGTTTCATTTTCCACTTCTTCTGGTTTAGGAGTACTCAGAACATATCCAACCTTCAAAGTGATCAACAGGAAGTGCATCTTCTTTTGCCAGCGCCTGAAATCTTGACCCTGGAACTTCTCCAATTTGCCAAACGTAGCAGTCGTCTCCTTCACAGTATTTCCAGACATGCTTACTCAGAAAACGAGATTATCAAACAAGATTGTTGGGGGATTCGACTTAGGGTTATAAGGAAATCTGGATCAAATCAGGAAACGTGTGCATACATTTTCCTTGTTTGATAATTCGACCCTAATGCCTTGGGTTCACGAATTCCAAACTAGGATATTTCCTGAAGGAACAATTTTGATCTTAGGCACAAGAATCAAAATCCGAGAATGAAGAAAATGATAGAAAGAATTGATCTAGTTCTCTTGTGTATCAAAAAACACCATTTATACCTTTCAAAGTAGTTTTTTGGCGGTTTTAGGAGGTTATTAGGTGGTTATTAGGTGGTTATTGGTGGTTAAGGGGTAGTTTTTGGTGGTTTAGGGGTAGTTTAACAGTTAGGAAATTGACAAAATATACCCTGTACTTCATAGAATTATATAAATAACCTATAGTACCAAATGTCAATTTCGTTTAGGAAGCCCCTGGAACCCCGCCAGGGGCGCTGCCCCTAGGACCCCGCAAAAGGGGGCGCAGCCCCCTTTGAACCGCTGCTCAAGGGGGCAAGCCCCCTTGAAACCCCCGTTAAGTCTGCGTACTGGCGACATTAAGTTGATACAAGTGTGCACTCCCGCACCTCCTAACTTATATCAAAACTAAAATTGTCACCCTTGATACACATATTAATTCCATTACACCTAATGTAGTTGGTGACACTAAAATCACCAACAGGTTTTGAGGGGGAATATCAACATGAAACACCTATAACATGCAAGTATGCCATGCACATATATTTGCTTTCATAATTTCACTTACTTATTTTCTTTATGTTTGAATGTTTCTTATAGTAATGAGTAGTGGGTAGTTTTCCTTCAATTAAGTAGTGGCCGGTTCCTGTTTTCTCTTTTCACATTTTTAAGCCTCTATAAGGCATGTTCAAGTTTTTAATCAATTAAGTTTGCGTTCCTATTATACAACTGTGTATGTACGAGATTCCTTATTCTCGTATAAACGTGTTGTGTGTCGAGTGTGTTGTTTGAATACCTCAGATAAATATTAAGTATAATACATGAGAACACTCGTATTTCATTTAAAATCATCATAGTTCGTTATGAGTCACTTGATTTACTTCATTAAGGCATGTGCTTAATCTAAAGATTTAATTGATGCAACAATTTATTGGGGAAACATTTGGGAGTGTGGAGCGCATTGAAATAATAACTAAAATAAAACAATAACTCTTATAAATTTATCATTTATCATTGTCTAGTCTTCTATTTACTATCGATATCCAATTTTATTTTCAATAATACTACTTTTTCTTCAAATATGATAATCTTGACGATAAATAATAGAATATCATCAAGATCGTATTGAGTTTTTAATTGCCATTATCATTTCAAATCACTTTACAACACATCTAATATTCCCGATTACATGAATTTGATGGTGAAAATTTTGAGGAAAGAAAACGGTTTCAATAACACAAATTATAAGTTGCACATAAAAGTACTCTTTTCGGTTTTGAATCAAAACTAGTCAACATTCTTATTTTGCAACAAATCTTATGACATGTATTTATCGGTTATTTCCTTTATTATATATTAGCAACTATGGACTTTGAGTAACTCTTTTAGAAGACATGAAAATGTTATAATATTTAAGAAAAATGTGAATTACATAACATAATTATTTTTTCGGTCTATATTTTAGGTAAGATTTGATATATAGACCGGATATTACGAGACTAAACAGATAATAAATAACACTTTTGGTGGTTTGGTAAAATACTTTTATGTAACACCCAAGCTCAATAACTTATGTATCAACTCAAAACTATGATGAACATTATTAGTAATCGGGAGCTTAAAACTTATAAAAATACCATTGTTCTTGTTTTTATATATTATATTATACTTGAAGCTAACATCGAATCTAAACTTAACTTCATTTTGTGGTTTAAATCGGTTTCTTTTATTGAAATAAAATGGACGTTTTTGTCTATAAAGAGGCTTCTTTTTTCTTTCGCGGGACTTAAAATTCCTTGTCCGTTGGCTACGACAATACGTCCACTTCCTCCATTCACGAGATTGGAAATTGAATTAAATCCTAATGTCCACTTTTCCTTTTTTTTATAATTATTTAAATATCTAATAAGTTATTTGAATTTTAATATCTAACTAACCCATAACACAAATAGATAAATCATAAGTGCTATATGGTTCTTGTCAATAAAATATTTTGTTTTTTCAAATAGACATTAATCATTTTAATTGGAAAAATCCACAAACTATTTTTTGTAATTGAAATACAACGGTATTTGTATGAATGAATTGGTCTCGTCCTATTTAGTCCGGTCTAATAATCTAATAAAATAGATTCAAATTGAATTGGATTTTAAAAAATATAGGCCCAAATAGTTTTAAGTTAAATTTTAATCCAATAAAACTCGGCCGAATTACATTTTAGTCGGATTGGTGAAAACACGGTTTTAGGAGTTTGAGATATTAAAAATATATATAATAAATTTTAAAATGTGTTAAGGCTTCTATTTGGATCAAGCCTTCTAATATAATTTAAAAACAAGTAAATGATAAATGAATTATAATAAAAATATAGTTCTAGATAATTAATTTGAAGTTATTTTTGATTTACTTGGATTATTCGGTTATTATTTTGGTAACCAAAACCAATTCGCAATCTAAAAGACTAAAACAACAATTGTTTAAACAGATCTAAAAATCCGAATTTTTGAACCATACAAACCAATTCGTGCCGTTCTATAAGAAAAAATTCAATCCAATAAGAATTATCCAATTATCCAATTATCCAATTATCCAATTCAATTTTATACATAAATAGTAAACAGGCATATAAAATTAGGAACTGATTTGTACACAACAATTCATTCTTCAAAGGTGTTGTATATTATGCAAAAAAATATTTAATTATTGTGTATGAAGACCTTTACAAAAGGAACCAATAGTATAAAACCAGATTTATATGTCAATTGTGGCAAATTTGCTTATTTAGATATTAAAATTTTAACCTAACAAGTAACAACTCAAACTGATGCATAATCATAAGTTATGTCATTTGTGCAACAAGCATTTGTATCTGCTCGACAACTTTATAGTCCCTCAACTCATAGCATATACAATTTTCATAACAGACGTGAATTAAAAACAAACTGAAGTGGATTAGTAAACAACAATAATATA
Source organism: Cichorium intybus (assembly GCA_023525715.1). Lineage (NCBI taxonomy): Eukaryota > Viridiplantae > Streptophyta > Magnoliopsida > Asterales > Asteraceae > Cichorium > Cichorium intybus. Next base: position 150,618,143 of record CM042011.1, read on the forward strand.
AAATACAAATATACTGTAGTATTGATCGAGATTATAAAAAAACTCAATTGTTGTATATTTATAACAAAAACTTGAAAAACGTTACATAACAACCTATATATATATATATATATATATATATATATATATATATATATATATATATATATATATATATATATATATATATATATATATATATATATATATATATAGATTAAAATGAGAACGATTAAAAGATTGAGAATGTGGAAACCATTATGGACCAATCATTTTATATGTATATTATAGTAATTTAACAATATGTCTAATTAATTAAAAGTCCTAGGTAATTATGATTTCCCTATAATCATGTGATCAAATTATTCACTTTCCATGATTATAGAGATTATGATCGTGTGGATGCACGTCCACCGTAAAGCTTATAATCATGTGGATGAGATTAGTCTCTTTATACCATGGATAATTTTAGTCTCTTATTGAACTCAACCCCATATATATATATATATATATCTATATATATATATATATATATATATATATATATATATATATATATATATATATATATATATATATATATATATATATATATATATATATATATATATATATATATATATATATATATATATATATATATATATATATATATATATATATATATATATATATATATATATATATATATGGTCTGGTTCCGGTGAGGACTTTTTTCGGTGAGGACTCACGACGACACCTTAAAAAATTGAAAAAAAATATAAAAAAATACAAATCATAAAATCGAGAATAGTACTATATCATTATCAAAAAAAAATTTTGAATCATTGAAAAATGTAATGATCCAATTTTTCTGTTTTTATTTTGGATCATTATTTTATTATAAAAAAATAATTATCCAAAAGTTTTTTTTGAATCTTTTTTTCTCCGATATAGTACTATGATCAATTTTATTATATATATATTTTTATTTTTTTAAGGTGTCCTTGCGAGTACTCACCCGATCCTATATATATATATATATATATATATATATATATATATATATATATATATATATATATATATATATATATATATATATATATATATATATATATATATATATATATATATATATATATATATATATATATATATATATATATATATATATATATATATATATATAGGGGAGGGTTCCATTGAGAATGAAAATAATGTTGAGAACGTGAAAATGAATCTGGGCCACTAGATTCGCCAGCGCTGACTCGCGCCGCTCCACGACGACGAGATGGGTTTTTTTTCGTATATGATTTATTCATATATGATTATTCATATAATCATAGATGAATAATCGTATATGATTATATGAATATTCATATAATCATATATGAATAAACATATATAAATATACATATATGGTTGTGGTGGTCAGAATTGTGGTAGAGGGTGGCGATGATGATGGTGATGGCGATAGAGGGTGGAGATGATGGTGGTGATGATGGCGACGGTGTTCGTGGGGTGGTGGTGTTGGTAGAGGTGGGTGGTGACGAAGGTGGTGGTGGTGGCGGTGATGGAGGTGGTAGTGGTGGCGGTGGGTGGTGGTAGCGATGGTGGAGGTGGTGGTAAAGGTGGTAGCGGCGGTGGTGGGGGAGGTGGCGACATTGGCAGTAGCAGTGGTGGTGGTTGGTGGCGGTGGCGTTGGGGGAGGTGGCGGCGGCGACAATGGTGGTAGAGATGGGAGCGGCAGCGGTGGTGGTGGCGGTGACGACGGTGGTGGTAACGAAGGTGGTGCAGCTGGAAGTGGTGGTGAAAATCATATGTAAATAATATATATCTCGTCGTTAGAGCGTCAACGCTCCGACGGCGCCAAAGCATTAGAGCGGCAAAAAAAATATTTGGATGAGATTCATTCTCGCATTCTCAACATAATTTTCATTCTCATTGGAACCTGCTTCTATATATATATATATATATATATATATATATATATATATATATATATATATATATATATATATATATATATATATATATATATATATATATATATATATATATATATATATATATATATATATATATATATATATATATATATATGTTGAGTGTTGAAATTAATAAGATGAACAAGTAATGACTAGTGATTCAACAGTAGATCAAGTAATCAGCAATCAAACAGTATTATGAACAATCAAGGACAGTTAAGGAGCACGATGAATTTGATAACTTGTGTCGAATGCTTTGATAGATTGATTTAGGGTTTTACAATAGGACGATTACAATGTCGCCTCAGACGCGGTATGGTATCACTGATATTTATACTGGATCAGTGATACGCATAGTACAAAATGTTACAGAGAATATTCTATCAGATGTACTATCAAATAGAATGCTAGATACATGCAACACTTAGTCTGCAACCACACGTGCATCAAAATGTTTGACAGCTGTGAAGTCTTCGGATCCTCCAGGTGATACCCTTCGGAGTCTTCAGACTTCGGGGTCTTCTCCTTGTTTATTACTTCGGGGTTTTACATCAAGAGGTCTTCGTATAGAACTTCGGATACATCAGCACTTCGTCACAAACATTCCCAGCAATCTCCCCCTTTGTGTGAAGTGCATCCGAAGCCTATACATGGAAGTTTCTTTTGTAGGCCCTCTTCAAGGTTTTTCTGACAGCTAAGTACCAGTTCATATGATCCATGAACTTCTTCTTCTTCTCATCGGAATTGACATGACAAGCGTTCACATGAGGAATCATGCCTGAGATAAAAGAAGAGGGATGGAGGCCAACATAGTCTATTTCAAAGAACTTAATCATGACTTCGGTTTCGTTTCGAAGTCCTTTGAAGACTACACCATATGGTTCATCGAGAATCTCTCCATTCTTAAACCTGCTTATATTCCGAACTACCACTGGAGGAGTATTCAATGGCTGTTGGTAATAGGAACATAATTCAATGTCTTGTTTTGCGAATCTCAGTAGGTAGTTGTTTAGAAAACCCAGAAGGTGGTTCTTGATTGTTCTGATTACAACCAAAGACTCTGAAGCAAGGCCGTGATCACCTCTACCCAAAATGTCTAGCAGTTCAATGAAGTCCATTGGATTCATTATTGGGAAGTCAGCGATTGTAAACCTTGATTCAACTTCATCTACACCGCGAAGAACAAGGAATTCATAATTTGTGAAGTTCTCAAAAGTCTCTGCCTCTTTGATCGATATGATTTTCTTGATCTTTTTCAAACTCTATACTACATTCTGATTTTGAATGAACATAGCATGGAAGTTGATTTTGTTGGTCCAGTATGTTGGCCTCTGTTCATTTGTTATTGATTGAACAAACTGGAGAAAGGCGAAGGTCTTCGGGTTGAAAGGTATGTCAAGTTGAAGATTAGGATATTCGGAGTCGACTGTCGCAAAACTCCGAAGAGATAGTCTGTTAAGTACATTCAGATCTTGAAATCCGAAGAGTTTGATTGCCTCTGCGGTCCATTTCCCATCATCTCATGCAAAGTTGTTCATTTTAATCATCAAGGCGTAGTCAGCACGTCTGGCCTTGTAGATATTTTCCATGTGTGGAGCAATTATACTTTCAACAGACCTGTCCGTTGAACTTCCAGCTCCAGCTGATCCCCCCGGTCCAGATATTCCCCTGGTAGTTGTAGTGATGGTTAAGATTCTAGGACCAGCAGTTAGTGGTTGCTGTGGCTGCGGATGTTACTGTTGTGACCACTCTTTCTCCCCCTTGTGAAGCATGGCCCGCATGCTGAGCAATGGCAAGTCTGCCTTGTGGTCTAGTAAGCCTATCAGCAAAGTTTATCAGAGGTTGTAATACAGTTCTTAACAGTGTGGCCATATCTTGGATAAGAGCTGCATTTGTCTTTTGGAGTTCCTCTGTAAACTTAGAGATTTCCGTAGCAGCTTGGGCGGCTGTGAGCTTTTCAATCTTCGCTCTAGCCTCATCAAGTTGTTTTTCAAACTTGGTACTTTGCTGAGTTTGGCTCCGAAGTTCTTGTAATGCTTTCATAACTTCGGAGTTTGAATGTTTAACTTTTTCAGCAAAAGTTTGGATTTTCTTGTCAATATCAGCAACAGCAGAAGCTAATTTTTGATCGAACAAGGATTGAATCTTATCTTGTTGATCCACGAGTCTCTTCTCGAGCTGCTGCACTGATTCTTTTATTTCTTTGGACAGTGTGAACTCCAGAGTCTCGATCTCTTCGGTAATGTCACCCATGGTTGGTTTTGTAGGATCAAAACGAGTTTGTGCTTGAATATGAGTATCAAGCTTTGAATTGAGAATTTTGTACTGTTTCATTTGTACAAAAGCCTCATCTGGCAGTTCTTCATCGGATGTTCCTTCAGTAACCAAGGGGGCCATATGAAAAGCCTCAAAGAAGGCTGTTGAAGTAGGGTTTTGCCTTGAAGGTGATTGGGGTAGATCAAACTCTGGTAATGAAAAGTCAATACCAGATAAAGGAATAGCAGACGTTTGAGGGGCAGTTGTAGGTGGTGGTGGTGGAGGTACATCGGATAATGTAGTGTGGATTGTGGTGGTTTGTTGAGCTGTTGTGGGTGGTGGAAGAAGTGGTGTTGTCGTATGAGGTGGAGTAGGTGGTTTGGTTGTTTTAGGTGGTGAGGATGGTGCAGTAGCTTTTGGTGGAGTGGGTGGTCTGGTGGTTGGTGGAGGTGAAGAAGGTCTGTTTTCATGTTGTTCTTCTTCTTCTTGGACTAAGGATGGAGTCTTATTGGACTCCGAAGACTCATCCCTAATGGTTAGTTTCCTTGTCCTCTTCGGTTGTTTTCTCTTCGGAGTGGTTTGCTTCGAACCTTTTCTCTTTTCTCCATTTTCTTTGGATCACTGGGTCCACCAGTGGCTTTTCTCTTGAGTTTCATCTTTGCTTGTGCCTTGGTGGGTGCAGCTTGAGTTTCTTCTTGAGTTATGTCTCGAGCAGGGTATGGAATAAACAAGAGTATTTCTGTAAGTATTTACCTCATTACACTCCATGGGTACCTTGGACAGCATTGCTTGGGGAATTTGAGCACAGAAGGTTGCCGGTACATCATCTAGGGCTGGAATTGCGATGGGAGTAAATTTCATTTCTGGGAGTGAAGGGTCAGGAACATACCCTGTTTGCTGATAATGGGCGTGAACAACAATTGCCCAAAATCTAGCATTCGAAATCTCAGTTCCCTTCAGGCTGTGATTGATTTGCGAACAAAAATCGACCCATAGAATTGATGAGTAATCTACCTTGACATCATAGTAGATTTCGTAGAGCAGACTTTGGAATGAGACACTTTCAGAGTCTAATCCGGAAGTTCTTCCTGAGAGACATCTGAGGAAGATACTGAAGTAGTATCTCCAAAGATCAGGCAGTTGGTTCTTCTTGAACGTACTGATCTTCTCAAGAAGAGGTGAGTAGCCCATTTCGTTGAACATGTCAACGAGTTGATCAGCAGAGGGAACAACCATCTCCCTGGAATTGTAGACGGGAAGTTGGAGGGCTTCAGTGAATTTTTCTTTAGTCAGTTGCACTTTCTTGGTCTTTCCTTTTGAATCAACAGCCTCATAGACCATCGATTTCACTTGATTGTTAGAGTCGAACAGAGCGTTCGATGTATAATGGTCTCTGTGAACAAGAGTTGCAGGGATTGAAGGAGTGCAGGTCAGGGCGTAGCCAAGAACTGACCTCTTCAGGCACTCAACCAAGGCATCGATTGGTTGAGGATATAGTTTCAGATTGTTGCGAAGAACCAAGTTTGCAGACTGGCTCTTGAGATTCAGGATTGAGATAGCTTCAGTGGTTTGTTAAGATGCTTCAGCCGCCATTGTTGATTGAACGAAGAAGATGAAGAAAGTTTAGGGTTCTTGAGAGCAATTTTGCAGAGGAAATTTGGGAATTATGATCGCGTAAAGAATCAAACTGAATCGGTGTGAGGTTTATATAGTATTCGTGGTCCCTAAGTCATTAAATGCACGTTTGAATTGGTCCAGTAATGCCCGGACACCTCAGCACCTGCGTGTCCCACTAACCCTGCAAAAGGGGAAACGTTCGACTGTCAGTTGCAATGATTTGAAATTTGAACTGCCATTTTCATGAGATCTTTTTGTTATGATTTCCCTTTATTTTCTTAATGACATATGTAAAAGAATCAAACGGTCATTTATTTCGAAGAAATGTTTGTCTTTGAGATTTATCATAAATGTGAAAAATCATTTGAACGTTAAATTGACTTCGGATCATGTGGATAATTATGACTGTTATAAGTACTCTCCGGAGTGGAAAGATAAAGTGAGTGTTATGATTAACTTCGAAGGGTGTTATATTTCACTTCGGATAGTAACATGTGTTTGTGAAGTATTTGTCAGGATACCGAAGTCCATTTGTTTTCTCTTGTTTTTCCTTGAATGTCTGGTTTTACCTTTGAGCAGTGCTTTATGACATTTATCCTTAACTTCCCTGAATATTATGAAATGAAGATTTAACAGGTTAATGTTCAGAATCATTCGAATCATGTTGGAAGTCGATTTTTCATTCCGAAGTCTGTTTGATACAATATCAGTCATGAATGTATAAGCCTAATCACCCCATTACCAACTTGATTTCACATTTTGAACTGATGTTTGATCAACTTTTGTGCTTCAAAAATTTCATACTAAACGATTGTAACATCCTTTGCATTTGAAATTTGAAGAAATTTTCATTCTTGAATTGAACATCAGAAGTGTGTTTAGAAATTGGATTGACTTTGAAGAATCTTTTGAAAAACCTATTCCCTTTCATCAATTGAAGTGTTTGGATATTAGGCTCTGATGAACAGCCTTTGAGCTTCGTACACCACTTCAACTTTACCATTTAAGATAGATTACTTGAAATGTTCATATTCTCTACAAAGTACTCGACTATGTTATAGGAGCTCCTTGTATTGTTATTTAAAACAGATGAATACGCCTTTGAGTGCTGATTTATCTTTCTTTTGCACTCCCTGATTATCTTTTTGTCTTGGTTGTTGTCTTTGAATCTTTTGACAATTTGTTTTCAGTTTATATTTTTGAATTATTCTATATTTCCTTTTTATCTTTTCCTTTATGGATTTGCTTATCCGAAGAGACAAAATTTCACCATTTAGTTTCTTTCTTTGGTGCTTTTTGGTTTTGTTTTGTGCAATCCTTGAGTTTGAGAAACTTTATTTAGTTCAATTTTGAAACAATGATGAAAAGAGATTTAAATTTACTTATCAGACAATGTTGGTACTGTTTTGAAGAAAACTTCGGAGCACTTGAGTTATCCTGTGTAGTTTTGAGGCTACATGATTAGTTTGATGTTGAAGCAAGTCAAGTTCATAATAGAGGTTAGGTATAGACATAATGTTAAGGATATTGGAATCAAACAAGGCTTCAAATTGTGAAATAGCCTTAACCTCACTCCGAAGTCTGTTTTCTTACCAATGTTTCAAGTCGATTTCCAAGTACCTTTTAGTGCAATAAGGTATGATTATCAGAATCTAAAATCAAAGTTTTGTCCTTTAGTCAGGTAGTTCATGAAAGTAAGGTTAAACTTTGTCACAAAAAAAAATCTTGAAACTTTAATATTTTTGCAGTGATATTTGTTTTTGATTTTTCTTTGAAGCAACCCTCTATTATGAGATTATTTATCCTTGAGATACGAAGTCAAAAGTTGTTTCAAAAGGATTTTGATATTTATGACATTTTATTGACTTGAATTTTCTGATCTGAGGTGCACCGAAGCGACAAAAGGCTTCGGTGTACTGCGGTATGTCATTAAATTGTTTTACTTGTTTTACTCCGATGGGCTCCGAAGCAGTAAATGTCTTCGGAGTGCTGCGGAGTGTTATGAATTTTTGTTTTTCAATTGAAAGGACTAGGGAAAAGAGTGAGCAAATCTGAGATTTATTGTAGAGTGGATCCATCAATCATTCCAAGTCCACGAACAATTCTTGTAAATGCCTCTTCGTTCAAAGCCTTTGTGAAGATGTCTGCCAATTGTTCTGTTGTGTGAACAAAGTGCACTTCTATATTCCCCTCCTCAACATGACTTTTGATAAAGTGATAGCAAAGTGCTATGTGCTTTGTCTTGGAATGTTGAACAGGATTGTGGCAAATCCGAATTGCACTTTGTGAATCACAAAACAGTGTAATCTTTCTCATGTTGATGGCATAATCCTTCAGTTGACTTTGAATCCAGATGATTTGCGAGGTACAAGCTGCAGCTGCTACATATTCTGCTTTTGCTGTGGAGATTGAGACACAAGTTTGTTTCTTGGATTACCAGCTGATTAGCTTTCTATCGAGGAATTGACAACCCCCGAAGTACTCTTGCGATCAATCGAGCATCTACCAAGATCTGAGTCTGAATAAGCTTGTATGTAGAAGCCGGAGTTTGCTGGGTACCACAGGCCATAAGCAGATGTGCCATGAAGATATCGAAAGATCGTCTTAACCGCAGCCAAATGAGGTTCTCTTGGGTCAACCTGATATCTTGCACAATTGCAGACTGCGAACATAATATCAGGTCGATTGGCTGTGAGATAAAGCAATGATCCAATCATGCTTCGATATTGCTGTATGTCTGTCTTCGGTTTGTCCAATGAAGGATTTAACCTTGTACCTGTAGGCAAGGGAACTTTTGGTTTGGAGCAGTTAGTAATTCCGAAGCATTCAAGAAAACTCTTCGTGCATTTTTGTTGATTGATAAAGATCCCCTCATTTGATTGTTTTATATGCAATCCAAGAAAGAAGTTAATTTTTCCCATCATACTCATCTGAAATTTTCTTTTCATTAGTTTTTCAAAATCTTTTGATAAATTGGGGTCAGTGGATTCGAAGATTATGTCATCCACATAGATTTGGACTAACATCAAATGAGATCCAACTTTCTTTCTAAAAAGTGTTGGATCCACTGAACCCTGTTTGAATTTTGACTCTTTTAAAAATTTTGTCAAGGTCTCATACCAAGCTCTTGGGGCTTGTTTTAAACCATATACAGCTTTGTCTAGCACATACCAATGGTTTGGATATTTTTACTTTCAAAGCCAGGTGGTTGATCAACAAAAACGGTTTCCTCGAGATCACTATTCAGAAAAGCACATTTGCCATCCATTTGATAGACATCAAAGTTTTTGTGTGCAGCATAAGCCAAAAATATCCGAACTGATTCGAGTCTGGCAACAGGAGCAAATGTTTCTTCATAATCAATCCCTCCTATTGACAATAACCCTTGACAACCAGCCTTACTTTGTTCCGAACCACATTGTCTTTGGTGTCTAGTTTATTTCTATACACCCATTTCAGACCAACAATCGAAGCATTTGTAGGTTTTGGAATTAGGCTCCAAACTTTGTTTCTTTCAAATTCCTCTAATTCCAACTGCATTGCCTCAATCCAGTCTGGATGATCAAAAGCATCTTTAACATTCTTAGGTTCGATCTTTGAGATAAAGACATTGAACATGCACAACTCCAAAGTCTTGTTTAAATCAAGTTGTCTTTGGTGAAGTTGTGCGCGAGTCAATACTCTATCCTCAACGTTACCGATGACTAGTGATGGAGGATGATTTCGAGTCCATTTTTCCAAAGGAGGATAGTTTGGATCAAATTCAGGAGGTCCTTCAGAATCAATTTCCTCAATATCTGATGGATATCCCGAAGTGGAAGGGAAATCATCCATGATTAAATGATTATCTGAGTTTGTGACATTTGTTTGTGGAGTGTTTAGATTTGAAGAATGAATAGAAGAGTTTAGAAATTGCTCCCCCTCGGCTCTTGCTGGTGGAGAGACTGTTCTTTCTTGATCCGAAGAGACTGGAGTTGTTACTTCTGGCTCCCCCTCGACTTGAGGATAGAGGGACATGATGTGTGAGACTTTATGTGGAGGGTTGTTGAGACTTGTATTGGTTTGCTCCCCCACGAAACCAGAATTGTCTGCGGATCCATTTGAACTCTCCCCCTCAACCGAAGAGGGTCTCTGAACACTACTTGGAGTTGAGTCTTCGGGGCCATTTGAAAGCTTGGACAATTCAGACACTTGATTGTCTGGTGCGCTGGCTTCGAAGTCCATAGCTCTTTCCGGTGGATCAAAGAGAAGACTAAAGTCAGTGTCAAAGGTAGTGATTGGTGATGCATCAACAGCTGACTGTGGAAAGATTGATGACATTGGAAATGGATGTTGTGATTTCTTGATATAGTAGTCATCGAACGAGAGGTTGAAAGTTTCTTCAATTTTGCGTGTCCTCTTGTTCATAACTCTATAGGCTTTTGAATCTTGTGAATAACCAAGAAAAATCCCTTCTTCAGATCTATCATTGAATTTTGTCAAATGATCTTTCAAGTTCAAGATAAAACACCTGCAACCGAAGATGTGAAGAAACTTGACATTTGGTTTCCTTCGGTTGAGCACTTCGTAGGGTGTAATATGAAATTTCTTGTGGATGTAACATCTATTTTGGGTGAAACACGTAGTAGAAATGGCTTCAGCCCAGAAGTACATGGGCAAATTTGCAAAGTTAAGCATAGTTCTAGCAGCTTCACACAAGGAACGATTTCGTCTTTCTACAACACCATTTTGTTGAGGAGTATAAGGTGCTGAGAAATTATGATTGATCCCCCTTGTTTTCAAGAATCTATCAACAGTTTGGTTTTTGAACTCCGAACCATTGTCACTGTATGCAGTTCAGACTTTCTTGTTGAGCATTACCTCTATCTTCCTGATGAAGTTGATGATTTCTTTAGTAGCATCTGACTTGTTCCTTAAAAATAAGACCCAAGTGAACCTTGAATAATCATCAACAATTACCAAAATATACTTTTTCTTCCCTATTGACTCCACTGCGGATGGTCCACAAAGATCCATGTAAAGAAATGAAAGAGGTTCGGTGATTTTTGGATTGATCACAGTTGGATGCTTTTGCTTTGTTTGCTTGCCATGTTCATAAGCAGCACAAAGTGAATCATTATCAAATTTTAGAGTAGGCATTCCTTAAACCAAATCCATAGCCACTAGCTTGTTTAAGTCTTTGAAGTTTAGATGAGCAAGTCTTCGGTGCCATAGCCAGCTAACATCAGAGTTGGCTTTAGAGAGAAGACAAAGGGATTGCCCACCAGTCACTGGCTTCAGATTTAAGGGAAACATTGATCCCTTTCTTTCAGATTTCAATAGGACTTCTTTTGTGTCCATTTTAGCAATAACACTTCCATGGTGATTGAATGTAACTTCATTTCCAGTTCCCACAACTAACTGAGAAATGCTTACAAGATTATGTTTTAAACCTTCAACAAATGCCACCAAGTTGATTGTAAATTGACCATTTGTTATTTTTCCATAATCTCGGATTGGACATGTCTCATTGTTACCAAATCTAACATTTCCAGCATCATCCAACGTCCTGTAGTCCCTGAGATATTCCCTCTTTCCTGTCATGTGTCTTGAGCAACCACTATCCATGTACCATTTAGCATCGTACCGCTCATTAGATGTTATCTGCAATTAATCAAGAAGGAGTTGGTACCCAATCAATCTTGGGTCCTCAGGGTAAGTGAAGGATTCTTGAATCCACTTTTCTACTGCCTCTTCTGATATTTCATTTGCATTTAAGTTGATCAAGTTCTCCGAAGCATCATGTGATGAACATGATTCCGAAGAGTTTGAGCATGATTCTGAAAAGCTTTTTGTCAAAATTGAAGAGTCCAAAGTGACTGACAAAATGCAAGTCTTCGGAACCCATTTTTGTTTAGATGACTTCGAGGTTTTTGATGTTTTCTTAGAGATTGATGATTTTGAAGACTTGGTTTTAGCCATGAGATTTTCTTTCAAATCATTTTTTCCAATTTATTTCTGATTTTCAGTTGTTGATTTCTTTGATATTGAACTGCATGACGTGGAAGCACAAAGGTACTCCTTGTAGGCCAGTTTGAAATCATTTAATGAAAGATTTTTATCTCTAAACAAATCCAAATTTTTGTCCAGCCATTGATGGAATGTGTCTATTAAATTCGTTCATTTGGAAAATGTTTTCTTTGTGGGTTTTTGAAATTTTGGATTAGGAAAGTTAGGTTTTGTTGGTATGAAAGTTGGTTTGACATGTTGATTTTTGACTTCTGAAACAGTTGAGTTAAAAGGTTTTGTTCCAGAGGTTGAAGCGATTGCCTCAGTTGGTTTTAAGTCTCCGAGAGGAGTTTTTCTTTTGACAAGATTTAGAGTTTGTTTTGATTTCGAGTTCACAGCAATAGGTTTCTGAATTGGTTTTGTAATCATTATTGCTGGATTTGATTTTTTGAAAATTTGAGGTCTTTTCAAGATCTGAGGCTTAAGTACTGAAGCCTTGGTAGTGGAAACTTTTGGTTTTGAAGCAGCATTTTCAGAGATTAGTGACAACGGTACGCACTCACATGATTCCATTAATTGAAAAACATCCATTTTCGGAGCTATGGGTTTTTCCATAACTTGAAATTGTTTGTCATTTCGATTAGAGTAAACATGATTGTTGTTTTTGACATTCAAAAGATGACTTAAATTCTTTGGAATTCTCTCTTTTTCATAACATAAATGATTGTAAATGTTGTGACTATACAAATCCTGTTTTCTTATGTTAATTTTCACTTCCATGTTTTCATTTACTTGATTTTCAAACATTTTAGACGAAGAGAAGAATCCTTCCTCAGTCACTGTGGAGTTATCCTCATCAACAATATTTTTCAAATCATTATCAATCAAAAGCATACCACCAGGTTTCACAAAGATGGAATTTTTGAAGTAAGAAACCTTAGGATAAACACAAGCAACATGGACTAGTCTTTTTGAAGTGTTTTTGAGATAATCTTCATATGATTCACATTCATCAGAAATTTGAGTTTTAGTTTTAACAGTTTCCAAGTTTTCAGAATTTTCACAATCAACTTTAGCTTTGCCTTTATCCACCGAAGACAATTGTGAGATATCTTCGGAGGGTAATGCGGATGTGGAGGATGATTTTTGAAAGGACAAGGTTGAACAATCAATATCCTCCATATCCGAGTCGCATTCAGAATCGGTTTCAAACACAGTTTCCACAACAACATTAGATTCGTTTTCAATTTGAGGTACTACCTTTTTCAAGATTGGAATTTCTTGTGGCAATAATTTCAACAAGTTTTCAGCAGTTAGGTGTTTTTCCACCGAAATTAAACCATGTTTATACGAAGGATTTGTCACTTCGTATCCTAAGACTATGGATTCACATTCATATGTAACGCTATCAACATCCTTAAGCTTAAATTCAATAAAAGGCAATAGTTTCCTATGTTGCACATTACACATATCCGCAGAATGATAAATACGAGTTATATGAGCATACAACCGTCTAGCAATTTCACAAAATATATTTCGTTGTCTCAAAAGTACATCATTATTATTCAAAAGTTTTTCTCTAGATTCCTCTAGCAGTGTGATTCTTAAATTGGTCTTCTCTAGGGCTAGCTTTGAACTTTCTACTATCCCTCTCAAGTTGAGAATCTCCTGCTCATTGATTTTCTCGCTATTTTTAGCATCAACAAGCAGTTTATGCAATACAGAACAGTCACGAGTTATTTCATTTATCATAGAAGTAAATTTAGATTCAGGAATTTTAAAAGACAGGAGAAGTTTTGATACCTGCTCCGGGATGGTGAGACGAGTGTCGTTTGCCATAAGACAAAACTCCTCTTCATCATCCGAAGAGTCATCATAGACAACCTTCGGAGCATCAGCTTCAAGTGCCTTCTTCATTCCAGAATCTCCATGACCAAAATCACCAAAACCTTCGTAACCAAGTCCCTCACAAGCCACATCTTTACCCAGATCTTCTTTACCAACAACTGTCTCAGAAGTGTTACCTGAAAAGATCTTATCAACATCATAGGCTAGAAAAGCACTATGAGATGACTTTCTCACTTCTTCATCATCAGAGTCCAAAGACCAAACTTGATAAGTTCCCAAATACACGTCACAGGCCATCAAGGCTAAGTCTTTGGTCTTCGCTCTTACTTCGTCCATTTTCCTGGCATAATATGTTTCATCCTTCACCTGAGTTTGTTTCTCATTTTTCTTTCTCAGCATGCAATCTTTTGCAAAGTGATTCTTCCCATGACAGTAGTTACAATCGAAACCATAATCACCTACAATCTTCTTCCCTTCTGATCTGTCTTTAGAAGACTCTGAAGTCTTGGATTCGACTGGCTTCAGAGTGAATGATTTAGTTGCATCTTACTTAGGAGTAAAAATCTCAGGTTTAGGTGTGTAAGAAAAGTTTTTGTACGTTTTTGTTGGATTGGGCTTGTTGACAAAGGGTTTCTTAAATCTACGATTGTTTGCAGCATACAAGGCAATCGTTTCACCATTTTCACCTTCCATGTAGCCATCAGGTTCATCATTATCATCATCTTCTTCAGTTTTTGACACAAGGGCCAGTGAACTAGAACCCGCAGCTTTCTCACTTCGTCTTCCACAGATATCAGGCTCATGAGCTTTGACAAGATTGTAGAGACTGGCCAAGGAATACGTGTTAATGTTTTCATACGATTTGATCATCAGCATAATAGGTCTCCATTCAGGCCTTAGGCTGTAGAGAAACTTTATATTTATCTCCTGTTGGCTCCTCGTTTCACCATATTTCTCCAGGTCATACACCATTTTACTATAACGCTCGTAAACTTGTTCTAGAGTCTCATTTTCCTGCTGCTTGAAGTTGCCAAAATCTGCCAATACTTCCTGAACAACACTTGATTGCAAGAGGTCTTCGTATAGAACTTCGGATACATCAGCACTTCATCACAAATATTTCCAACAATATATATATATATATATATATATATATATATATATATATATATATATATATATATATATATATATATATATATATATATATATATATATATATATAATTATTACTTATGCGTTAAGGTTTTGATCAGTTTTTAGTGAACGTCACATAGATCAAAATTGCCACTTATGACGTCAAAATAGACACCATGTCGACATAGAAAATATTATGTCACTAATGATTATAGTGATAGATTACTGACATATTTTCCGTCACTATAATAGTAAACACGTAAATTTTTTACGGGTCCTCTAAACGACATGGACATTGTACGGTCGCACACTTTGAATACCCCTAACGCCGACCATGGTCTAAATCTTACAACAAAGTTTGCATCCCGTTGCATGTGATGGCTCGGGACAATACATTCTTTATAGGTGTACAAAAGTAGTAGGTGTACAAAAGTAGTATGATTCTCTTGGTAATAATTCACACTCGTGTATATATAGTTAACATGCATATGTCACCAAGCTTTTTGAAAAATTACACCTTCTGGTAAAATCTATGGGCTTGATTAGATGATTTATATGTTGGGCCAATTACAATTTTTAATTGTTGTTTTGGTCTAAGGAACTTTATTCAATGACATTAACCACGTATATATATCATGTGAAACTGAACGTATGATCGATGCGTATAACTGGATCTGAAATTAATTACAACTATATATAGGAATCCGAACTATCTTACAAGTCAAATTTATTCATGCTACCATTACAATACCCCCATAATCGTAATACATAAATATATATATATATATACATATATATATATATATATATATATATATATATATATATATATATATATATATATATATATATATATATATATATATATATATATATATATGTATGTATGTATGTATGGGGTTTATAAGGAAAGCAATATATATGTATGATAATATATCTTCAATATATATATATATATATATATATATATATATATATATATATATATATATATATATATATATATATATATATATATAAGTTTAATCAAGGAGAAGTTTTCGCTGGTGGGACTGTAGGGAATCCTGGTACCGGAGGTAGCGGAGGTAGTGGAGGTAGAGGAATGGGGAATGCCGGCGGTGGTGGCGGCGGTGATGGAATCAGACCTGGTACAGGTGGAAAGGGCAATGGTGGAAACAACGATGATGGTGGTGATGGAAAGACAGGAGGAAACAATGAGGGTGGTGGTGATGGAATGACGGGAGGAATCGAAGACGGTGGCGATGGCACGAACGGCAGCGGTGGTAACAGTGGCGGAGGAAAGGGGAAGCCAAACGTTTTCTGATCGGTCAGTTTATTAGATTCCAAAGATTTTTGGCGGGTAACGGGTGGAAGTGGAACTCCGGGGAGCCCTGGTAGCGGAGGAACTCCGGGAAGCCCTGGTAGCGGAGGAACTAGAGATGGAATGGGCAAATCCGGCACCGGAAGAGGAGGTAAAATGCCTCCACCGACCGGCGGCAAGAACGGCACCGGAGGATCAGGAAGCGACGGTGGAAAACCTTTTCCGATAAAATCTTTCTGGTTGCACAATTCGGGCTTGAACGTAAAAAACCCAGCTGAGAAAACATGAGTCCCGGCCTTCTTCGACTTGAAACGAATCTCCGACGAGGTGGCCGAGGCCGCCACCGCACAGTACGGTTCGCTGCTGCTAATCAATCTTACCGAGCACGCCTTGATTTTCTCCTCACTTTTACCAACCGTAACCGGCAATTTAGCTTCAAACTCACCTTTCTCGTTCGTCTTCACTTCTACCCGGAAACTCTGTTTCTCACCATCGCCGCCGCATTCCACCGCCACCTTCGCCCCTAAACAAACAATATAAAAGCCATCAATAAAAAATTCGAGAATAAACCAACACACATCACAAGATCAATAAGACAACAACAAGAACCTGAAATGAAGTGGGTGGGTTTGGATACTTCTTGACGGAAGCAAGTGTCACAGTAGACAGTTCCGACAACAATGGCGGCAGGGTGCAGATGTTTCCGGTGTCTGGCGTCCGCGACGCCATTGATGGAGAAACACAGGAGCACCGCCATGAATGAAACCCATGAAGTCATTCTGGACATTGTGTATGATTCGATATTCTGGTGAAGACGCAGTTGTTTTTATAGGGGGGATTCACGAGGCTTTGTATTCATAATGTCAATCATGCAAAAACCAGTATAACTCCAAACCAAAACAGCAGTGAATGTGGGATGGTCAAAAACATTGCAACTGTAATAAAACGCTTTTGATATAAATAATGCAACTCACAATCTTTAAATTTTTCCCGAAAATCCCGACTTTTTAATCTAATAACGTCTTTTGATTATTTCCGGTAGATTTTTATGTTAATAAATATTTATTATTGACATTAACAACAATATACTTTAATGTCTTTTTAGTCATGTTTTCGTATTTTTACGTAAATTATAAGCATATTATAACATTTTTCTTCAATTGATATATACTAACTTCTATATACTAATCGTTTTGCTGTATCGATCATATGATGCTGAATTCACTTCTGGAATTGTTTTGTTTTAGCAAAACTTGATAAAATTTGCTTCTACATTGGACCGAAATGTACTGTTTAAAATAAAATATGGTTTAAAGTTGTCGTGGTATGTATGTATTAAGTATTAACCCTATAATCGATCTAGGTGGTAAAATGATTAAAACCGAATAAAAATTAGACAGCGTAAAAACTAATCTTTTAATTGCCCGTCTGCATTTTTTTTAATATGTAAGATCATCTTCAATGCATCAAACTAATTGATTGTCATGCAGAAGAAAAAAAAAATTAAAGTTGCTTTTTACTCCATAATTTCATTAAAATCATATTTTGTAGAGTTTAATGATGATCCAAATCTATCATCTTTCTCTTATATTATATTTAATTTAATTTGAATAAACTTTCATTCAACGATGATCCAACTAAACAATTAAATGAGATTCTAAATAATGTTACGAAAATAATGACCCATCTTTTATTAAAACAATTCAAAAGAATATACATACTTGCATATACTATATATTCAGGTGGTCTTTAAACTATTTGAGATGTTTTTATCGTCAACTAACCTTTCAAATATATTTTATTTGGTCATTAAGGACAATCTTTTTTTTGTTTTCACTATTTTCTTACCATGACTTGAAGCTAGCCATTTTAATAATCATATCATTTTGGTGGTATGCTGGTTGGAAATGTGGGTAGAGCCAAAGGGGGCAAATGTGACCCAAATCGTTCACGGGAGTGCTATGTTGGCCACATATTCCATGAGGGTGTCAGGCTACGGTTTGGATCCATGTCTATCGTATAAACATTTTTTTAATAATAGAACCATCCATCCTTCTTCTATCTTAACACGTGTCAATAACAAGACTCAATACATTAAGTGCAAATGTTAATGCTTGATACATAATTTTGTCTTTAAAACCGAAATAGCATAAAGGGAAAACGGATTTGAAAGGGAAATATGGTGCAGAGTTCACATGCATCGCTTTTACGTCAATGGTGTAAAGAGGAATGATTTTGTTCATTGTAGCATGTCGGTTTTGCTATATGTACTTAATGCATTAAGTATTGACGTGCAACACCACGTATTATCTTTGCTTTCGTAATTTCAGTTATTTATTTTTTATGTTTGAAATGTTTCTTATGGTAATGAGTAGCTAGTAGGTTTCTTTCGGTTTAAGTAGTGGCCAGTTTCTGCACTATATATTTCCATGTTTTGCAAGTCTATTAGTCTATATAAGCATGTTCCAGTTGTTAGCCTAGTTAAGTTGTCGGATTCTTTTGTTTTGAACTTTTATTTATTTAGTCATATAGTTAGGTTAAGCTTAAGTTGATCTTGTATATATAGTTGCATTTTTTTCCCTTTTTATATACAATTTTTAACTCAAAAATGAAATTCTAGCTACAATGTCTTTATTATTAATAGTTCGTATGCATATATATTTCAATCCATGAAATTAATTTGATGATTGTGGAAAACTTCGTACCAAACACCGGTTTGTTGTGGGATAGGGGGTACAGGGGAACGTGCCCCTGTTCGACATTTTTTGGCACTTTTGGGTATCGTTAATTTCTAGTTTGTTCTTGTTTTCTGTTGGTATGATTTGTTCGATCTTGTTCGTTTATTGATTCTTGTTGTTGTATCGTTTGTTCGTTTATTGTTGGTTTCTGTTTTCCGTATATATTGTTAGTATTTGACTATTTGTTGGATTGTTTATAAACAATATGGCTCAAAGAGATTATTCTCTTCGGTCCATTAGTACCCAACTTGATAGAAAAAAACTATACCTACTAGAGTTATATGATGAGGAATTTTCTACGGGGCAAGAATATGCAAGGTATTAAAAATGGTTAGAAAGACAGACCAACAGATGACAATGTTGCAAATTATGCAACCTTATTGGATTCATGAGAAATCAATAATTATAAGATTATCATATGGATAAATAATTCTCAATTGACAAAATATGACCCAGTGGTTGCGAATTATGCAACCTTATTGGATTTGTGGGGTACTGATAATTCTAATATTATCAAATGATTTCGCAATTCAATCAATTGACACTATATTGGCAAAATATGACACAGAAAAATATGACACGAAAAAAAAGTTTGGGATCACTTGGATAAACTGTACACTTAGTCTAATTTTGTAAAACAGTGTTGACTGGAAAGTGACATTCGATATGTTCAACAGAACACTGTGAGGTTCAAAATTCTTATGCTACTATGTTTGATTTGTAGGATCAATTAACCCTTACAGAATATGCTGAACTCAAGGCCTTCAAGCCTTACATAGGAGGGAAGAGTAGCGGTTGGTCTAATTTTTTTATGGGGTTATGATCTTATTTTGAAGAATTACGTGGAGTAATCCTTCATCAGAAACCTCTTCCCACGGTTGATTTAGTTGATGGTAAAAGAAACTCGTATCAAATCTCAAACTGATAAAAGGTCTAAAATAGCCACTACTCCAATTGTTTTTGTTGTTTCACAACAACCCAAAGTACAAATCCGCCTCGACCAAAAGTTGCCTCTGATAAGTGTGAAGGGTTTTCTAGCAAACAATGAACAAATAAATCTTATGGTTCACATGCAACCCTAGAAAATGATCTATGTTTTCTTCTACGAAAATAATAAACTAAAACCTAAAGGAAACAATTATTTCTAAAGATCAAAACTGAGAAAACCAACCTTTTGATCTTATGATCCTTGAAGCTAGCAGCATAAGTGTCCTGCCTCAAATGGTGTCACACCCAAAGCAATGGAGAAGACAGTCCAACAGAGTTTTCTTGGTGAAAATGGCGCAGCTTTTAGGGTGGCCAGGTGCCTCCTTTTATAGCCTCCAAGGGTTACAGCTGAAACCCTAAGGAGCCTCCAAATGGGCAAGCCTGCTGACTAAATGGACCAAGCCTTTTCTAAACCCTAATAGGGTTTCGCCAACCATGGAGAATCCTTCCATGGTGGCGCCACTTTTGGCCCCTGTCTACTGGCCAGTTATTTATTCAACTATTAAATAAATACAAACCAGACCCTGCACTTTTAATTAATTAATTTAATCACTGAATTAAATCCAATTAATTCTAGATTAAATCTTAATTAATTATTATAGTTTCTAATTAATATATTAAGACTTAAATATATTAATAAACCATTTAATTAATTCTATTGATTTATTAAACAATTAATAAATCAACCTTTTACTCTACTGAACTCTATCCTAACCTCCAGCTATGAGGGCAACCCAAATGGACTTTGCTTCAATTAACAAGATAAGTACAATTATAAGTCATGGCTTAGACACCTAATCCAACAGTCTCCCACTTGGATAAGTCTATGACTTTAATTGTCTGTTTACCTTCTGATTAATATCAGTTTCCCAGAAACTGTCCTGAACTCTGACCTAGTCAGTTCTGTCCAAAGATAAGTGATCATATGATCCTTCGTCCAACAAGATATTTTCAGACACGAGACATGGATTGAGATCAATCTCTGTCCGATACTCTGTTTCCCGATTTCCGATTCTGCTTATGACTTTCGGACTACTAATTGAACACATCAATTTAGTTCAGGCTGGCCAGCACTTTAGTCAACTTCAAAATCATCGAGCGGCCTACAGATATCTGTTTCCCACCAGGGTCAAGGAACGAATAAGCTTCGACTCATATGCTTGTGTCTTTTACTTATCAAATCGTACACAACAATGTGTTTTATAACATCAAGTTAACGATGCGTTTACGTATTATCAATGCACAACCGACTTGTAAATTTCAACTCATATGTCTCCGCTTCAAGATCATACGATATTATCGTCTCAACATTGCTCGTGATGTAATCCATGAAGCAATTTATTGAGTGCGGGTTTATCCAATACTCAAATCTCTATTTCTAAGTACTCGTGAATGTTGTAGCAGTCTTACTGCAATGTCTAACTCCTTAGACAATCTACAAACCAATTTACGACAGTCTTCGTTCATACTTACTTCGAAAAGTATGAGCGACTGTAGACTTTTGAATAATCAAATTATTCGGGAAGTGAAACATGCAAAATTGAAACATAAAATCTGACTGGTGGCTACTCTTGCCTGATTACCAAGTCTCCACGAGGTAATCACCAAGTCGGATTTTACATAAAACTATTATCGGTTTCTAAATTCCTTTTAAACTTTTTAATCCATGTTATGTATCTATGTCTACTTGACCTTTCACTCTTTCTATGTATTCAAATGTTATACATTTATACACTTCATCCGATCGGATATCCTTCCGATGATATTTCAATTTTGGTCATACTGTCATTCTCACTAACAACTCCATTCTATGTACTGTGACTTTCCATGGTTCTCGGGACATTTAGTTCACATGACTGCACCCTAACACTATTTCGAGGTGTTACGATGTGCCGGTGAGCCACACGCGCTCCATCGGAATGCCAACGAAATTCTTTAACCATTAAGTCCTTATTTGAAACTCTTTTCAAATTGTTATCAACATTTACCCCAATCATTTTCTATTGATTTCTCACGTATGTACAGAATCCATTAAGTATTCCCAGCCAGGTTATATCCTGAATCTGACTCACTATGCTCTAAGCATTAAGTCATCAAGACATGTTCATGACACTTCTGATCGATCCAAGAAACTTGTTGGATTCGATCCAGTTCTATTCCAAACTCTTTTGGAATCTAAGGATTACTTATAATCCTTGTGTCATGATTTTCAACAACTATATCCTTTTTGAAGACTTTTTCTCATGCATCTTGAATCTAACTAAGATCATGCTTACTTTGGATGGGTCAATACTGATGATAACATCTATCTGATATATGTCAATGGATTATGTGAGTATGGTGCACCTTTTATATCTCTCAAGCCAAATCATCACACTTTGCAATGACAGGAAACTCCTTTCCTGAGCTATGTGTAACACCCGGCTTTTAAAACAAAACACCCCTGAAAAATTTTTCATTTAAAACCAAGGTTTCAATACATAAAACCATAACAAAGGGGTATATTTTAATAAACACGGGTACAAGTGTATCAAGGAGAGTATAAAATACCATAGTCTCCTTTGAAGCCGGGCTGCTACAGACAGCATCTACAAGTCCACTTCTTGAGTCACGGACATAATCCTTACCCTTATCAGGGTTATGCTAACCTGCAGGGACATTTAACAAACGGTATGAGCTACAAAGCTCAGTGAGTAATCATATCTGCAAATAACGTCACACATATATAAGAGAATAATAATAATTAATATCTCAAATAGTTTTTGTCCCGCAAATCATAGTCATCGTTGACCGCACCATATATCATAGCCATATAGGCTGCACCAAAATATTTAACCTGTTCAGATCATAGCCCTAAGGCCGCACCAACAGTTTCATCGTTTAGATCATAGCCCGAAGGCCGCACCAATTTAGGTTCAATAACCCAAAATCATGGTCCTAAGACCGCACCATTTAATTTCAAAGATAATTAGCATATTTAACCTGTTATTTGCACATTAATCAAATCAAAGCTGTTAGTCACATAAATTCACATGTATATAAGAGAAAATAAACATATAAATTCTCAATTACCATTTCTGTCCCATATTTCTTAGTCACAATTGACTGCACCGTATTTCCTGGCTATATAAGCCGCACCACGTGTCATAGCTCTACAAGCCGCACCAGAACAGCTTCAACATATAAATCATAGCCCGGAGGCCGCACCAGTTTATCATAGCCCGAAGGCCGCACCAGAATATCATAGCCCGAAGGCCGCACCAGAATATCATAGCCCGAAGGCCGCACCAGTTGGATATAACATCCAAAATCATAGCCATATAGGCCGCACCAGTTGGATATAAAATCCAGAAATCATAGCCATATAGGCCGCACTAGTTGGATATAAAATCCAGAAATCATAGCCATATAGGCCACACCAGTTGGATATAAAATCCAGAAATCATAGCCATATAGGCCGCACCAGTTGGATATAAAATCCAGAAATCATAGCCACAAGTGGCCGCACCATTTAATGACATTTCATTTCATAATCATTTGTGGCTCACGGCTCCGTTCTTGTCATTTCATTGACTCACGGCTTATCCGGTATTGCCTTTTTACCATAGCTTTAGATTATCCTTTTCGTCCCCCAAACCTGTTTCAACCTGTAACAGTCCAATCAACACATATCATATGTGATATAAGTGAGATTACTCACCTGGATGCTAGCTGCATTTACATTCCGGTTGTTTCTTGTCTTTGCGTGCACTACAACCATTTTGTCCCATACCTATATATTCATTTATACACCAAATGATAATAGGTTAATAACCATTCCAATTAACTCTATTACAATAGAGTTCAATACATTATCATTATAAACAATGCCTAGTTAATAAACTTTCCGTTTACTAACTTTTTATGAATTTTACTATTCACCGAGGCATTCGAGTCGATCTACAGTGCCCCCCGAGGGGTCGAAAACTCAATTTAATAATTTTCCCAAACTTTTCAGACCATAACGAGCCTATGGTCCAAATTTGAGCTAAAACGGACAAGCCAAACGAAAGTTAGCATTTTTGATCCCCTGCCTGGTCCTGCCTGGAGGGCGAACCGCACCTAGGACAGGGCGCACTGCGCCTGGGCGCACCCCGCCAGGGGCTTGGGCGCACCGCGCCTAGCGCCTGCGCAGGTCTCCTGTCCAGCCGCGATTTGTGCACTGTAGCACGCAGTTTTAGCCCATTAAGTCCTTAATCCAGTCCTTAATCGTTTGGGGTTTGTTCCTAGGCTAAAACCTTATACTTTAACAAGGTTTTCAACCATTCAAAACAACTAAATCAATCAAAATGAAGAATTAGGGTTCTTAGTTCCAAAACCCCAAAACTTCAAATTCAATCACAAATAGCAATCTACTTTAATTTTCTTGAGTTAAGTCCTTATTAGCATGACTTAATGGAAGTATTAAACCATTTTAACCACAAAATCCTAACTGAAAATGCAGTTTTCAGTTCCTGTCAAATTCATCAAGGACTAACAAGCTAGAACTTGAAAAACTAACCTTTCAAGCTTCAATTTCTTCAATTCCAAAGCTATGATCCGAAATGCAACTTAAACCTTCAAGGATTCTTCAATTTTTGCAGAATTTGTAGAGAGAAAACTCTCTCCCGTTGCTGCCCAAAAATCTGCACATGTGGGGATGAATTTCCAACTATTTATACCTCCAAAATTTACAATTTTGGTCCCTAAGTTCCATTTCTTGAACTTTGACCACAATAATCAAGTTTTATTACAATAAAACTTCCATTCTTTATACATTTGCCACAACCAACAATATTTTTCATATTTGGTCCTTCACATGGTCAAATGACCAAATTACCCTTTTATGGTAAAACGACCAAAAATCCGTTTTAATAACATTTTAAGTCCAAAACTCAAAATATTATTTCAACTAAATACTTTTCTGTCCAAAAGACCAATTTACCCTTCCAAGGTAAAATGACCAATTTGCCATTTTATTATAATTATATAATAAAACATGTCTTGGCGTTACAAATTCTCCCCTCATTCAAAAGATTTCGTCCCCGAAATCATACAAGGAGTTGAGGGTATGTCTCCCTCATTTCGCTTTCGGTCTTCCACATCATGTCGGAGTCTATTTGGTATTGCCTAAACACTTAACCATACTAGTCTTCTTCTCTTGTGATTATATCACTATTTTGCATATCATTCCTCCGGTTGTCCCGGGTACCTTATCTACTTATTTATCTTCATCTCACTATAAGGAATTTTATTGGAAATTATTACTACATAATTTCTTTCTTATCGTCCCAATCAGATTTAACCTTTCCAAAAGATTACTTTCATACAACCATATTCCTTTACTTGGAATTTCAAAGGTTTATATTCAGTGATCCACATACCACTTTCACAATTTCTCAACCATTCTTCAGATTCGTTCGTACCCAGCAAGTCTTTTCTTCAGTTTGTGCAAGAATCTAGGATCTAGCCAACGACTTTATCACATTTTCGTTCCAATAAATCGGAGGATAACACGGTATTCCATACCATACCTCCTATGAGTCATTAACTATAAGCATGTAGGCTGCTATTTCTTGCAAATTCTATCAAAGATAGAAAATTTTCTCATCTTCTACTAGGGTCTTCTGTGCAATCTTCAAGCACATCTTCTAAAATCTGAATCATCAGATCATTTTGTTCATCAATTCACGGTACTTGCAGAGACTTTATTGCAAAGTCTATAACAATGTTGTCCTATTTCTTCTCTGGGACCAACAACAAGTCAATTTCTTCGCATGTTTCTAACGGTTTGACTTTACTTAGCGTACAAGTCAATTATTTTTCATGTATCTTTTAATACCTTACTTCTGTCCCGGCCACCAATACATAGGTTTTATCGCCCTATTCAATCTGGTATTGCTCCGGGTATACTGCACATCTACCCCAATATACATCTTTTAAGGGTAATTTCATACCTCACTTTGCTTTGGAACTCACATACACAACCCCCATGGGTTTTCAATCGTCGTGAGTTTCTAGCTAGCTTCTTTCAATAGCTAACCATTCATTCATTTTTCCTGTTTCCAGACTTGCACACTTCTTTCTGTGCTACCCGAATCAACTCAGGTAATCAATTCGCCACACTCATACATGTGGATGTAACCTTCAAGAGTTACTCTTTTCAATTCAAGGCATCTATAGCCACATCTGTCCTTTTTCGAGATGGTACAAGATTTCATACCCGAAATCTCTAAGTAACCCATCTATCTTTATTATTTCATATCTAGCTTCTTTGATCAATTAAGTATTTTAAACTTTATGATCCGTATAAACAGTAAGCTTTACACCATACAAGTAGTGTTTCCAAAGCTTCAATACCAAAATCATAGTTGCTACTGCAACAACATGCATCTACAGTCAAATCTGGATGCATTTCTCTAATCCAGTTTATCTTCTCCGCTTAGCATTAATGCTAACGTCAGAGTTTCACACAAGGTTTATTCCAAACCTTTACAAGATACTTGTGGTCTTTCTACCACTCAAACTTTTCACGTTTATTAGTCAACTTTAATCAACTGATCAACATTCAAGGAGCAGTTTTCCACAACTCTCCCAAATTAACTCGCCACTCCAAGGAAACTACTAATTTCAGTCAGATTCCAAGGCGGTTTCTGTTTAATCACAACATCATTTCCACTGAATCTACTTTATCATCTCTGGCATTATTAACATGCCCAAAGAATATAAAGCTTCTTTTAGCCAAATTTTCATACTTAGAGGATTTTTTTTTTCATATCACTTACTCAGTGAAGTAACTCCAATATCTGGTACAAATGTACCTCATATTCGATCTGGTTTCGAGAATATCAGATTCTCAGTAGTCAATGCACATATGCATCAACTTGTCTTTCTTCTTTTCAAACTAGGTAGGGCTCCATACGATGACACATACGGTCATACGAGACCCCAATTCAAAAATTTCTTCTAGTTGTTTTCCAACTCTGCCATCTCTACAGATGCAAATCAATACAGAGCCCGTATACCAAAAACGGCTCCCAAAATTAGTTTAATCATAAACTCTTCTCGCCAATCTGGCAGAAATATTGGAAGTTCTTTTCAAAAGAAGCATCCGAGAATTTATTTGAAGTAGTACATTACTAGCACTGCTTTGTCTAACTTGGCTAATACCACGAATGCCAATTACAACATCATTCTTTTACTAACTCTTTTCTGAGTTTAAGCAAAGAAAATAACTGGTATTCTCAACAACGGTCATTTATCATGGATTTTCACCCGTTTCATTTCTGTTTTAAGAACCATACTATTCTTATTTCTACAATTCATGTTAGCATAATTCATTGCTAACCAATTCATATGCACATTTTTTCAGATTTACTGGTAATCATCGGCTTCAGATTTATAGGGAAAAACGGTCCCGTAAATCCTAAACAGACTACCTTCCAGGTGTTCAATATATATAACATATTTGCTATCTGCTATAGCTATTTCCAACTTTTCATCCATAAGCATTGATGAAATATTCAAACGAGACATCAATGTCACCGATCCAAAGCATAGCTTCCTGGATCAAATATAACATACACGAGTTATATTCAGAACAATTAGATCGGAGATCATATCGGTCTCCTCACGAGCTTCTTCCACAATCTGCTGGAATGTTCAAGGTACCACTAGTCCTTTTTAACCATTCATTTCTTCTTTCTTTCCTGGGTTCATCACCCATTACTCCACATTTAACATGTGAGTATTTCATAAGGAAGTGATCTATAGTTCCACGCTGGAACCACTTCCGTCCCACACAACAAACTCGAGCAATATGCTCTCATTTTCTGTACTTTCAGCATGTCAACGGTAGAGTCTCAACTCTAAAATGTTCTAAGTGCTTTTCTTGCACTTCTTACATCACCTCATCTTTTCGTTTTGGTCTCTTCCCTTCAAGGCTAGACCTGAATCGTGTTAACTTCTTCTGAGAAGTCCACTAATATTTTCTGCTTTTCTTGTAGTCTCAACTACTATTCTTTCACCTTGAATATCAACCAAGGTGAGCAATCGATTTCTTTATCTGACCACATCAACTAATATTACTCATCATGTGGATTTTCTGCTATTCGTCCCCTTTTTGCTCCTCATACAACGGAGTCTTGAGAAAGAAATAGTCCATTTCCTAGAGCTTCGCGCCCTAAATGTCTTCCAAGAAGATTCACGGTTCATACTTCTTATACGTCAGAAGTTAGCAACAGTTAGGTTATATGTATAATAACAACTATATACGCCTAACTATGCATCATGTCTACTATCTCAGGGTTTAAGTCCAGGAATCTACTCTATAGACACCTAGTTCACTTAAACCACGGCTCTGATACCAACTTGTAACACTCGGCTTTTAAAACAAAACACCCCTGAAAAATTTTTCATTTAAAACCAAGGTTTCAATACATAAAACCATAACAAAGGGTTATATTTTAATAAACACGGGTACAAGTGTATCAAGGAGAGTATAAAATACCATAGTCTCCTTTGAAGCCGGGCTGCTACAGACAGCATCTACAAGTCCACTTCTTGAGTCACGGACATAATCCTTACCCTTATCAGGGTTATGCTAACCTGCAGGGACATTTAACAAACGGTATGAGCTACAAAGCTCAGTGAGTAATCATATCTGCAAATAACGTCACACATATATAAGAGAATAATAACAATTAATCTCTCAAATAGTTTTTGTCCCGCAAATCATAGTCATCGTTGACCGCACCATATATCATAGCCATATAGGCTGCACCAAAATATTTAACCTGTTCAGATCATAGCCCTAAGGCCGCACCAACAGTTTCATCGTTTAGATCATAGCCCGAAGGCCGCACCAATTTAGGTTCAATAACCCAAAATCATGGTCCTAAGACCGCACCATTTAATTTCAAAGATAATTAGCATATCTAACCTGTTATTTGCACATTAATCAAATCAAAGCTGTTAGTCACATAAATTCACATGTATATAAGAGAAAATAAACATATAAATTCTCAATTACCGTTTCTGTCCCATATTTCTTAGTCACAATTGATTGCACCGTATTTCCTAGCTATATAAGCCGCACCACGTGTCATAGCTCTAGAAGCCGCACCAGAACAGCTTCAACATATAAATCATAGCCCGGAGGCCGCACCAGTTTATCATAGCCCGAAGGCCGCACCAGAATATCATAGCCCGAAGGCCGCACCAGAATATCATAGCCCGAAGGCCGCACCAGAATATCATAGCCCGAAGGCCGCACCAGAATATCATAGCCCGAAGGCCGCACCAGTTGGATATAACATCCAAAATCATAGCCATATAGGCCGCACCAGTTGGATATAAAATCCAGAAATCATAGCCATATAGGCCGCACCAGTTGGATATAAAATCCAAAAATCATAGCCATATAGGCCGCACCAGTTGGATATAAAATCCAGAAATCATAGCCACAAGTGGCCGCACCATTTAATGACATTTCATTTCATAATCATTTGTGGCTCACGGCTCCGTTCTTGTCATTTCATTGACTCACGGCTTATCCGATATTGCCTTTTTACCATAGCTTTAGATTATCCTTTTCGTCCCCCAAACCTGTTTCAACCTGTAACAGTCCAATCAACACATATCATATGTGATATAAGTGAGATTACTCACCTGGATGCTAGCTGCATTTACATTCCGGTTGTTTCTTGCCTTTGCGTGCACCACAACCATTTTGTCCCATACCTATATATTCATTTATACACCAAATGATAATAGGTTAATAACCATTTCAATTAACTCTATTACAATAGAGTTCAATACATTATCATTATAAACAATGCCTAGTTAATAAACTTTCCGTTTACTAACTTTTTATGAATTTTACTATTCACCGAGGCATTCGAGTGGATCTACAGTGCCCCCCGAGGGGTCGAAAACTCAATTTAATAATTTTCCCAAACTTTTCAGACCATAACGAGCCTATGGTCCAAATTTGAGCTAAAACGGACAAGCCAAACGAAAGTTAGCATTTTTGATCCCCTGCCTGGTCCCTGCCTGGAGGGCGCACCGCGCCTAGGACAGGGCGCACTGCGCCTGGTCGCACCCCGCCAGGGGCTTGGGCGCACCGCGCCTAGCGCCTGCGCAGGTCTCCTGTCCAGCCGCGATTTGTGCACTGTAGCACGCAGTTTTAGCCCATTAAGTCCTTAATCCAGTCCTTAATTGTTTGGGGTTTGTTCCTAGGCTAAAACCTTATACTTTAACAAGGTTTTCAACCATTCAAAACAACTAAATCAATCAAAATGAAGAATTAGCGTTCTTAGTTCCAAAACCCCAAAACTTCAAATTCAATCACAAATAGCAATCTACTTTCATTTTCTTGAGTTAAGTCCTTATTAGCATGACTTAATGGAAGTATTAAACCATTTTAACCACAAAATCGTAACTGAAAATGCAGTTTTCAGTTCCTATCAAATTCATCAAGGACTAACAAGCTAGAACTTGAAGAACTAACCTTTCAAGCTTCAATTTCTTCAATTCCAAAGCTATGATCCGAAATGCAACTTAAACCTTCAAGGATTCTTCAATTTTTGCAGAATTTGTAGAGAAAAAACTCTCTCCCGTTGCTGCCCAAAAATCTGCACATGTGGGGATAAATTTCCAACTATTTATACCTCCAAAATTTACAATTTTGGTCCCTAAGTTCCATTTCTTGAACTTTGACCACAATAATCAAGTTTTATTACAATAAAACTTCCATTCTTTATACATTTGCCACAACCAACAATATTTTTCATATTTGGTCCTTCACATGGTCAAATGACCAAATTACCCTTTTATGGTAAAACGACCAAAAATCCGTTTTAATAACATTTTAAGTCCAAAACTCAAAATATTATTTCAACTAAATACTTTTCTGTCCAAAAGACCAATTTACCCTTCCAAGGTAAAATGACCAATTTGCCCTTTTATTATAATTATATAATAAAACATGTCTTGGCGTTACACTATGCATCTTGAGTCTCATCAAGA
The DNA here is from genome assembly GCA_023525715.1 of Cichorium intybus. Lineage (NCBI taxonomy): Eukaryota > Viridiplantae > Streptophyta > Magnoliopsida > Asterales > Asteraceae > Cichorium > Cichorium intybus. The sequence goes on from CM042011.1 coordinate 150,649,030, forward strand.
TCATCTTGGCAGAGTTTCGATCTATCTCATAGACGTTTGTAACCACCTGAGCATGTCGTATCTTTATTAAGTCTTTCATAGCGATCCGTCTCTTAACACCAAGTTGTTACACTTTGTAATGAAAATAGACGTTTCCTAGAAGCAGTATGTAACACACATATGGATATAGATAACAACGACACTCCCACTGGCTTTGCACGGTTATGGACTATTCTCAAAATCCAGAACTTTTGGCACATTTTTGAGAATCCAAACTTTCTGACATCTTAATGGAAATCTTTCAGCCCATTATCAAAATCCAATCCTTTAGTATATTTCGAGAATCTGAATATCCTTTCTTGCGAGATGCCCGTGGCGTAATCCCGGGCCCACGTACCTTTATACTGGCATACTCTTTGTGAGTCCCCATTAGTGTGCCGGTGATCCACACGCGCTCCACTAACGACTTACATTATGCAGTATCCTTTCGGATTTCATCTTCTATTGAGAGTGCTTCTCTCGGAGTCAATTACTTGACTCTGAGTATCGTCTCACTCAACCAGATATTCTGAAGGTACGTTTCTGTCCATGTTTGTTTCTTTTGATGATTACTCCCACTGGTTTTAAGACCAGGTGTAGAATCAATCAAACTGTCATATAGACTGTATCTCGTTCTAAGGTTCTCTTAATTGGCCGCAACCGGGCTCACCAATGCTTCCAATTAGTCAGATTGCTAATCCGTACCAACTATAGTGTTTTACCACCAATCGGTATGTCACCCCGATCATAATTACTTATGATGGTGATCAGTACTACTGGTCAAGAGAAGATAATGTCAGTATTTAAAACAAAAGTCTGATTTCTGCTCTAAGCCTAGTGATGACTAAAGGTTATTTCACTTGGCTAATCCTGAACTCATTCAAGACTATCCCAACTCCTACTGTTCCCTTAGAACATGAGTTCTTTCTAAAAGAGCTCTTTCTTTTCTAGGTACAGCGGGATAGCTAGTGAAACGACATTTCTGATTAGGTTCAAGTTAGTCATGAGGTTCGGACGAACACTACAAGACCCTGGACTTTTAATGTACAAGTGGGACAATCCCAGCTTTACATTTCAGACAGTGTCTGCAAAACCTACTTAGTCGAAGGATGTGGTTGAAATATGGTTTATATGGTCTGAGTGGTATAGTATTCAATTTATTGGAAACTAATTGGCAATGTATCTCATACATCGAGGATTAAACTGTTTCGACCAATGCTCCATCATCTTCCCTAAGACACATTATGACTATTAATGTTCTTGGAAGAGAATAACTGTGAAACATTTTCCCAGTTTATGTTTTCACTCAGGTTCTGTGGATCTTGTACTTCCTTTGAAGTCCTTGAACTGTTCAAGGTTTCAATCCAATCGCTTATTCTGATAAGCGAAGTCATATTCGTCATACCGAATGACAAATATTGTGAAGTACAAACAATTGTGTTCTATTTGAAGATTCGAGCAATACACAGCAACTGATGTGTCCGTTGCTCCTAATCTCAACATCTTTTATATCTCTATGTAAGCTTATGACTTTGTTAATTCTGTTCAAGACTTGCAATCTTCAGTTGACTCTAAGTCAACTGATTCCAAAATCCTATCCTTTGGATCTTTGGGTGATTCATTTCTTGCCATATGTGCCTTATAAAGAACTTAATCATCATCTAACTCTAAGTCAAATGATTCCAAAGTCCTGTCCAACTGGATCTTTGGTTGATTCATTTCTTGACACATTAAGAACTCAACTCATCAAGTGACTCTAAGTCAAGTGATTCCAAAGTCCTGTCCAATTGGACCTTTGGTTGAATTGATTCTTATAACATTTATCTTAACAATCATAAAGGGACACAATTTCTAAAATCCAAACACTTTGGATGTATAAATATTCAAGTCATTACTAATCATGCATTCAACACAATCATACAACATTTCAAGGATAATTTCAAACAACAGGTGTTAAAATAAAAAACAATTTTATTAAAACAAAATCCTTGAACAATGTACTATATGATAGACAATGTCATACGCATCTAAAGGCTAATAACAATATTTCAATATCTAACTAAACTTCAAAATTGCATGAGCTGGAAATCCAATCCAAATGTGCTCCTATGCGCCAGAGTCCCGTACCTTACTTATTCCCTAAGCTTTCAAAAGATTTTGACAATGCAGCGTATTCCAATCTTTCCGTGACTGTATCCGATTCTGTGGATTTCCAGTTCAAGACTTGTCTAGACGATCTGGATCGTTCCTTGCTGCGTCTTGTCACTAGACTTGATCCAGAAGTAGCTGAACCATTGGAGCTATGCCTATCCAAGAGTGACTCGTATAAAGTCAATAGTGGACGCATTTCCATAAAGGTCTTTTTCTGGTTTTCCTTTCTATACGTCTGAATGAACAGATCGTACTTACTAGTCAACGAAGCGAGTAGAGTGTTAACACTCGACTCCTGACTCATGGAATAACCAAGTTTGTACAATTCGCCTATGTTCACTTCAATTTGAAGAACATGCGAATCGATGCTACTTCCTTCTTTTAACTTACACTCTGCAAGTTTTTTGAAGATCCTAGTTCGTTCCTCTTCAACCGGTTTTTGAAACTTTTCCTCAACCGATTGCATTAACTCATATGGCCCCAAGGATTCAAAATCCTTGCGGAAGTCGGGGTCAATGGTCAATAGCATGAGTTCACGAATATTTTTGGATTCGTCATAAGAACCTTTTATGATGGCTTGTTCCGGTGGAACTGGGATCGGATACTCGGTGAGATGTAGCTTGCCAGCAATGCCGAGAGCCAGTCTCCAATTGCGAAGCCATTCCTTACAGTTGAGGCCAGTCAGCCTTTCCATATTTAGCAGGTGCATTCTGATGCTTTCAGAAATGGGTGAAGGAGGAGAGGGAGGAGAATAGACACTTGATTCAGACATCTACAATAAACAGAATTTATTAGTTCAATTAATCATTTTAAATAATTACCCAATATATTATTTATTAAGGCTAGGACCCAAAATGCCCCAGCTATGGTGTGAAGAGGGATGCCGTAATCACAACATAATGGTCATTAAGGTAGATAATACACTTATCAATTTCATCTTATGAAATTCCTAGATCTGTTGAGACACGCATTGAACCATTCAATGGATGTTTAGTCTCGGATGTGCCCCACTGTTTGTGACTGGGATGCCGAGGATCACAAACCGGGTGTGAATAACCATGCAAATTCGCTCGGTACTCTCGAAGTCAATTGCCATCTCTAATTAACGTGCCGGTTAACCACACACGCTCCGTTAATAATGACAAAATCGAGAAACCCATTGCAAGTCTTTGTGAACCCCTATTGGTGTGTCGGTTAACCACACACGCTCCACCAATGTTTCACAAATTGCAATGTGCAATTTCATGGATTAGTACCAATTCACATTTTAAACCTAAAGTAACTAGATTGGGATTTGTTTAAAGTTCTAGTACATTCAATTATAGCATTATACTTTTAAGAGGCTTAGCGGTTCTATCAAACCCGTTCGACTAACGACACTCGACTGACCAGGAGAGCGGTGGGTAAGAGTGAATACCCATTAGACGGCCATTTTATAGGCAGTCGCCTTATACCCTCTTTATAGGACAGTTTTGTGAATGAGGCCTACTAGCGGTAAGACTAACCAATTTTATTATATATAAATATTAACTTTTAATCATAAATATATAAGATATATTTTAATCTTATTATAATATTTTAGAATTATTTTAATTATAATTTTCGCAAATTTTAAACAATTTTTTGAAAATTTAAATTAATTCTTTAAGCTGATTTAATTGATCTTTTAATTAACAATTAATTAAACTATTTAAATCTAAGATAGATTTTATAAATTAATCAAATTAATTTTCTATCTAGGGCCCTATAGGATCGAAAATTACAAGCCATGTAAAAGGTGTTCTAGTTATTTAATTAATCCAATTACCAAAAATAACAACATACTTTTAAAAGGCAAGTAAATCAAGCAAATAAGGGGACCATGGGGCTTGGCGGCTAGGGTTAGGAAACCCTAGCCTTGGCAACGAAATTTTGGCCTCATCCAAGAGGTGTTCATCGCAAAAACACCCCAAGGCAAGAATCATACACGCAGTTTATATCAAACATAAGAAAACAAGCCTATGCTCTGATACCACTGAAGGGTTTTCTAGCAAACAATGAACAAATAAATGTTATGGTTCACATGCAACCCTAGAAATGATCTATGTTTTCTTCTATGAAGATAATAAACTAAAACCTAAAGAAAACAATTATTTCTAAAGATCAAAACTGAGAAAACCAACCTTTTGATCTTATGATCCTTGAAGCTAGCAGCACAAGTGTCCTGCCTCAAATGGTGTCACACCCAAAGCAATGGAGAAGACAGTCCAGTAGAGTTTTCTTGGTGAAAATGGCGCAGGTTTTAGGGTGGCCAGGTGCCTCCTTTTATAGCCTCCAAGGGTTACAGCTGAAACCCTAAGGAGCCTCCAAATGGGCAAGCCTGCTGACTAAATGGACCAAGCCTTTTCTAAACCCTAATAGGGTTTCGCCAACCATGGAGAATCCTTCCATGGTGGCGCCACTTTTGGCCCCTGTCCACTGGCCAGTTATTTATTCAACTATTAAATAAATACAAACCAGACCCTACACTTTTAATTAATTAATTTAATCACTGAATTAAATCCAATTAATTCTAGATTAAATCTTAATTAATTATTATAGTTTCTAATTAATATATTAACACTTAAATATATTAATAAACCATTTAATTAATTCTATTGATTTATTAAACAATTAATAAATCAACCTTTTACTCTACTGAACTCTATCCTAACCTCCAGCTATGAGGGCAACCCAAATGGACTTTGCTTCAATTAACAAGATAAGTACAATTATAAGTCATGGCTTAGACACCTAATCCAACAAAGTATACATCTTGTAAACAGAAAAATCATTGGAAGTCTCACTGCCAATTATTACTTAGCAAGGGAAAATAACATTAACGACCTCCTGGATACTTTCAACCTTCACCACAAAACAGACCATTTGGATAGTTTTAGCCACGTCCACTTGCTCCATAGTTTCATCCAACTTGGTTTACTACTATTGCTACTATTTATCCTAAAGTTTCATTTTTGTTGTATTTATGTTTAATTTATATTTTGATTTTGATTTTGCATTTAATACCATACTTCAATCAACAAATTAAATGCATTATATTGGTAATTAAAAATTTTAACTTAGGTTTTGTATATAACACCATATATTAATTAAAAAAATTAAGTATATTATGTTGAAAAATCGAAAAGTCTATTATTAAGATGATAATATTTATATATAATAAAATAGTTAATGGTAGATGTTGAATAGTTAGGAGTTTCAAATCAATATGCTGAAAGTAAAAAATTCTTCAGTAAATGTAACAATAATTATAAAACGTTCATCACAATCAATAATTTTTATCAATAATAAAGTTTTTGACTAAAAGTCGAACAAAATAACATAATCATTATTTTAAGTCAAGTCTATATGAACAATCCAACATTAAAAATATAGTACAACACATTGATATGAACTATGTAAGAATCTAATACCAAAAAAAATCGTACTAATAATAATACATAATACCACAACTTTTATATCATTTTCCTTGTCAAAAAATGCTAACCTTAGAAGCATTAAGATGTTTTATTGCTACAATATTAAGATGTTTTGTTACCAAAAGATTTTTACTTGTATTTATGTGAAATTTTTTTTACTTTTACAATGTTTAATTTTTTATCTGAAAATAATGTCATAACTTTTATATCGTTTTTCTAGTCAAATAATGCTAATCTTAAAAAGTATTCTACAAACCAAATGACCACTAAATAGTTCATCAAACAACATAAGGCCACTTATTCAAACAATATAAAACCATTTTTGGTAAATATAGATTACAAAACATTATATATATATATATATATATATATATATATATATATATATATATATACACACACACACACACACACACACTTGCGGATCAACAATAGATTCTCAAAGCATTGAAAATCACTAATTACAAAAAATAACCAATTAGACTAAATGTATTATATATCTTTCTACCGTTATGTTGGGGTAGAACCAATATGCACTTTGTCTATTGTCTTGCAACTTGTAATTTGCTATAGATTCTTCAAATGTCTTCTTTCTAATACAATATAAATATATGGATATCCAAAGTACATGTTAGCAACCATGTCGTTTCTCTCTTGACTTGTGACTTGTAATTTGTTTTAGTTTTCTTCATGTTTTTCCGTTGGAATACAATATAAACATTTGCAACCTCAAAGTGTGTGCGTTCTCAAATCAACTTTTCTTCCATCATATTTTCCAAGCTAGAATCTATTTTATATGTGAACTATATATAACTCTAATATTAATTAGGTATGATAAGTAACAATTAAGTATCATATGTTAAAAAACTCTTGAGTGGTTTCTATTAATTAGTTGAAAGATGAAAGGTTATGGAGGTTTCAAATGAATATGATGCAATAATGAGACCTATCTTGAACCATATTCATTTGGATGGCCTCTATTATAAGAGTTATATAGATATAGATATAGATATAGATATAGATATATATATAGATATGGTCATTTCTGAAATCACAAATTGCTTCAAGAATCGTGTATATCACTTTCCGAATTTGATATTTCGACCGTATGCCTGGGTTCACGAAATTCATATATGGGATAATTCTTGAAAAATCAAACTCGTTATCTGGAACAATAAAGAGTTCACGGTTTTTCGATAGTTGAGAGAATTCGTGTTCATTTTTCGTCTCTCAATTTGAACGTTATTCTGATCGTTTATACCAGAAAAACCGAATCCTAAAAAGTAGGAGCGGTTACAGAGGCGGTTAGAATCTGATTATCAGCACCAACGTTAGTATAATATCAGTGCCAGTGAGTGATCAGCCCGAGCGTGAGACATCAGCGCCTGAGTGAGTCCTTTGATCAGTGCCAAGGCGACAGCGCTATGATCAACATGCTGCCACTCTGCCCCAAGGACCCCGCAAGGGGGCCTGGCCCCCTTGACCCCCTATTAGGTCGAACCGGTATCAACTTAGTCATATATAAGTGTATAGGATTTGTTTTTGATTTAGTCCTTATCTCTTCCTTTAGTTTATCATTATCTTATATCTTTCCTTGCTTCTATTTGTTTTAGTTTTGTTAAATATTTATTCTGATTGTAATATGCAATTGCTAATATATGAAATACGAAAATAGAGGATTCTCCCTTGACCATCGAATTCAAGATGGTATCAGATCAGTTCTAATTGTTCCACCTGATCGTCTCCGTTCGTCTTGAAACATGGCCAGAGAATGTAATCCAAAACCAGGGTCTAGTGATGCGCATGATTTTTCATCGCCGTATTACTTGCATCCCTCATATTTCCCTAGACAGCTACATGTCAACGAAATTCTTACTGATGGAAATTATATCAACTGGGTACAAGAGATGTCAAACTTTCTCTTTGCCAAGAACAAAATAGATTTAGTTGATGGAACCCTAAAGAAACCAGAAATCATATCTCCTGAATACAAGCCATGGATGAGGTGTGATGCAATGATAAAGGGATGGCTAACCGTTGCCATGGAGAAAGGCATCTGAGACAGCGTGAAATACGCTACCACAACATCGGAGACATGGTCGGACTTACTGGAAAGGTTTGGGAATAACGTCTCTACCTACTATACTCGTCTCTGGGCCTTGTGGGACGAGTCTCAATCAATCTTTTCTTTCCCATGTTGTTCCTGCAACAAATGTACCTATGAACTCAGCAAGAAAATTACTGAACACCTTGAGAAAGAAAGGCTCTATGAGTTCTTAATGGGTCTAGATAATGATTTCAACGTTATCAAAACCCAAATCCTAGCAACAACACCCATTCCCACTCTCAGAATTGCCTATCACATGGTGGCAGAAGATGAAAGTCATAGGATGATATCGAATGAGAGCTGAGCCACGACGGAATCCGCTATGTTCAAAGCCTTTCAAAGACGAGAAAACAGTTCCAGGAAATCAGAGGAGAAAAATGTTGTGAAACAAAGAAAAGAAAGTAAGAAAAACGATCAATGCATGTTCTGTGTGTTAGTGTATCCCACATTGGTGCGACACGGTCTTATAAGAGTGTATATATGTTGGAGTATCCCCTCTCTCCACAAGGGCTCTTTTGGAGAGACACTCTTGGGCTCCACATATATTTACATGGTATCAAAGCCGGCGTCCCGCACCCTATAACCTCATCGAGCCTATGTCTCTGAGGGGGAGTGTTAGTGTATCCCACATTGGTGCGACACGGCCTTATAAGTGTGTATATATGTTGGAGTCTCCCCTCTCTCCACAAGGGCTCTTTTAGAGAGACACTCTTGGGCTCTACATATATTTACACTGTGGTACAAACGGTCACAAGCGACCAGCTTAGTGTCCCGGGAATAAGGACGATAAAACGAAACCAAAGGCTGCTTGCACAGACTCAGAGACCAGCTTCATACCCGGATTGAGCGAAGAACAATATCAAGCATTCGTGAAGTTTTTTTTCTGGTCCACGTAACAAAATTGAAACCAAACCTGAGGCTAACATGGCAGGTAATGGAGAGGTTGTTTTCATTGTTGACTCGGGTTGCACCGAGTACATTACCTGGTTTCTTAATTTTCTTGAAAATAAGAGAAGTGCCTCAAATGAGGCTCCTGTTGTCATACCAAATGGGCACGCTATTCTCATAGAGGGAAAGGGCGACCTCACACTTCCAGGGGGAGTCAAATTAAAAGGAGTCCTTTATGTCCCAAATTTTAAATACAATCTCCTTTCAGTTAGCCGATTAAGCAAATATCTTCAATGTGTCGTAACCTTCTTTCATGATTTTTTTGTGATGCAGGGACCGCGGTCGAGGAGCTTGATTGGATCGGGTAAACGTGAAGGTGGTTGTATCTAATGAATATGTCCGGAAAAAGAAGAAGGGCCATGACGACTACAATGGACATATGGCATAAAAGATTGGGACACAAATCAAAGAAGAAGCTTTCCAATGTCGGTTTTTTTTAAAAGTAATTCCAATAAACTTTTAGTAATGTTTTTTGTGATTCTTGTGTTAAGGCCAAACATGCCCGAACTCCTTTTCCTAGTAGTTTTATTAAAACAAATGATTGTTTTGAACTTATTCATTATGACATTTGGGGAGGTTATCGAATTCCATCATACAGACTGGCAAATTTTATCCTCACCATAGTTGATGATTATAGTAGAGCTGTATGGATTTTTCTAATAAAACACAAAAGCGATGCCAGTCAATGCTTAATAATTTTTCACAAGTTTGTTGAAGTTCAATTCGCGAAACAAATTAAAAGGGTGAGATGTGACAATGGTGGAGAGTTTACATCTAACTCAATGATGTTTTACTATGAACGAAATGGGATTTTGTTAGAAACCACTTGCCCTCATACCCCTCAACAAAATGGGGTAGTGGAAAGAAAACATAGACACTTACTTGAAATAACTCGAACTTTACGATTTGAGGCAAACATTCCAAAATTTTTTGGGGAGAGTGCATCCTTACCGATGCGTACATCATAAATCGCCTTCCCTCAAAGGTGATTAATGGCAAAACACCCTACGAGTTAGTGTGGAAACAAAAACCCGAATATGAGAACTTAAGAATTTTTGGGTGCTTGGCCTATTTTAGAAACAACAACACGAGAGGAGACAAATTTGGAAAAAGGGGTAAACCCGGAATTTTTTTGGGTATCCTTAAGGGACAAAGGGATACAAAATCTATGACATTGAAACTAGAAAAATTATTGTAAGTTGAGATGTTTTTTTCATTGAAGTTCCTTCCCTTTCAAAAACACCACCACCATAGAAAGTTTGCATTGGGATTAGCCAACAAAATTTTACGACGGACCTCAACCCAATGTTGAAGTAGAGCAGGCTACGGCTTGTGAAGAGAACACAATAGCACAACAAGAAAACGAAAGCTCAATTGAGTTGACTAATGAATTGGATTTGGGCCTTGAGAACCAGAATGAGCCCACTGTTAATCATGATGAACCGGAGCCAAAAGAAAAACGAACACGGTCTCAACCAACACACTTCAGTGACTATGTTGTTAGCCTCCTCCCTTTGCTCAAAGGTTCTCGACCCGACCCCGATCAAGCACACTCGACGGTACATGCCTTATCTCATTTTGTTTCTTACTATAAGTTTTCCCATTCTCATAAAGCCTTCCTAACGGCCATCGATTCCATCGATGAGCCAAGTTGTTTTGCTCAAGCTACACAGGATGAGAGGTGGCGTGAAGCCATGCAACAAGAAATCAATGCTCTTGAAAAAAATAAAACTTGGACGTTAGAGGAATTCCCCGAAAGAAAACGAGCTATAGACTCAAAATGGGTCTATAAGATAAAATACAAACCCAATGGAGAGATTGAAAGGTACAAGGCAAGACTCGTTGCAAATGGCTTCACACAAATGGAAGGGGTGGACTATCATGAGACCTTCGCTCCAGTTGCCAACGTCACTGTTCGAACATTACTGGCTGAGGCAACAAAGAAAGATTGGGTTATACATCAACTAGACATTAATAATGCATTTTTGCATGGCGATCTAGCGGAAAAGGTCTACATGAAAATTCCGCAAGGCTTCTCGAAGGGAGGTGAAACTAGAGTGTGTCGCCTTCGTAAATCCTTATACAGGCTCAAACAAGCTTCAAGAAGTTGGTACCATAAATTCACACGCTTTCTTCCCACCTTAAATTTTCAACAATCGAAGGCAGACTATTCCTTGTTCATGTATCAAAGAGAAGACATTTATGTTGCCATTCTTATTTATGTGGATGACGTTAACATCATTGGAAACAACACGATCAGATAAAGAAGCAGCTTGACAATGAATTTTAGTATCAAAGATCTTGGTCAGATGAAATATTTTCTTGGTATTGAAGTGGCAAAACGTTCTGATGGTCTGTTTCTAAGCCAACGAAAACACACGTTGGACATCCTCAAAGACAGTGGGATGTTAGGGTGTCGACCAAGTGCTTTTCCGTTTGAACAAGGGACCAAACTTGACAAAGGTGAGGAGGAAGCTAGAGTAGATGCAACCCAATATCGAAGTCTAGTAGGTAGGTTATTATACTTGCAAGCTACCAGACCCGATATTACATACACAGTCAATGTCCTAAGTCAATTCATAGCAGATCCAAGACATAATCATTCAGAGGTATCTTATTATACTTGCAAGCTACTAGAACCCATATCGAGCAATGGCTTCTACTGTTAGTGAAATTCTTTGGGTGAGGTGGTTACTCAAAGACCTACAGGTCGTCACCACGACACCCACGACTTTATTTTGTGATAATCAAGTTGCTCGTCACATTGCCAACAACCCTGTCTACCACAAAGCACATAGAAATAGATTGTTTTTTCGTTCGTGAGCGAGTGGAAACTAAAGAAATTCAACCACAGGCCATTGACACCAAACTTCAGCTTGCAGATTTACTCACTTAGGGCCTTGGTGCACAACAACTCCACTCTTTACTGAGCAAGATGGGCATTAAAGACCTTACATGCTCCATCTTGAGGGGGAGTATATGATTTGTTTTTGAATTTAGTCCTTATCTCTTCCTTTAGTTTATTATTATCTTATCTCTTTCGTTGCTTCTCGTTGTTTTAGTTTTGTTAAACTATTTATTTTGATTGTAATATGCAGTTGCTAATATATGAAATACGAAAACAGAGAATTCTCCCTTGACCATCGAATTCAAGAAAGTATGCATTCCCGCACCTCCTAACTTGTATTAGAATTAAAGTATGATCCTATTTTAAACTAATTATTTTCATTAACTATAATGTAAGACGACACTAAAATCACTAAGACATCTAATATTAGATTACATGAAATTGACGGTGAAAATTTTGAGGAAAGAAAACGGTTTCAATAACCCAAATGAAAAGTTGCAAATAAAAGTACCCTTTTAGTCTGTTATTGGTTTTGAATCAAAACTTGAGTCAACATTTTTATTTTGCAACAAATCTTATGACATGTATTTTCAGGTTATTTCCTTTATTATATATTAGCAACTATGGTCTTCAAGTGTAGACATGAAAATGTTATATTTAAGAAAAATGTAAATTACATAACATAATTTTTTTTCGGTGTAAATTTTAGGTAAGATTTAATAAGTAGATTGGACATGACAAGACTAAACGGATAATAAGTAGATTTTTTGTGATTTGGTAAAATACTTTTATGTGACACCCAAGCTCAATAACTTACGTATCAACTTAAAACTATGATAAACATTATAAGTAATCGGGAGCTTAAAACTTATAAAAATACCAGAGTTCTTGTTTTCTACATGTACCATACTTGAAGCTAACATCGAATCTAAACTTAACTTCATTTTGTGGTTTAAATTGGGAGGGTACTTTTTTATTGAGATAAAAGGGACGTTTTTGTCTATAAAGAGGCTTCTTTTTTCTTTCACGGGACTTAAAATTCCTTTGTCCGTTGGCTACGACAATACGTCCACCTCCTCCATTCACGAGATTGGAAATTGAATTAAATCCTAATGTCCACTTTTCATTTTTTTTATTATTTAGATATCTAATAAGTTATTTGAATTTTAATATCTAACGAACCCATAACACAAATAGATAAATCATAAATGCTATATGGTTCTTGTCGATAAAATATTTTGTTTTTTCAAATAGACATTAAACATTTTAATTGGAAAAATCCACAAACTATTTTTGTAATTGAAATACAAAGGTGTTTGTTTGAATGAATTAGTCTCGTAGTCCGGTCTAATACGATAAAATAGATTCAAATCGAATTGGATTTTCAAAAATATTTCTAAGTTAAATTTGAATCCAATAAAACTTAACCAAATTACATTTTAGTCGGATTGGTGAAAACACGGTTTAGGAGTTTGAGATATTAAAAATATATAAAATAAATTTTAAAATGTGTTAAGGTTTCTACTTGGATCAAGACTTCTAATATAACTAAAAAACAAATAAATGATAAAAGAATTATATTAAAAATATAGTTCTAGATAATTAATTTGAAGTTATTTTTGATTTGCTTGGATTATTCGGTTAATATTTTGATAACCAAGACCAATCCGCAATCTAAAACAACAATTGTTTAAACAGATCTAAAAATCCGAATTTTTTAACCATACAAACCAATTCCTGCCGTTCCATAAGAAAAAATTCAATCAAATAAGAATTATCCAATTCAATTTTTTGCATAAATAGTAAACAGCCAAATAAAAATAGGAAGTGATTTTTACATAATAATTCATTCTTCAAAAGTGTTGTACAAAAATGTTCAGTTGTTTCAATTTTTTACATAAACTAGTGGGTAACCCGGTCGAGGGGAGAATGAACTTTTTTTTCTAAACCGGTTGTTTTGCTCTTTGTTCTCTAATTACCCGTGCTCCACACGGTTCGGAGGGGATTTTTTTGGCATTTAATACGAAGCTTCTTAGTAAACAAACTCTTCAAGCCATTCCTCGAGCTGCCTTCTTTGTTTAGCTCCATAACATACAAAAACAAATAAATATAAATTTTAGACGTTTATAAAGAAAAGGGACAAATTGCTGGAAATACGAACGTAGTTTACTTTTTTACCGTATATAGTGATAAACCTTTTTTACCCATAATAACTATGTACTTGCATTTAATTACCATTATAGTAACTAATTTACATTTCTTTACACATAATAGCAACATACTTATAATTCTTAACCCATTGCTTATGTTGGAAGCAAAATGAAAGTGTGTTGCCTTTATAGGTAAACAAATGTAAGTACGTTGCTATTATTGGTAGAAATTAGATGTACGTTGGTTGTATTGGTAAAAAGAGCAAAGTACATTGCTATTTCTTGCAATTCACCCTTTAATAAAAAACAAAGATCAGAAGTTGTTCGGAAGCTTTAACATTATGTTTTCAAAAGACCACCAACCTAAGCAATTTAGGTAAAATTTTCATCATCCTAATAAGAAAAAAGATGAAGTATAATGTGATAATCGGAAAGATTTTTCAACATATATAGCCTTAATAAAAAGAGACTAAAAGTTCGATTTTGTAATAGAAATAAATGAAGATTATGTTGCTATTTCTTTGCATTTAACCCAACTAAAACCATCAGAATTTTTAAGTGTGTTCTGTTTTCACCTTAGAAACCTTGTGAAGTCATGGTCTTATCTCATCAGAATCAAAGCGACCAATAACAACTTGCATGACTTTGTTTGACCCAAGAAATAATCTGAAACATAAAAAGAAATTTTTAGTAAAGATGTTGATACATGATAATAGTTTAATTTTCTCTAAATAAACCTGCTGGCGGATTTGAGGTACTATCTAAACTGTTTTAATTTGAGGTTCCTCATGTTTTGAAAGCTGAAAACATATATGGAATTATACTCTTCAACTACATAACTTATTGACTGCACTATTGTCTCTTTATGTTCCCTTCCTTTCTTCTTTGTCTTTGATAATGTCACTACATACAATACAAAATGGTTTGAAACCTGATAAAAAAAGTCTAAAATACCCTTTACCTCTGTTCTTCCAGGCATTATGGGCTTGCCGGCAAAAAGTTCTGTAAGAATGCGACCAACACTCCATAAATCAACACCAACTCCATAATCAGTGGCTCCAAGTAAAAGCTGAGGAGGTCGATACCACAACGTAACAACTCTACTTGTTAATGGCTGTTTATTATTATTATTATTATTATTATTATTGCAAAAAGGAGTCGTGAGCCTAAAATCACCAATTTTTAAATTCCCATTGTTGTCAATTAAAAGATTTGATCCCTTAATGTCACAACGGAGGACCCCACGATTATGGCAATGTTCAAGCCCTCGAAGCAATTGATGCATCTAACATTTTATCTGCACAAAAGGGCAACGTACTTTCAATTGATCTGTGTATTATAGCATCAATGAAAATATTCTTGTGGTTACCTAAAAAAATGATGGCAGAATAAGAAAGTTAATGGATGACAAAGAAGCATAAACTGATGACAACCATTTAGTATGACAGTGGTCTATAAATAAATAATTCTAATTTATTGACGATTACACTTGAAATGTGATTAAGCAACTAAACATATAAATTATAAATTATAGTTTTTGTCCCTATCGTTTGTTGAAAGTTATGGATTCCATCCTTCAAAGAATTGTTAACGCTATTCATCCCTTGAACAATGGTTTGTAATACCTTCATCTTTGTAACAGTAAAATGCGAGTTCATATGCCAAAACTTTTGGTGATAACATATTTATATTGTAAATCATCCATTTTGGGGACAGAGTTGATCCAAAAAGTTCAACCTCATATTTTTCAAATTTTAAATTGACATGGATGCTTTTATTTCTCTCGGTTGAAAATATTTTCTATTTTTAAGACTCTTTCTACAGTGTAGCATAAGTTCTTTATCTGTCGCTAAAAGATTTGTAACTGATTTCGCTGTTTGAAACTAATGAATAACACTTATCTCTTCATGATATGAGAAAATTGTTGTCAATTCAAAGGACAATACTTGTTAATATCAACATCGTTGTTATATTTTCTCAAATATTCATTTTGAAAAAAGGGTATTGCTAATTCCCACTTTCACTCAACAATAATAGCCCTGCATTTGCTATTTTAGGTGGCCAATATGTGATTGTGTGATTGCTTTCCATTCCTCTGGATATCCTCTTGAAAAAGCAGAAGGATATTTTGCACCAAGAAAGTATATATTTTTTACTTTTTTGTTTATAAAACTCTTCTTTTCTATAAAACTCTTCTTTTCTTATCAGCCTGTATGATATAGAGCTGCTTCTCATAAATTCCCAACGTATTCTTTGTTCAGAACATTTCCTTGTAAATGAATTGGGACCACAACAACTTCTTCATGAACGGAGAAAAGTATATGAGGAATTAGTTTAATGACCTTTTAGTTTTATATAAACGATAAGGGACGAAGCATGAGGTGTCGATGAAGGTAGTAAAAGGGAAGCCCGGAAGCAGAATAGTTACAGATTAAATAAGTAATTGCCTAAATCTGTTATAAAAGACGATGGTAAGAGCTTACCGGAGGTGTGAAGTGTCGGATGTAAGGCAGGTTTCCAAGGAGAATAAAAACTAAGACGGTAGTCGCAATCAATACCGATTTCGAACAAAAAAACAACAAAATCAAATACATAATCAAACCCTGCAATTGATAATAAAAAACGAATTTAGATGTAAGAAAAAATTAGTAATATTAAATTTGGTTTACCTAATTGGAATTTTGGATATTTGATCCACCGGACCACCCATTGTTACTCTGTCCATCAGCACTACACTCTACACGGTTCCCTGCTCCTCCGCCGCCCCACCACCAGCATCCACAATCGGAGCATCTACTGTATCCCCACCATCGTAAGACCTTAACTTCTCCCACATTTTAACACCTACTTTCGTGTTTTTGTAACCATCGGTGGCAATAGCCCCGCTATCTCCCTCCTTTCCGGCTCTAAGCCTTCCAATTTCAATAAAGCTTGGGAGAAAGAAAGAAAGAGAGAAAAGAAGAAACCCGAATTTACCCGACATATTGAGAAAGTGAATCCAAAAACACGCGAGATGCAGAGAGACGGTGATGGAGATAGAGTGAAAATGGAAGCGGTGGATGGAGATGATAAAGGTGAAGCGGTGGGAGAGGGGATGAGAATCCGGATCTACAAAGATCCGACAACCATCAAAAGGAATCCACAAAAACCCGCGTGACCAAAAAAACGTACACTCATGTTCAAAAAAGACAGGAATTAATATAAGTATATAAGTATATAATAGTAAACAGCCATATAAAAATAGGAAGTGATTTAATAACTCATTCTTCAAAAGTGTTGTACAAAAATGTTTAGTTGTTTGTGTATGGAGACCTTTACAAAAAGGCTAATAACATAAAAACCAATGTAGTTTGGCCAAAATCCGGTTTAAGCACTATTTTTTTTTGTTCTAAAAAAATCACTCATACTTTCAAAAAAATTCGTAAAAACCACTCATATTTTCAAAAATATTCATTGCGACCTCTATAACAAATATAAGTCATGATTGTATGCCGCCAACTCGGAACACTCGTTACCCCCGTCGCATTCAAAAATTATTGGATTCACTTGAGCACCCTATGCATTCACAACGTGGCCGAAGAGCTGCACTTACGAAGACAAAAAATCACATGTAGAGAACTTTATATATCATTTTCGCTGTAATGGAGTTCCAATATTTGCTTCAATGTCGATATAAAACTTTTCACATAATATTTCGATGAAAATAATCTTTAAAAGTTATAAAATAAAACGAATAGTGGTTATTATAGAATTCTTGGAAAATATGAGTGGTTTTTATGGAACAAAAAGAAGTATAGTGGTTAAACTAGAATTTTAGCAAAACTACAGTGGCTTTTATGTTATACAAAAATGTTGTACAAAAAATGTTGTACAAAAATATTGTACAAAAATGTTTACACAATAATTCATTCTTCAAAAGTGTTGTACAAAAATGTTTAGTTGTTGTGTATGGAGACCTTTACAAAACGAACGAATAGTATAAAACCAGTTTTATATGTCAATTGTGGCAAATTTGCTTATTTAGATATTAAAATTTTAACCTAACAACTCAAACTGATACATTAATCATAAGTTATGTCATTTGTGCAACAAGCATTTGTATCTGCTCGACAACTTTATAGTCCATCAACTTAGAGCATATGCAATTTTCATAACAGACGTGAATTAAAAACAAACTGATGTGGATTAGTAAACAACAATAATATAAAATACAAATATACTGTAGTATTGATCGAGAGTATAAAAAAACTCAATTGTTGTACAACTATAACAAAAACTTAGAAAAAAGTTACATAACATATATATATTGTTATGACTTCAGACTCTGGGATGATGTGCGGTGGGTACTCCGATGGTCTTGAGAGCCTGAGATCACAACAAAGAAGAAAAGGACCGTTAGTCACGCTCCGGGAGGGGGTCCCGGGAGAGCGCTCCGACGGTCAAGTTAGTGAGGTATCGAGAGTAAAGTTCTGTAGAGAGCTAGATGTGATGGCTGAATGATCATGGGCGTTACCTGAAGGCCCCTTGGCCTTTTATACCTGAGGCAACTCGCTTTTGGGAAGATAGGCGTCAGACCTCCAGCGAGCTCAGGAGGTGATTGGGCGATCGCCTGGCGCACGATCGTGGTGCAGAAGGGGTACGGGAGGAGCACAGGTAGTGCGCCGTGTACACCTTTGTCGCTAGGGGTAAGCAACGGGCGGTTTTGCGGTTTCACGGGTTAGGCGGTTCGGGTTAGGCGGTTTGGGGATGAAGGCCAAACCGACCGTAAACCGGACCGCTTAAAAGCGGTTTGGGCGGTTTGCGGTTTAGTCGGTTCGGTTTGGTTAAACCCATTTAAGCAATGCATATCTAATAGTGATTCTAGTCCAGTTTATATGCTACCGATTTATACATAAACTACCAATTTATACACATGTTAACTAAAGGGTTCATGTTACTCTCATAAGTTTCTAAACTAATAAATTATAGATTTTGATTTATTTATCACTAATCTTTATTTTTATGTCATAAGTTTCTAAACTAATAGATGGCTACTAAAAACAATTAATTATATTCTAAACTTATTATTGCTGGACCTAATTTTCAATGCATGGAAAACCTGTCAAACGAATATTGTGGTTGAGGTGCATAGTCTGTCAAACGAATATTGTCGTTGAAGTCAAAACTGATACGTTGAATTAAAACATCATATGCAAAAGGAAAGATGTACATTATTTGTTCAACAAACCTTAGTCCATCAATAGATGGTGAAATCAAGTCCCTTTTTTTACATTTTTGTGTTAAAACAATGGTATTCTTTTGTAAGTATATCTTTTGGTCATTTATGTCTATGGCATTCAAGCTTATTATTACACACCCAAATCGAGCAAACATAAAAGGTAACTTAGGTAATTTAATATATAATATATTTTATAAATATTATTATTAATATATTTAAACGGTTTACGGGCGGACACCGTTTTATTTTTATCAAACCGTAAACCGAACCGCAAACCGCCTAACCAATCCAATTAACCCGCTAACCGAACCGTTAACCGTTTAACCCGAACCCGCGAACCGTATAAGGTTCGGTTTGGGCGGTTTCACGGTTTAATTCGATTAACGCTCACCCCTATTTGTCGCCTGCATGTGTCAATCTTCCCCCAGGTTGTCGTTTGCATGGTTCTGCGGGAAGGCGCTGTGGGAGCGGTTATCCATAGGGGTGAGTGCCAGTGCTGCGGGGCGACCCTGGTGATATGCGAGCGAGCCCAGCGCTACGGGGCGGCGCTCATGGCTTTGGACCGATGGAGCTCTGTCAAGCCGTATCCTATGATACGTTATCAAGTCCCCCAGTCTAGTAGTTACTGCGTAGGCCCAGCGGAGCCGTAATGTTCTAGACTTATGGGTAGGACACGTATAGGGCTAGGGATTATGTGGTCCGGGTTTCTGCCGGTTGTGACAAGACCCGTTCGCTTTCATCATTATGGCAGTTTTCGGTTTTCGCGCCCGTCTTTTCGATATTTTCGGCTACTTATTTGGTTTCCTTATTTCAAGGAATCCCTTTTTTCTTCTTAGTCGTCGTCTATTCAGTTTCTTCTGCGATTTTCGTCTCTTCTCTCCCCCTTTTTCTTTTGTCACTTTCGTCACTTTCGTTACGTTTAGTTTTTTCATGGCTGCCGATGCTGGTGTCGTTCCGACCGACGAGCAGTGGGCACAACTCGTCGAACGATATGGCTTTTCTTTCGATGATGGTGTGCTGTTTCCCAGCGAAGGGGCTGGTTTCTACCATCCTCCTCCGGGGAAAACCGGTATATTTGTGAAGACGTTTGACGCTGGATACCGGCTTCCTACCAGCAATTTTATGGATGAGGTTTTACGGCGAAAGGCATTACCCAGCTCTCGCCTAATGCTGTGAACAAGATAGTGTCTTTTGAGCTGCTTTGTCGCTCTCTGAGGATCGTGCCCGACCACTATGTCTTCAAGCATTATTTCCGTTTTTCCCAGGCCAGTGAGGGTTACGCGTTTTACTCACGAGGCCGTTCTATCCATGTCCTAGTTGGGGAAAGGCCCTCTCCCAAAAATTGGACGGAGAAATGGCTGTGGGTGAATGAAAATCATGTTGGGAAGATGTGCGTTCGCCGCGGTGGCGTCAAGGATCCTGCTCCGACGTTATTTGTTTAAAATCGGGAGACTGTTGCGACTTTGAATGGTTTTCATGTGGTCCCTGATGACTATCCTGAGTATATTCTTGCTGGTGGTGGTTTGAGTCCGTCATGGAGGGCTAGGGGAAGATGTCGGAGTTTTATTCCATGGTGAAAGGTATGTTTGTGTTTTATCACTGTTGCTGTTTTCCTTTTTCCCTCTTTCCCTTCTCCCCCTTTTTTATGTTTTATTAGTTTTTCTTCCCAGGTGTTGTTCGTCCTATTAATTTTCAGGATGTTTGGCTGGTAAGTTTGATGGGAAGTTGGAGTATCGAGATGTGGATCTTGTAGATAGAGTGCCGGATCCGTTTTCATTCCATGGTTTTTCTGATATTCTTGTTGATGATACCGTGAGTGTTGGTGGAGACGAGGAGGAGGATGCTGCTGAGGGGTCTCCTTTGGTGGACGCTAGCGTAGGTACGCCGTTTTTCAGGGTCCTGCTATTTCTGGTGAGTCTGTGAAGGACAGCAAGGAAGGTATTTTGGAAGGTGTTGTGAAGATGGGGAAGCGTAAGATTGACGAGAGCGCTGTGGGTCAGGCTGACCCGTCAACTGGCCCTGTACCGGTCCGACGCCTCAGCCGGCGTAAGCTGTTATCTGGTTTAAGGAGCGCTAGTGTTTTTGGTGACAAGGAGGGAGTGATTCAGATTCTTGATGATGATGTTCATGTGGTCGATAAGCTTGCTGCCTGCTGGGGAGGCTTAGGTTGGTGATAGTGGAGTTGAATCGGTGGTGAATTTGGAGAGAAAAATTGTTGCTGAGGAGCCTGCTCCGGTGGTGGAAGGCGAGAGTCCAGCTGGGGGGATGCGCCTATGAGAGGAGAGGGTTCTGGAGTTGTGGGGGGAGCTAATGTCGAGTCGGCGATTGGTCGTCATGTTCTGACCGACTTTTCCTCTCTTCCTTTCTTACCAAACTGGGGCTTGGTTAACGGGTCCCGTTTGACGGTTCGATCGGTTGCACTTGATTTTGCTGCTCATGTGTTCCCTCCAGCTACTGAGGATGATATGGAGATGTACCCTGATGATGCCCTCGTCTCTGCCTTACAATTCGCGTCTGCCCAAAGTGCTTATATGTTTGCGGCCGGAGCCCGTCGTTTGCAAAGGTTTATTTCAGCTGATCGCGATTTGGATGCTCTTCGAGCGTCGGAGCGGGAGTTGAAAAGGCAGGTTGATTTGCTGGAAAGGGCTGTCGGGGAGCATGATCAGAAGGTCCGGGCAGCTGTCTCAGAGAAGATGATAGTGGAAGAAGGTTGGCTGCTTGCGAGGCCGAGTTGGAGAAAACTCAGCAGTTGAACGAGGGTTTGGCGATCTAGAATGAGAACTTGGTCTGTGATGTTGCTGAGAGGGTTAAAGTTGTGGAGATTAGGAATGCGGAGCTTGTGGAGGTCAAGAGGAATTTGGGGTGGTTGTTACAGGAGGGGATCGTACAAGTGATCGAAAAAGTGATGCTCCAGCCGGAGTTTATCCATGGTGTTGGCCAGATAAAGCGGGCGTGTTATGCCGCTGGCAAGGAGGCTATGCGCTGTCGCCTTCGTGATAACCCTTCTCTTGACCTTTCCAATGTTGCAGGTGGAAGCTCTTTGTCCGGTTACGAAGCTGAGACGGATCGTGCCATCGAGGATTTTGTTTCTTTGGATTATGCATCTTTGTTAAAGCTTGGGCAGGTTGGTGTGGATGATTTGAAGGAGATGTTGAAGCCAGAGGAGGAGGAGCAGTGATTTGTTTGGTTTTTTGGTGGTTGTTTTCTTTAAGACATGTTCGATATGGTTGTAACCCTTAAACAATATTTTCCTTTGTTGCCGACTATCTTGTTTGTTTGTTTGCGGTGGTCTGGCCATCGTACTATGGTTGGGTTGGGTGATGTATGCCCCCTTTTTTTTGTTGTCAATGGTTAAACTGACTTTGGGTTTTCGTATGTTGCCCTCCTTGGTTGGTTGCACTCTGTTTTTGATTATTTCCTTTGTTTGATCCTCTTTTGTTTTGTACAGCTTCTGCCCTTAAATTTTGTTTAGGTTCTTGATTGTGAGTTGTCTTTGAGGTAGGAAAGTGTATTGTAGAATTTTGAGTTGTTTGAAGGCATTTTAGCCTGTTGAGGTCATGCGAGATTTTGCCAAGGGTTGTTGGGCCGCTGGAGGCGCCAGGATGTTTTGGAGGCACGCGAGGTCCTGTAAGAGGCAGCTAGGCCACTGGGGCTCCAGGCCAAATTGGAGGCACATGAAGTCCTGTAAAGGGCAGCTGGGCCACTGGGGGCGCCAGGCCAAATTGGAGGCACACGAAGTCTGTAAAGGGCAGCTGGGCCACTGGGGGCGACAGGCCAAATGGGAGCATGCATGCAATAAATAAAATACACCAGTGTTTTAAGTTTTTGTTGTGGACCAAAAGATGGCCTTCGGCGGGGTGATCAATCCCGTCGAGGTCTTAGCATTTCTTTGAAAACGCGACTTGGTACATTTTGACATTGGTTTTTGCAAAAAGAAAAACAAAGGATGCTAGTGTTGCTACTGTCATCTTGTCAGCTCTTTTAGAGGTGGAACTTTCTTAAGTTTTGTATGTTCCATGTCCTTGGGATTGCTCTCCCTTCTATTGTTTCTAGGACGTGCAAGCCGTTACGGTACGCTTCAATGACTTTGTATGGTCCCTCCCACGTGGGTCCTAGCTTTCCTTGAGGTTCTGCATGGCTTGCTTCGTTTTTTCTTAGGACCCAGTCGTTCACTTTGAGAGCTCTTCCTCTCATTCGTTGGTTGTAGTATTTCTCCGTTTTGTGTTTGAGGATCGCTTGTCGTTGGAGGGAGGCTTCCCTTTTTTCCTCCAGTAGATCTAGGTTTTGTCGAAGATCCATGTCAGTTTGCTCTAGGGCAAAGTTGGTGATTCACAGTGATGTCACCATTAGTTCTGGAGGTAGGACTGCTTCGGTTCCATAGACCAGGCTGAAAGGTGTCTCTTGGGTACCGATTCTAAGGGTCGTTTTGTAGGACCACAGGACACTGGGTAATTCCTCCACCCAGTTTCCCTTTGCTTTTCCAAGTCGTTTTTTGATCCCGTTCACTATTGTCTTGTTTGAGACTTCTGTTTGACCGTTGGCTTGCGGGTGTGCTACGGAGGGATTCTCAGCGAACTGGAGCCCATTGTCGCTGACTAGGGTTCTCGGTGTCCCGAATCGGGTAAGAATAGACTTCCACATGAACTTGATGATTGACCTTCCTGAGATGTTGGCTACAGGCTCAGCCTCAATCCATTTTGTGAAGTAATCCACGGCCACTATTAGGAACTTCACTTTTCTGGGTGCTTCCGGGAAAGGGCCTACTATGTCTATCCCCCATTGATGAAATGGCCATAGGCCTTCCATGCTTGTCAGTTGGGCGGAGGGTAGGTTCTGTACCGGTGCAAATGTCTGGCACGCAACACATTTCTTTGTCAGTTCCGCTGCGTCCCGCTGGATTTCTGGCCAGTACACGCCCATTCGTAGTATTTTTCCCGTTAGGGCTCTTGCACCTTCGTGCGTGCCAGCATCTCCAGAGTGCGTTTCTTGTAGCATTTCCTATCCCTCCCGACTGGTTATGCATTTCAGCCATGGGACATGGTATCCTTTCTTGTATAGCCTCCCATCCATGATGGAGTATTGGGGGGCCTTGATTATGATTTTCCTGCTTTGCGCTTCATCTTCTGGCAAGATCCCATGTATAATGTAGTGGACGATTGGGGTCATCCATGTTGTTCCTTCATTCGTTATTTCTTTTATTTGGATTTCATTTATGCTTCGTTCCTTGAGTACCTCCACGAGTACTTTTTTCGTCAAGTGGTCGAAAGATGTTGATCCCTGTTTGCTCAACGCATCGGCCCTCCGATTTTTCGACGTTGGTATTTGTTTGATGGTGAATGTGTCGAATAATTTGGCCATGTTGTTCACTGTTTCCACATACCGTTTCATTCTAGGATCTCGCGCTTTGTATATTCCATTCACCTGGTTTGTTACTAACATGGAGTCGCTGAGAACTTTTATGTCCTTGGCTCCATTTTCCGTTGCTAGGCACAGGCCGGCGAGCAATGCTTCGTACTCCGCCTCGTTGTTGGACGTTTGGAAGTCAAACCTCAACGCGCATGTCATTTGTTCGTTCTGGGGGTTTTGGAGGATTAGGCCTGCGCTACAGCCTTCTTTCCCGGCGGCGCCGTCTGTGTGTAGTGTCCAATTTATGCTTTCTTTTTCTGGTGTGGTTATCACGTTGCACTGTTGGCCTTCAGATTCCGGCACTTCCAGCAAGAAATCTGCTAGCGCCTGTCCCTTAATGCTTACTCGTGGGCGATACTCGATGTCGTGTTCTCCGAGTTCGATCGCCCATTTTTCCAGTCTTCCTGACGTCTCCGGTTTCATCATTATTTGCTTGAGCGGATGGCTTGTTCTTACTTCGATTTTGTGGGTCTGGAAGTGTCGCCGTAGGCGTCTCGTTGCGTATATTAATGCAAGCACTAGCTTTTCTAAAGTCGGGTAATTCACTTCCGGTCCTTGCAGCGCCCTGCTTATAAAGTACACTGGTGACTGTTTGTTCTCTCGTTCTGTCACAAGTACCGCCGAGATGGCCTCTCTGGAGGCTGACAGGTACATTACTAGTGTCTCTCCAGCAACCGGGCTAGATAATGTTGGTAGGGTGGTTAGGACTTTCTTTAATTGCTGCCATGCCCTGTCGGCGTCGGGGGTCCATTTGAAACCACTTTTGTTGACGTCACCCTTTAGGGTGGTGAACAGCGTTATTGCCTTTTCTGCGGATTTTGCTACAAATCTTCCCAGTGCTGTTAGCTTTCCGTTCAGGCCTTGCATGTCTTTCAGTGTGGCCGGGGTCGTTGTCTCCACCAGGTCGTGTACTTTGCTCGGGTTGGGGCGGATTCCATCATTGGTGATATAGTAACCCAAGAGTTGTCC
Organism: Cichorium intybus; assembly: GCA_023525715.1. Taxonomy (NCBI): domain Eukaryota; kingdom Viridiplantae; phylum Streptophyta; class Magnoliopsida; order Asterales; family Asteraceae; genus Cichorium; species Cichorium intybus. Next base: position 150,674,303 of record CM042011.1, read on the forward strand.
TTCTTCCACGGCGAAGGTACATTTAGCTGGGTTCAACTTCATTTTGGTTTTTTCCAAGGTGATGAGTGTTGCTTGTATATCTTCCAGTAGGTCTGGGTCATTTCTGCTTTTAATCACCATGTCATCTACATATACTTCGATGTTCCGGCCGATTTGGGGGGAAAATATTCGATCTACCAGCCGTTGGTATGTGGCACCCGTGTTCTTTAGTCTAAACGACATTTTCTGGTAGCAGAACGTTCCATTGTCTGTATAGATGCTGTCTTCTCTTCGTCCTCTTTTTTCATCATGATCTAGTGATAGCCTTTGTAGGCGTCTAGGAAACACTTCTAGAGGAACCCATGGAGTGACTCGATCTTCTAGTCTATTTCTGGTAATGGATAGCTATCTTTTGGGCAAGCTTTGTTGAGGTCTTTGTAGTCGATGCACATGCGCCAGCTGCCATCGGACTTCTTGACCATCACGGGATTTGCAATCCATGTGGGGAATATTGCCTCTCTCAGGATTCCCGCTTGAACTAGCTTCATTACTTCCTTGCCGATGGCTTTGTTACGTTCTCCTACTTGCCCCTGCTTTTTTTGCTTTACTGGTGTACTCCCCGGCTGGATGTTGAGGCTGTGTTCGATGACTTCTCTTTTTACTCCTACCATGTCTGTTGGTTTCCATGCAAAGACTTGTTTGTATAATTGGATGAGGGTTATTAGATTGCTGCGTATTTTCCCTGACAATGTTGTCCCTATTTTTATCGGTTCTTCCGGGTAGTCTGGGTTTATGACCACATCGGTGTCTCCCGCCTCCATCCTGGGGCGCTTCGGGTCTCGGGTGAGTTCTGACGGATGGAGTTTCTGGCAGCATTCCAAAGGTTTGGATACGCTGGCGATCACTGTGGCTGGACCTTCTGGTGTCTGAAATTTTAGGATGCCGTGTACTGTCGACGATACAGCTCCAAATTTCAGTAGGCCGGGCCTCCCGAGTAGAATGTTGTGTTCGGAAGGCGTTCGTACGAACACGAATTCGATCAGGACCATTTTCTTGACCCTGTTGTCAAAGCTTCATAGCGTGAAGGGGACCGGGAGAATTCCTAGTGGCCATATGATGTGGCCTGTAAATCCGACTAACCTCCCTTTTGTAGGTTTAAGACCGTCTTTGATTACTTGGGGGAGTTGCGTGAAGCAATTCTTATAGAGGATGTCTGCCGCGCTGCCTCCATCCACGTAAACCCTGTGTATTTTGGTTTGACCTACATATCCCGTTATTACCAGGGGGTCGTCTCCCTGCCACTGGGCCGGTTTGGGATCGTCGTTTGAGAATTCCACATGCAGCACCGTTTGGGTGGGTCATTTCGCTGGGCTGCTGGCGGAGTGTATCCTGCCCCGCTGGAACGATCAAAAGTCGAGGATTTCTATTTCTGGGGCTCTGTCCTGGCATTCATTCCTTGGTGGTTTGGGGGCTTGTTGTTCTCTCTCATTTCTGTCCCGAAGGTTTCTTGCGATTTCAATTAGGTTTCCTTTCAGCTGCTTGTCGGCTACTTCTCTGCGCAGCATGGTGCAGTCGTTTGTACTATGCGTCTTGTTGTGGTGATATTTGCAGTACCTGACTGCGTCTCCATAATTTTTTCGGCTGGGTCCGTCTCGGATGGCGTATACATCGTTGCGTCTGCTACGCCCTCCATCCTTGTGGTGTATATTGTATTTCTGGAACGGGCGACCGCTCGGGTTTGTGTGTCGCTGGACCCCTGTGCTGTATGGATGGTTGTGAAATCTGTCTATTCGTTTTTCTGTGGCGGCCCGGAGGTACGCTTGTTTTTCAGCTGTGCCTTCTTCTTGTCATAGAAATTGTTCCACTCTCTCCTTCATTTCGTGTCTAAATTGCGATGGTCTCCCCAGGAACTTCCTTGAGAGTGGCCCTGGTAGAAGGCCCCACGTAAACGCACCTGTAATAAGTCTATCGTCCTGTCCCAGGACGTCTAGGATAGCTTTATTGAATCTTTGGAAGTAGTCTTTCAGGGATTCCCCTTCTCTTTTCTTGCACCCCATAATGGCGTGGTTATCTCCTCTGTATTTTCGCAGTTGCATAAAATTGGATAGGAACTGCTGCTTCAACTGCTCGAAGTTATGGATGCTGTTTGGAGCTAAGCTTTTGAACCAAGCTTCGGCGTTGCCGTCTAAGGTTGTTGGGAAGTATGTGAACCAGAACCGCTCATCTAACTTCAGGGATTGCATGTGCCACTCGTAGGTGTCTATGTGGCTATCGGGATCGGAGGTGCCGCTGTAGGTTTTGAGAGCTGGTAATTTGGTTGTGCTTGGGATTTCGTAGTTCAGTAGTTCTTTTATGAACGGAGATTGGCCACTTCTCGGCATTGGTCCATGTTGGTGCATGGGATGTTGTAATGGGGTGTAGGGGAACTGTGGGGGAACTGCGTATGTGGGAATGAGAGGATTATTCCCTGGTGGTATCGTCAGGTAGGGTTGTGAGAGTGGTGTTATTGGTGTGAAAGGTGGCAGCGAAACTGTGTATGGCAGCGTATATGGGGTTGTTGGTGTCTGTGTTGTATTTGTGAGGGTTGTCGACAAAGGGTTGGCGCTCAGTATTGGTGTTAATGTGGTTGGTTGTGTTGTTGTAGCCGGAAATGACATGGGTACATAGGGAGGTGGAAAATGTATTCCTTGCGACACCAGCGTAATGGGTGTTGATAGTTTCCATGGTAGAAATGGTATTGTCGCTAATGGTGTGGATGTAGTTACGGCGGTGGGTATGGCGGGTGTTTCAGGGTTGTCCAGTGGATGCATGGGTCTGATCGGACTGGGTGAAGCGCCGCTGCTTTCCCTGCTGTTCATGGTTGTATACTTGCTTACGGGGTAGTTGTGTTGATCACACAACGGATGGTGCCAAATGTTATGACTTCAGACTCTGGGATGATGTGGGGTGAGTACTCTGATGGTCTTGAGAGCCTGAGATCACAGCAAAGAGGAAAAGGACCGTTAGTCGCGCTCTGGGAGGGGGTCCTGGGAGAGCGCTCCAACGGTCAAGTTAGTGAGGTATCGAGAGTAAAGTTCTGTATAGAGCTAGAGGTGATGGCTGAATGATCATGGGCGTTACCTAAAGGCCCCTTGGCCTTTTATACCTGAGGCTGAACTCGCTTTTGGGGACATAGGCATCAGACCTCCAGCGAGCTCAGGAGGTGATTGGAAAATCGCCTGGCACACGATCGTGGTGCAAGAGGGGTACGGGAGGAGCACAGGAAGTGCACCGTGTACACCTTTTGTCGCCTGCATGTGTCAGTCTTCCTGCAGGTTGTCATTTGCAAGGTTCTGCGGGAAGGCGCTGTGGGAGCGATTATCCATAGGGGTGAGTGCCAGTGCTGCGGGGCGGCCCTGGTGATATGCGAGCGAGCCCAGCACTGCGGGGAGGCGCTCATGGCTTTGGACCGATGGAGCTCTGCCAAGTCGTATCCTATGATACGTTATATATATATATATATATATATATATATATATATATATATATATATATATATATATATATATATATATATATATATATATATATATATATATATATATATATATATATAGAGAGAGAGAGAGAGAGAGAAGTAGGTTCCATTGAGAATGAAAATTATGTTGAGAATGCAAGAATGAATCTCAGCCACATATTTTTTTCTTGCCACTCTAATGCTTTGGCGCCGTCGGAGCGTTGACGCTCTAACGACGAGATATATATTATTATTCACATATGATTTTCACCACCATTTCCACCTGCACCACCTTCGTTACCAGCACCACCATCGTCGCCGCCACCACCACCGCTGCCGCCGCTATCTCTACCACCACCGTCGCTGCCGCCACCTCCCCCAACGCCACCGCCACCAACCACCACCACTGCTACTGCCAACGCCGCCACCTCCCCCACCACTGCCGCTACCACCTTTACCACCACCTCCACCATCGCTACCACCACCCACCGCCACCACTACCACCTCAATCACCGCCGCCACCACCACCACCTTCGTCACCACCCACCTCCACCAACACCACCACCCCACGAACACCTTCGCCACCATCACCACCATCATCGCCACCCTCTATCGCCATCATCATCATCATCACCACCCTCTACAACCATTCCGACCACCACAACCATATATGTATATTTATATATGTTTATTCATATATGATTATATGAATATTCATATAATCATATATGATTATTCATATATGATTATATGAATAATCATATATGAATATACCCATTCATATATGAATAAATCATATACGAAAAAAACCCAGCTTGTCGTCGTGGAGCGGCGCGTGTCAGCGCTGGTGCATCTAGTGGACCAGATTCATTCTCGTGTTCTCAACATTATTTTCATTCTCAATGGAACCCTCCCCTATATATATATATATATATATATATATATATATATATATATATATATATATATATATATATATATATATATATATATATATATATATATATATATATATATATATATATATATATATATATATATATATATATATATATATATATATATATATATATATATAACCTAGCCCGTGTTAAACACCGGTTGACAATTAAAATTTCTTTTTCTGTAAAAGAAAATTTTACTTTGATTTTTTTGGATTGTAACACATGGTCGTTAGCATTAACAAATATGCAAGCTTATGACTTGTACCTATTTTGGACTTGCTAACTCATTAGCAGATTTGCTTCTAACACTTAGACGAAATTTTCATGGATCAAGAAAATATAAAAAGAAAACTAATTAAAAACATTAAAGAAACTATCTACTATTAGTTAATCAAAAAAAGATAATTACTTTCAGCTATTTTCTTTTCATTCTTATATTCAAGTTATAGAAAAACAAATAAAAAGAGAAATCAGACTCTTGGGCTAATAGGTGATCTGAAACCAATATAAAAACAAATCATAAAAATCAATAAAATAAATCAATCAAAAACAACCAAACGCAAGAAAAAAGTGAACTTTACTGTAGAATCCCTTGATGTGTTGAACGTCATAGGAAAAGTGATGAAAGTATTATATCACATACTAAAAATGGGGATTTGTAATATTTATAGTGATGTGTAAATTGCTATTATTAACAGTATTAAAAGGAGTAGGATGCTACAATTGTTAACAAACAATTGTATTTTATCCATTTAATGTTTTCATACCCTTAAATTTTTAAAATTTCAAAAAAATTGAGTTTTTTTTGAATTTGGTGATAATTGTTTGAATTTAGTAATACTTACGATTCACCATATTATTTGAAAATTTTTATTATAATGTTTTGAATTTTTTTTGAAAATTTGGAAACTTGATGATATTTAAATAATAATAATCATATTATAAATTATTTATATTTATCTATATAAAAATAAAAATAAAAATGATAATATTCTATTTAAACATATTTAATAATTGATAGGAAAAATAGTATTATAATCCCAAGTCTCAGTATCATACGACATGATTTCAAAAGAAAATGAGATTGGTGCCCAAAGTATTTTCGTCAAACTCTCATAAGCTGCAGATATCACTAACTGTTGCAAACTTTTAAAACTTCTTTCCCAAAATATTTTTGGACACATATACTTTTGACAATTGTCTTTCTTGAAATATAATATTAAATCATTAATTGTCCATTATGAAAAAAACAACGTTTTTTCTAAATAAAGCTTTTTAGCTTGATTGGTACACTAATATCCACAAATGACCATTATACCCTTGGTGGCCTTTTCTTTTGTAGGAACGAATTTTCAGCCAACATAGCAACTTTTGCTACCTTAGTGCCTTCTGGACGTGATCAGTTAAACCAAAAGAATTAATAACTAAAAGACCCCTTTATTCCATTTAATATTTAATCTAACATCTCGACCATAAATCAACTTTTCTGCGTGATTTGGTATATTGTATGTGAGTTTTCTATTGGCATTTAACTTATGGATTAAAGAAGCGTTCATTCAGGACCAAACTGTAACGAATCGCATACCCTTAGGAAGGATGTGAGGTTTCTGTAATGTTTGAGCATGAATTCCACCTAAAAGTATTTACAAAGATTCAAACCCAATTACTCGTAATTCACAAAGAGATCTTGAATTATGCACCGACTTCTCTTGAAGTTATAATGACTTAGGTGCAAGCCTTTTCAGGGTATTACCATTCTCAGAGAGCTAATTCTTAATCTACACGGACTTCTCTTGAAAGTTAGAAAGACACTAATCCCCTGTGATGGCGTGTAATCTGAAATCCAGTTCCTTAATTTGCACCTGTCACCACAGTAGTAGTTTCTGTGGACCACATATGATAAATAGATGATAAAAGTTGTAAAAAACTAAGGGGTAAAGTAGTCATTTTACACAAGATAGGGACCAAAAACGTCTAAAAACCTCTAATAAGGACCATAACTGTAAGAGAGTTTTTGTTTTGGACCTGATTCCAAATAAATAAATAAATAAATAAAATAAGCTAATGTTAGTACATATATGTAATATACCTTTTAAGTGATTCTGTTTCAACCATGCTGCTCATAACCGTAAAAAAGTTTATTCTCTGTCTGCATCTTCCTTTGAAACAAAAAAAAAAGATATAGATTGGCTCCTAAATTTTAAAGTAAATTACGCTTTTGGTCATTGAGTTTAGCTAATTTTCCATTTTTGGACACTAAAGGCAGACCCGTTTTTTGGACTCACCTAATAGTAGCTTGCTATTAATTTAATATATCAATTATGTCTTCAACTTGATAGTGTAGAATTAAAGTAGGTTGCTATTAATCTGGAATATTACCTGAATTGTACTTTTCTTAGCTAGAAAAAAGAATATTCTATAAACAACATGTGTACTCAATCGGAAATTTAATTAAATGGTTGGTGTTTAATGAAAAACCAAGGAATTTTATTGATCACTTGATTGTTAGAATATAACAAACAACAATGTCATTTAAATCATTTGTAGGAAATACGTTATAACTTGATCAAATAATTTGAATTGTTTACCTTCTTTTAACCAAATGCTTTAGAAGTTCCTAATACATCCTTCTTAACCTGCAAGACAAAAATAACATAATATCAAGTTCCATTCTCAACTCTATTAGATTTAAACTAAATCACAAAAATCATAAGCATGTAAATTTTCCACTTAGAATAGCAAACAATAAAATGACAGAGAGAAACTAAATAATCTAAGTAACATGGTTCCGAATACAGAAAAAATCTACAAAATAGATATTAATATCTTTATAATAATAACATAATAGCAAACAATTTTATCTGATTTTTGATTGTCAGTATGTTTTATAGTAAAAATACAGAAAAAAGAACCTAGAAAAATAGATATTAATATCTTTACAATAATCACAGAATAACAAACAATTTACCAGGAAGTTGTTCCATTTAGAAGAAGATGAATAACGAAGCCAAGATGTTGCTGTTGATTTTGCTTGTACCCTGATGATGATGATGATGAGGATTTTGACCCAACGATTTACACGGTTTCTTCTCCTTGCTCAGTTGCTGCTGATTTTGAACGACGATTCGGGAAACCCATCTGCAATCAACGGGGTATTCACGAACTGTATATAACCTAACTCGTGAATCTGGATCAACGTGCGAATAGAGGTTTAAACAATTACCTTGCTCACCTAGGTCGTGAATCTCCTCTGCAATCAACGGGAAGTTCAACTGAATTCGGAGATAGTGACGTTGCATCCGCTTGTTAAACCTGATTCGAACCCTAAAATACATGAAATCGGATGATGAATCTTTAGCGGCGGGACTACGTGAAGCTAGTTTCTTTTCCGACATTGTTGTTAGCTAGATTGGTAGAAGAAGAAAAAGAAAAGGCGTGCAGAGTAGCGGCAAGGGGACTATGCAAAACATTGCAGTAGTGGTTGTTCGAAGGTATTGATGTTGTAGTAGATTTGGAGACGGTGGAGACCTAGGAGGAAGACAATGATTAATGAATCTGTAACTGATTGTTAGAGTTTAATTGTGATTTATTGTAGATAAATGGAGAATGAATGACTGTTGCATGAAATAGATAACTGTAATTGAAATCAAGTGCCCAAATTCAGGAATCAGGAAAATGCTGAACGAAATTGAGCTTTGAGCAGGAAAAGAAGAATGAGGGTTGATGAGAGGATGCCACGTGGCACTCCTAATACTCCTTTATTCGAAGAGAAAGAATATATATATATATATATATATATATATATATATATATATATATATATATATATATATATATATATATATATATATATATATATATATATATATATATATATATATATACACTACATATAAAATGAAAAATGGTTTCCTTATTTGAAAACTCTTAAAATTAAGAGGTCCAAAATATTATACATAAAATACAAGTTCTAAAGCATTGAAAATTTTCAATCACCCCTGATACGTAAATCACAGTTGTAAAGACCAAACTTTTCCAATTAGGTCCATCATAATACGTAAATCCCCAAATCGCGGTGGGCAATTGAAGATCTCTCAATTTCTTATTTCAAAATTCTGCAAATTGTTCGAACCCTATAAGAAGGAATCATATCCTCAACCGTATCCGCGTATCCCCTTATTGTATTTTAAAAACACCTAAAATCTCATCCATCATTTTTCGTCATCACCGTGAAGCATGGTCACCAACACGACGGACCACCACATCGCACCACCACCAAGAAGCCTCCGCCCTAACCTAAACTCAGCCTCCGCCACCGTCATGTCTCACCGCTATCGGCACCAACACCTGCCTTTATCACAACCATCCACCGCAACCACTACACCACCTAACACGATCTCTTCCCCATGTATCGGTATTTTTAAATTTTTTTGAATAAAACTCTATCTCCTATTGATGCTATGAATCGAAAAACTAACCCACTTATGAGTACCGTGAATACAGGTGACACGGATATGTGATTTGATTTAAAAATCCCAAATTCCCCCTCTTCGACTATTTCCTCTATGTCTCGCCATCTTCAGCTGTATATATTCCCATTTGTTCACCTCATGCATTTGTAATTTTTTGTGTTTTCATCTCCATTTGATGATAATTTACATTGAACCTTTTGTTTTGTGTTGTTCCTCAGTTTCTCATGATATTTAATGATATGGAGGACGATCAGAAGGCAGAGAAAGATCAAAGTTTTGTAATAGAGCAAAAATTATCTGCCCATCTTGAATGAAATTTATAAAAGGTAACTATTTCCAATTTTTATGTTATTGTACCTAATTATAACTTGAATCCTTGACATATTTCTTGCACGGGCTGTAGTCATATTTGAAAAAGGTTTCTCCTTCTTTGGGACGATGTGCAGTATATGTGAACGGCTTATGGATAAGTGGGTTGCCAAGGTAACAACTCTATCATATCTCTCTCTCCCTCTCTCTCTCTCTCTCTCCAGCTTTGATGTATATGGTTTTTTGTATAGATCAGGAAAATACCACATATTATATGCTTTTAATTTTCTTCTGATTTAGCGAATCAAAAATCTGGGTATGTGTTCAAATTCAAAAGGCTATGTTCATAACAGGTAATCTATCTATATAGAGCAATAGTAACAATAATAAGGCTAAAATACATATGAATTGACTACATGAAAGGCATTGAGATTTCATCCCCTTTGTCATTGAGGACCAATTTGTTGGCTATGTTCATAACAGGTAATGTCTCTCTCATTAAAACAGTTATTGAGTGCATCACCATTCGCCAGATCTACTGTTCCTTTATTCTTGTGAGTGCTTTAAGTTGCTGGTGTTTATTAAGCTAATTTGGTATTAGTTATCTGAACTTCATGTAGCTTTATTGACCACTTAAGCAAGTTCACGGATATTTTCACTTCCATCAAAGATGATACATATTGTAATCAATCTGGCCATATCACACTGCAATATGCATTGAAAACATCTGAGAAAAGAACTGAAGCACTTGAAAATGTAATCAGGTCAATGAAAAAAGTATGTATTTATGTTTATTTCAGTTCCTGTATCATGTTTGTGGAACAAAGTTTTGGAAATTATGTAGGAAGTAATGTTATGGTTGCTGCACAAGAGGAGCTTGATATAATACAAAATGAGATTCAACTTTTGACTTCTCAAATTAGTGGTGAAGCTATTGACAGAAAAAGCAAGAACCTTTTATCAAAATCTGCATACAAAGAAATGGCAGACTTGCAGGAAGAACTTAGAGTAACTCTGCTTTCTTATCTTTTTCATAGTGGGTTCTCTTAATTACGAAGTAAATTACAAAAATGATCCGTTTGCTTTCTGTTTTTTACCGTTTTAGTCCAGAATTGAAATCTTTGTTCAGTTTTGGTCTTTATTTCAAGGTTTCAGGGACCAAAAGCGATATGAAACTTAGAATAAAGGACTAAAATGGAACAAAGATTTTAACTTTGTACTAAACACGTAAAACTCAGAAAGCACAGTGATCATTAGTGTAATTTACTCTTTAATTAATTATTTCAAACGATTCTTTTCTCAGGCAGAAAAGCGTGTTAGAACGGAGCTATGTAGAAAAATGGAAATGGAAAGAATGTCTTCCCTGAGACCGTTGCTGCAAAATTTGGAAAATGGACAACATCTAAGCATAATTTGAAATGATTCTGTGGATTTTTGGAAGAAAAGGGTATTTTGGTCATCAAAGTAAAATTTTGTTTTTTCATAGAATCTGGGTTATTTTTCCAAATAAAACAATAGATCATAGTCATATTCCTAGAAGATTGAATTATTTAACATTGATTGGAGTAATCTTATGTTGTTAAAGGATTTTCTTTTTCATTTTTACCAATGTTTATTTTCATGGATATAATAAAATTATAATTTTTAGGATAGTTCTTGGGTTATGGTTGATTAAAATCCAAATAGCATTGAGATGTTTCTACCACCTTTTGATGGAAAGGGCGATTTGGTCCCGAAAAATGCAAGAAAATAGATTTAATGATAATAGCAATGTCCCAAAAGATTGAAAATTTTTGAATAAAATATGGAAAAGCGGAGATATTTGCCGAGTATATCATTGTATTTTGGAGTTTGACTTTTTCAAACTTTTTAAAATACTATAATGTATTCAAAATTAATTTTATGCATTTAAGGGTTAACAAAAGGATCACTTATTGGATTGTTCCTTCTATTAGAATTGAGAGTTGACCTTTTCTTTTGGAATAAGCAAATTAATGATACAAAATTTAAAACCTAAAACCCTAAGCTTTAAATGAAAATCTATGAAAACCCAAAACTCTTAGTAGTTTAATCAAATCGATGAAAATCTATGGTGAAGTTTGCTATGTGCAAATATTTGTTTTTTGAAACCTCCAGGATAATTAGTATTTAGGGCTTGATTGCCATTTGCAATATAAATCATTTTTGTCCAGGTAACATAGGTAACATTATTGACGCAAATATCATAAAAAAGATAATTGACAATATACTTATGCTAATTTATGTATCATAGAATCATGTTTCTAATTCTTTCCATTATAACATCGTACTTCAAATTTTATCTTATTAAGGCATTGTAATTTGAAAACTATATTATGACATTGTATTTTATACTATTTTTTAAGGAAAACAATACTAAAGCTAAAAACCGACATTTTAGGTTTTGGTTTCGGTTTTAGGCAATTAGAAAACCAAATTGAGCTCACTCTTAAAGGAAATTATTCATCGACAGAAAAGTATTTGACGTTTGATTAAGAAAAATAATCATTGATTTTAATGTATCCAGCAAAAGATTTGCTTTTACTATTTTAATGTATCCTACTAAAGCTGATGCATTTTTATTTCTTTATTGTAGAATGTAGATTTTGTCTCACATACTCCTGCTAAAGTTGTCAAGTTTCCTTAATGGTATCAATATCTTCGTTTTAGTCTTTGGGTTATGTAATCATTTATTCTGAAATGGTTAGCTTATAATTAATAATGTTATTATGGCGTATATATACTAAGTTATGCAAGGTATGCTAATATGATAGAGAGCTTCAAAAAACATTCTTAAACCCATGGTAGACCTCCCGATCTCAGACTAAGTATTGATCCAAGTGTAATTTTGCTTGAGGTTTGAAAGTTGAATTCGTTCGCCTTTGTAAAACATCCTAGAATTATGATGTGCTTCATTTGTGGAATGTGTGCTCACATGTACAGTTCAAATCTTAGGCATAAATTCAACCTGAACAATTAGCAACAAGAAAGAAGAAAAACAGAAAAGTTATGTTGATTAATGGTTTTTTTTTTTTTTTTTTGCATTATGACTTTTGTTTTTCTACAAAGGTTTTAATTTTGATTTTTTGATTCATGATTAGGTAACGGAAGTAAAACCAACTTTAAATGGTTGCTAATTTAAGTAACGTACTTTTTAAATATGTTTGTTTTTAGCAACATACTTTTTAAAAAACAGTTTTTTTAGCAACCTACTTTAACATATGGTTTTTTAAATAACATGCTTTATAGAAAATAGTTTGAAGACATTCCGGACGTAAAACCAACTTTAAATGGTTGTTAATTTAAGCAACGTATTATTTGGAAAAACTGTTTTTTAGCAACCTACTTTAATATGTGGTTTTTTAAGTAACAAACTTTTGAAAACACGGTTTTTTACCAAATAAAGCAGTTAACCGTCTACCCATTACATCTCCCATCCCTTCCTCCCTCCCCCACCCCCCCCCCCCCCCCCCCGACAAAATTCTCGTCCGCTGCATCGCGCGGGTCCACTGCTAGTGTGTGTGTGTGTATATATATATATATATATATATATATATATATATATATATATATATATATATATATATATATATATATATATATATATATATATATATATATATATATAGGGAAGGGTTCAAATGAGAACCACTCAATGGTTGAAAACCGTGAGAACCATTAATTTGCAGTTTAATAATGTTTTATTTTTATTTTTAACACTTGTTTACCAAACACATAAAAATGTATAATTGTCCTTCACTGTTTAATAAATAGAAACTTTATTAAATATTAAATATCAATATTGATGTGTTTTAAAAAAATTACGTTATAGTATTCACTTTTAATAACTAGAAACTTTATAATATTGTAAATGTTGTAAAATGTATTAAAAAAATAAGAAAATTTATTACGTTTGATGTATTTTCACATAAAAAAGAAGTGTGAAAAAACAGAAAACAAAAAAAACATGATTCTTAATGTGTGAATATCGGTTCTCACGGTTCTTAACCTTTTACTGGTTCTCATTTGAACTCATTCATATATATATATATATATATATATATATATATATATATATATATATATATATATATATATATATATATATATATATATATATATATATATATATATATATATTAATATATATATTAATATATATATATATATATATATATATATATATATATATATATATATATATATATATATATATATATATATATATATATATATATATATATATATATATATATATATATATATAAGGCTAGGATCAAATATATCCTAACAATTATTGTGTAACCTTGAAACTCAATATGGACCACTTATTTAAAACACATTCTTTTAAGAATAACTTATCTATTCATTTAGAATATTGTTGTTTTATGTAAAATATATTTCATTCTTTCCATAATTGTTACAATTTTTTAGGTTCTTATTGTTGTGATGTAAATTTTCCAGTAATTTTGTCATAATTGAAACAATTCATTACATTCTTGTTGTTTTGATGTATAAAATTTAGTTCATTCTTTTAAGAATGGTAAGAACTCATTCTGTTAAGAACTTATTCTGTTAAAAATGTGATTTTTTCATTCTTACGAGAATGAAATCTGATGGCAAGGATTTGGTTACAAGGTAACACAAGAATTGTCATTCTTATTATAACCTAGCCATATATATATATATATATATATATATATATATATATATATATATATATATATATATATATATATATATATATATATATATATATATATATATATATATATATATATATATATATATATATATATATATATATATATATATATATATATATATATATATATATATATATACTAGTCGTGTACCCACGCAATGTGGCGAGACACAAATTGTTAAGGACGAAGAACATCCGGTTCGATTCGATGCTTCGACAAAAAGTCGTACATGCAATGTCCTTATAAGACAATTTGAAAGTAATATAATAGTTAATTAATTTTTAGTGAAATAAAATTTATTTGGTTATTGTAACATTTTTTTTCAATTTTTTCTTTACATCTTATTTTCTCAAAATTATGTATATATATATATATATATATATATATATATATATATATATATATATATATATATATATATATATATATATATATATATATATATATATATATATATATATATATATATATATATATATATATATATATATATATATATATATATATATATATATATATATATATATATATATATATATATATATATATATATATATATATATATATATATATATATATATATATATATATAAGGAGGATCGTGTAGAAACCCAAAATTCGGTAAGAACTGTAAGGACAAATCTGGACCTTTAATCATGAAAAATGGGTGGATAAGATTCAATGTGAATAAAATGTCACATCTTAAAAGCTTGGGGGGCTACTTGTATAAAAATCAAAACTATTGGGTGGGTAATACAAATTAATAAGGGTAATATGGTAATTGCAACGAGACCCCATCAGATTGCGACACTTGTCGCTACATGGTTTTCTGGGTTTTTTTTATTACCCCCGTTTAATTTTTAGGCCATAACTTTTTTTTTCTTTGTAAAAAAAATTCTAAAAAAACCAAAGTTCTTAAAATTTAATTCTCTACGAAACAAGCAGAATCATGAAAATTTCAAAAAATAAATATTTTTTTATTTTTTATTATTATAAAAAATCAAAAATTAAAAAAAAATTCCAAAAATTATGAAAATTTAATGGATAATTGTAGATATTATATTAGTAAGTTTGCAAAAAAATTTGAAAAAAAAGGTTTTTTTCGTGTTCATTTTTATATTTGAAGTAAAAAAACACATTAAAATAGCAAAAAAAAATACATATGATCCAAAAATATTAAAATCAAAATATGTTTTATGATTCAAAACTTATGATCAAAGATGCAATATTCGTTATGATTCAAGATCCAAAAGTCGTTATGATCCAAAACGAGTTAAAAAAACATGTAACGACAAAATAATTCAAAACTTATGATCCAAGATGCAAAAAAACTATGATCAAAATGTTATTGATCCAAAAATACATGATCCAAAACGTTATAATTAAAAATATCATGATCCGAAATGAATAGATTAAAAATACGAATAAAAACGTTAAAATTAAGATTAAAAATTAAAAAATATACATAAAAAATGAAAAAAAAACAAAAAAAAACTAAAAATCGAGTACTGTAGCATACAAAAAAATAAAAAAAATAAAAATCTAAAAACCGAGTATAATCGAAAATAAAAAAAATTGAAAAATGTTTTTTTAAAAAAATAAATAAATACAAAATAAAAATTAAAAAATTAAAAAAAACGAAAAAGGATAAAAAACGAGAAAAAAATCCACTTAAATCATGTTGAAAAAAACTCACTTAAAAAACCCACTTAAATACTCGAGTTCGCATTTCGTTCCGTGGACGTGCGTCGCACGTGATTGCGTCACGTCGAAGGAAGACATTTTGATGTTATTGCCCTTATCAGAATGATTGGACGAGAAGAGTCATCGCGGTTCCTACCGGATTTTGGGTTCCTACCGGATCGTAACCCCATATATATATATATATATATATATATATATATATATATATATATATATATATATATATATATATATATATATATATATATATATATATATATATATATATATATATATATATATATATATATATATATATATACACATACATATATGGCTAGGTTATCTTAAGAATGATAATTATTATGTAACATTGAGACCAGATCCTGACCTTTAGATTAAAAAAATTAATGGTTATAATTAAGAGGTTAGAATTGTAAATAAAAAAGAATATAATTAATTAAATTATTTAAAAAATGGCTATAAGGGCATAATTGACATTTTATCAATCTACCAAAAAGGAAAGTTCGAATTTTTTGGGATGTATCTCTCTTCCCTCTCACCTCTGTAATCAATTTCAAAAGCATAAGTTTTCATTCTTGTAAGAATGAAAAAGTTGAAATTTTTTATTTTTGTAAAATGTAATTTCATTTTGATAATATGTCATTCTTATAAGACACAATTTCATTATGATACGATTTCAATATGGTAAGATACAATTTCATTATAAGTTCTCTTGATATTACATTCTTGATAGAATACTTATTCTTATCAGAATGAGTTCTTAAACATGATATATTATTACAAAAATCTGATTCTGTAACAGATATACAAATAATACAGAAATAGAGGATACAACTGTAATTCTTTTAAAAATAAACACAAAATACATGTACAAAAATAAAATTCTCTTGAGATCACATTCTTAACATAAAAGTCATTCTTAACAGAATGAATTCTTAAAAGAATATGTTTTGTGCGAGATGATGATTGCTGTGAGGATGATGATCAGAACCGAATTATTCTTATCGAGATTACATTCTTGCAAGAAAACTCGTTCTTTACATATTGAGTGTTTAACATAAATGTGTTCTTGCATAAGAATCATTCTTAATAGAATGAAATCTTCACATTCTCCACATTTATCCCCTACCTTTGATGCATTTTTCTGTAACAGAAGGAAGGTGGCTTGTTGCATTTTTTCTGAAATAGAAGGAAGATGATGTGAGTGGTTGAGTGTGTAGCGAGACGATGATGGTGGCCGGTTATCATTCAATACCTTCTTCACCTAGCTTTTCTGTGTTTTTTGTATACCAGAAAAGATGATGTTTGCTGCGTTTTTTTTTCTGAACGAGAAGGAATATGATGAAGGCGGCTAAGTGTGGTGGCGAGAGGATGATGGTGGTCGGCGGTTATCATTCTCCACATTATTCTTGTAACACTCGGTTTCGCATACAAAGTATACCTAAAAAATTTCCAAACAATTATACATCAAATATGGGTATACTTGTACTCAAACCACGGAAACAATATGTTATCAACATAAATAATTACATCAAAAGGTACTCACAATACATACCAGGCATTACAAATAATCTAATTCAACTAAGGGACAGGCTCTAAACTTTTCCATCTCTCTCTATCACATGCATTCCCTTATCACAGCTACAGATACCTACAAAACAACATAACACTCAAGAGTAAGCTTATAAAAAGCTTAGTGAGTAATTTCAGTCACATTCCACGAATCTTTCTCAATATACATTCTCATCATTCTCCTTTGCTAATCTCATTAGCAAATATTCATCTTCTCTTAACTCTGAAACCTGTAAACATATTAACTTTACAAACACAAGCTAATTAGCTAATTATTTGTAACATCAACTGTTCATAAACTCGACTACATTCTCACATATACTCATTTTAACAATCAATTATACTCAATATAGATTGGAACTCATTTTTGTTATCCACAGATAACAGAACCACTCCGACTCTAATTTATTTCAGTATCAACATAACACACAGACACACACATACACACACACACACACACATATATATATATATATATATATATATATATATATATATATATATATATATATATATATATATATATATATATATATATATATATATATATATATATATATATATATATATATATATATATATATATAACATACAACAAGATAAAACTCTTATTTCTTAGTTTGAACATAATCTCAATCGTTTACTAAATCACATATGATTAATCACACTCAAAATCTCATTCGTGTGTTAAATTACATATGATTAGTCACACTATTTCTCAGTTTCAAATTTTGGTTATCTCAACCAATTAAAAATCAACAGTAACCTGTTAATTCACAATTCAATCATAACGGTGAATTATAGTTACTCACATGAGATCGGCTCAGTATGTGGAACCCCCAAATTACACGTATCGGGCTCCTGTTCGCTAGACTTGGTTGTCTCACCATAGTCTAAATCAATTCTCTAGTGTAACGCCGATTTTCAAAAAAAAAAAAAAAAAAAAGTGAATAGTACTCCGGCGGCGTGAATAGTGCTCGCGACGCGAAGGCCCGGCAGAAGCTTCTCGAGAAGTGCGCGATGAGGTAAGTGCTTACGTAATGGTCACGACGCGACCGGGGATCCGTCGCGACGCGAAGAGGGTCCAGAGGCCTATAAATAGGAGCTCCAAGCCTCATTTTTGGGCAAAACAAATACTAAACACTTATATACTATAGAGGAGTGTGTTAGTAAGGAAGAGGTGCTATAAGAGAGGGAAGTCAATAGGTTCGGGTAGCGATCGTCGTCTCGACATACGGAAAGTAAGTTCCAAACCTTTAGTACAATTATAATAGTATTTTGCATATAATATGAAGGGAACGACTGCTAGTCATTTTGACTTATATCAAATAACCAAGTTCGAGCCGGGAGATAACCCAGGCTATGGAGACTTTGTTCCGAAATAATGCTAATTGATTTACTTACGAGAACGGTGCCTAGGCCGGTTACATGGGATCTGGTTGTTGGATTTTCCGAAAGGCTAAAATGCTGAAAGGATCTTGCCACCCCATCTAATCTTCTACCTTGCCGTTCTTTACTTGATAAATCATGAAGTGTTATTTTGGAACTATTAAAAAGGGTGAATGGAAGATTTATAAATGATAGATTTTGTACTGTGATAGCAGTCAAGGTTGGAAGAGGATACAAGGCAGAAAAAGACAAAAGCTTTAGTCAACAACCAGGTGAGTAATCGATACCTAAGTGTTACTTTTCTTGTGGGGCAAAATTACCGGTTCATGTGATTGGGACCACCTTTTCGTGGGGTCACATACTCGGTACTCGTGGTTGAGACCACCTTTCCTGTGGGGCTACTGACTATTGTTGGTGGTTGGGACCACATATATACGTTGTGACGATCGTGTAAGCAGTAATTGTGGTGGGACCACATACAAGTGTTGTGATGGCTTAATCGGCCGGCAGTTCTATCACTCACTCAGGGGATGCACATTGAGTCCTTAGGACTCGATATTGTTGGGAACCATGATATGATGTGGAAGCTGAAAATTCTATGTTGTGTATTTTTTTGTAACGCTTATCGATTATTCATTGAGCTTGTATAGCTCACCCCTGTGGATACTAACTGTGCAGGTGATATAGACCCTACTAAAGGGAAAGAGGTGCTTCGGGGTTAGAGCAGATAGTAGCAGCCCGGCTTTGCGGAGATTTCGTACTCCCAGATACTACTTGTGTGCTTTTGGCTTGTAATATATTCCCCTGTATAATATTTTGTTGAATAAAATATGTTTTAAAGCGTGTAAAATAAAGGGGTGTATTTATATTAAAAGGCAGGTGTTACAAGTTGGTATCAGAGCCGAGGTTTAAGTGAATTAGGTTTCTAGAGAGTAGATACCTAGACTTGAACCTTAGGATATAGTGGAGTTGGGATTTGAAAAAGATAATTTATGTTATCTAATTAAATGACTAACTGTTATCTTAAACTTTGAAGATGGCAAATACCAAGAATGATCAAAGCTAAAGGGGTGCTGGGCAAGGAGCCTCCAGAGGAGGCAGAACACGAAGTCAAAACCAAGGAGGTGGTAGAGGAGGCAAAACACGAACACAAGGTTCAGTACACAGAGAAATGGGAGAAGCAGCAGGGAATCCGCAAGAATTACGAACTATGATTGCGGATGTGGTACAAGAGATATTACCTACTCTAATAGGAAAGCAGAAGGAGGGTACTGCTAAGCAGGTGAACGATGAAGCTCTCAGAGACGATGAACACGCTGAAAGTGGGGTAAACATGGCAGATAAGGGTAAAGGCGTGGAGGGAACTTCGGAAGTGAAAAACAAATGTACGTATAAGAATTTCCTTAGTTGTAAGCCTAAGAAATTTACGGGAACTGATAGTCCCGTACAAGCAATAGAATGGTTGATACATACGGAGAAAGTTTTCCGGATTAGCAAGTGTGATGAGGCAGACAAGGTGGAGTTTGCTACCAACCTTTTCGCTGGAAATGCCCAGTATTGGTGGCAAGTTTTCAGTAGAGCTTTGGGTTCAGATTTGCTTGGAATGTTGACCTGGGAACAGTTTAAAGCAAAATTCACTGAAGAATACTGTTCCGAAGTAGCAGTGAAGAAGCTGACAGAAGAGTTCTTACATTTGGAACAAGGGACTCGTTCTGTGCAAGAATATACTATGGATTTCTTGGAGAAAGCTAGATTCTGTGAACATGAGGTTGATACTGAGAAAAGAAAGATAGACAAGTACGTATGGGGATTGAAAACTCGGATTCGAGAGGTTGTACAGCCACTCAAGCTGACTACCTTTCGGCAAGTAGTTGATCGGGCGGTGGAACGTGAGGCGGAGCTGCAACGCCAACAAGGTTAAAGGAGGGCCGCCGAAGCAAAAAGAAAGGCTGAGGAACGTCCGTGGATTTCTCAGAAGAAGTCCCAACATTCAGAATCTGGGTCGCGGGGTCAGACTCGGAAGGATGAAGGCAAATGGTGCGACAAATGCCGGAGGAAGCATACGGGAGATTGTCCTACCAGTCCCTCACCATTGTATTGTTTTAAGTGTGGAAAGACAGGACACTATGCTCGAGATTGCAACCAAGCAACTCGAGTATGTTTCCAGTGTGGAGCCAAAGATCATATCCGATCAGAATGTCCACAGCTGAAGACAGGAGGATCCCGAGACAGGACACGGGAGGAGCAGGGAAGAGAAAGGAAGGAGACACGAGGTGGACCAGTAGTCTCCCGAGCATTCCAGATGACCGTTGAGGAGGCCCGGGAAAAAACTGATGTTATCACAGGTATTTTTAAACTAAACTCGATCCCTGCATATGTATTCTTTGATCCCGGAGCCACAGACTCTTTTATTTCCACATCATTCATGCCCCAAATTTCGATACCCTTAACCCCGTTGAATGAAGAACTGGATGTAGAAGTAGCAGGTGGTAGATATGTATATGTCTCTGAACAGATGCCAGGGTGTCAGCTTGAGATTAACGGGACCATTTTCCCTATTGATCTGAAGCCGATCACCACCAGAGAATTTGAAGTAATTATAGGAATGGACTGGTTAGCATCCAATGATGCTCAAGTCGATTGTAAAAGAAAAAGAATTGCAGTTCTGGCACCAGACGGGTAGCAAATAATAATTCAAGGTGAACGACCACGTACAAGGATGCCTGTCATGTCTTTTGCCAAAGTACGACGTTATAACAACAAAGAAGGAATATTTTACATGGCATGTGTGGTCTCGACAGAGCCTACCAAACGATCCGTTGAAGATGTCGCCGTTGTAAAGGAGTTTGGTGATGTTTTTCCCGATGAGCTTCCGGGATTACCTCCGGATCGGCAGCTAGAGTTTACTATCGATTTGGTTCCAGGAGCAGCCCCTATTGCTCGTGCTCCTTATCGATTGGCACCATCAGAAATGGCAGAGTTGAGGAAGCAGTTGCAGGAATTACTCGATCGGGGATTCATTCGACCGAGTACTTCACCTTGGGGAGCACCTATCCTGTTTGTGAAGAAGAAGGACGGGTCTATGCGAATGTGTATAGACTATAGAGAACTGAACAAGATCACCGTAAAGAACAAATATCCATTGCCCAGGATTGATGATTTATTCGATCAACTTCAGGGAGCATCCTATTTCTCTAAGATTGATCTAAGATCGGGATATCATCAGCTGAAGATTTGAGAGTCGGATATCCCGAAGACTGCCTTCCGTACCCGTTACGGACATTATGAGTTCCTAGTGATGCCGTTTGGGTTAACCAATGCCCCTGCAGCTTTCATGGACTTGATGAACAGAGTGTGTCGTCCATTTCTTGACACCTCTGTTATCGTGTTCATTGATGATATACTGATCTATTCCCGGAGTCAGGAAGAGCACGAGACGCATCTACGTCAAGTTTTGGAGTTACTCCGTCGAGAGAAGCTGTATGCCAAGTTCTCAAAGTGTGAATTTTGGCTTCGTGAAGTTCAGTTTCTGGGACATGTTATTAGCAGCAAAGGTGTTGAAGTTGATCCTGCAAAGATCGAGGCTGTAATGAAGTGGGAGCCGCCGCGGAATCCATCAGAAATACGCAGTTTTCTTGGGCTAGCTGGATATTATAGGAGATTTGTAGAGAACTTCTCTTCTATTGCAGCTCCTTTGACCAAATTAACTAAGAAGGGCGAGAAGTTTGAATGGACTGAAGAACAGCAAGCTGCATTTCAGAAGCTGAAGCAAGCTTTGTGTGAAGCCCCAGTTCATGCATTACCACAAGGTGGAGAAGACTTTGTGGTTTACAGTGACGCCTCTAGGGTAGGTCTGGGATGTGTCTTAATGCAGAGGGGCAGGGTGATTGCGTACGCATCCAGACAATTGAAGGAAGCTGAGAAACAAATACCCGGTACATGATCTGGAACTAGCTGCTGTGGTGTTAGCATTAAAGTTGTGGAGACATTACTTATATGGAGTAAAGTTCAGGATCTATACGGACCACAAGAGTCTCAAATATTTGTTCGATCAGAAGGAGTTGAACATGAGGCAGCAGAGATGGATGGACTTACTCAAAGACTATGACTGCGAGATTTTATACCATCCAGGGAAGGCGAATGTAGTTGCAGACGCTCTCAGTCGAAAGGAGATACCCATTAGGGTTGTGTCTGCTTGTCTGAGCATAGTTAGTCGGCTACCTGAGCTGATTCGAATAGCCCAAGAGGAAGCAGGGAAGGCGGAGCATGTGAAAAGTGAACGCATGGTTAGCTATATTAACCAACTCGAGGAAAATTCTCAGCGATTGAAGACCTTTAAAGGCCAAGTATGGGTGCCAAAGCAGGGTGAGGCACGGAAGTTACTCCTCGAAGATGCGCATTGTTCCCGTTATGCTATACACCCGGGTAGCACCAAAATGTATCGGACGTTGAAGCCGTTATACTGGTGGCCGGGCATGAAGCGAGATATAGGAAGATATGTGGAACGGTGCCAAACATGCTTACAAGTGAAGTCCAATCATCAAAAGCCGTATGGAGAAATTCAGCCTCTACCTGTCCCAATGAAGAAGTGGGACGAGGTCACTATGGACTTTGTGACAAAACTTCCTCGAACGCCACGTGGACACGATGCAATATGGGTGATCGTGGATCGACTGACCAAATCCGCTCAGTTCATACCCATACGTGAAGATTATAAAGTTAGCAAATTAGCCAGAATCTATATTGATGAAGTAGTCTGTAGACACGGGGTACCATCCTCCATTATATCCGACCGAGATAGTCGATTTATGTCTGGGTTTTGGCAGAGCTTCCAAAAGCAGTTTGGATCGAAAGTTTTAATGAGTACTGCTTACCATCCTCAGACTGATGGACAAAGTGAAAGGACTATTCAGACATTGGAGGATATGCTTCGTGCCTGTGTTATAGATTTTGGTGGGAGTTGGGAAGACCACCTACCTCTAGTGGAATTTGCATACAATAATAGTTACCACTCCAGCATCCAGATGGCGCCGTATGAAGCACTGTATGGAGCACCATGTCGTACCCCTACCTGTTGGACAGAGTTAGGGGAGAAGCCATTAGCCGGACCCGAGATTGTCGCTCAAACCGAGGAGAAAATTCGAGAAATTCGAGAACATTTGAAGGTTGCTCAAAACCGCCAAAAGCAGTATGCGGATCGTCGAGTGAAACCTATAGAGTTTCAGGTTGGTGATATGGTGATGCTTAAGGTTTCCCCGTGGAAGGGTCTGATTCGTTTCGGAAAGAAAGGTAAGCTGAGTCCTCGCTTTATCGGCCCGTTCCCGGTATTACAAAAGGTGGGAGCTGTAGCCTATCGGTTAGAGCTACCCAAGGAGTTAAGAGGCATTCACAACGTCTTCCATGTGTCGCATTTGAGAAAGACTCTGTTTGACGAGTCCCAACGAGTGCCTTTACCTAAAATTGAAATAGATGAAAAGCTGAGGTATCCAGAGCAGCCAGAAAAGATTTTAGACCGCAAGGTGAGACAGCTGCGGAACAAGAAGATTAATATGGTAAAAGTACAGTGGCGATATCACAAGGGCTCGGATGTAACTTGGGAAGCCGAAGAGGAAATGAGGGCGAAGTACCCCCAATTGTTTGCTTGATTCCGGGGACGGAATCTTATAAAGGGGGGGAGAACTTGTAACGCCCATTTTCAAAAAAAAAAAAAAAGTGAATAGTACTCCGGCGGCGTGAATAGTGCTCGCGACGCGACGTGAATAGTGCTCGCGACGCGAAGGCCCGGCAGAAGCTTCTCGAGAAGTGCGCGATGAGGTAAGTGCCTACGTAATGGTCACGACGCGACCGGGGGTCCGTCGCGACGCGAAGAGGGTCCAGAGGCCTATAAATAGGAGCTCCAAGCCTCATTTTTGGGCAAAACAAATACTAAACACTTATATACTATAGAGGAGTGTGTTAGTAAGGAAGAGGTGCTATAAGAGAGGGAAGTCAATAGGTTCGGGTAGCGATCGTCGTCTCGACATACGGAAAGTAAGTTCCAAACCTTTAGTACAATTATAATAGTATTTTGCATATAATATGAAGGGAACGACTGCTAGTCATTTTGACTTATATCAAATAACCAAGTTCGAGCCGGGAGATAACCCAGGCTATGGAGACTTTGTTCCGAAATAATGCTAATTGATTTACTTACGAGAACGGTGCCTAGGCCGGTTACATGGGATCTGGTTGTTGGATTTTCCGAAAGGCTAAAATGCTGAAAGGATCCTGCCACCCCATCTAATCTTCTACCTGGCCGTTCTTTACTTGATAAATCATGAAGTGTTATTTTGGAACTATTAAAAAGGGTGAATGGAAGATTTATAAATGATAGATTTTGTACTGTGATAGCAGTCAAGGTTGGAAGAGGATACAATGCAGAAAAAGACAAAAGCTTTAGTCAACAACCAGGTGAGTAATCGATACCTAAGTGTTACTTTTCTTGTGGGGCAAAATTACCGGTTCATGTGATTGGGACCACCTTTTCGTGGGGTCACATACTCGGTACTCGTGGTTGAGACCACCTTTCCTGTAGGGCTACTGACTATTGTTGGTGGTTGGGACCACATATATACGTTGTGACGATCGTGTAAGCAGTAATTGTGGTGGGACCACATACAAGTGTTGTGATGGCTTAATCGGCCGGCAGTTCTATCACTCACTCAGGGGATGCACATTGAGTCCTTAGGACTCGATATTGTTGGGAACCATGATATGATGTGGAAGCTGAAAATTCTATGTTGTGTATTTTTTTGTAACGCTTATCGATTATTCATTGAGCTTGTATAGCTCACCCCTGTGGATACTAACTGTGCAGGTGATATAGACCCTACTAAAGGGAAAGAGGTGCTTCGGGGTTAGAGCAGATAGTAGCAGCCCGGCTTTGCGGAGATTTCGTACTCCCAGATACTACTTGTGTGCTTTTGGCTTGTAATATATTCCCCTGTATAATATTTTGTTGAATAAAATATGTTTTAAAGCGTGTAAAATAAAGGGGTGTATTTATATTAAAAGCCGGGTGTTACATCTAGTATCCACAATCATCTCAATAACATCTATCTCAAAGATGTATAAATCGAAAGAGGAAAAAGGAGCATAAACGGTCAATATCAACTCAATATTACTAAAACTCCCAAATCAGTTGTTTTACTCATTCAACCGTAGGAACTTGACAATAATCACAACAATAGCTCAAAATGCATCCACTAACAACATATATAACAATTTATAGCTAAATCACGAAGATTGAAAACTAGGGTTTGAAACCCCAAACCCGAGAAATACTCACCTCGAGGAATTAGTAATCACGAGCACGTTCATGGGTTTAGATCCACACTTCTCTATGTTTCCCCACGAACCTACAGGCTACAATTGACTCAAAATCGCCATATTCAGTTCTCAAAATCGAAAAAGATGATTTTCTCCTCGAAATGAAGTTTCTGGAAGTTTATATGGGTGTGCACACAGTTAGCGGCGCTAACTTTAATATTTCAGCCCGTGTTCGTTTTTGCACGCCCCGTGTAACTCACTGCCTGCCCACTGCACTTGAACACGACCTATGTACATGAACACGACCCATGTTGGTCCAGCAGTGTCTCAAATAAGTTTTTAAAGCATCTTTACACGACCCGTGTAACCTCTTTTTGGCATTTTTGAAGCTTAAACTTCTTCCAAATGGGTTTCTAATCACCCAAACTCATACAACAACCTAACTAATCTTAATCAGAACCAAATTAGTATATAAGAAAGGCTTTAACCTCATCTTACTCCTCAAACAACTCAAAACTCAAAAGCAATCACAAAAGATCGCCACACCTTACTCTAAGCAACTCATAGCATAGCTAGAACCTTACCAAACTATAAGGTAATAACTCTACTTACCTTAATAAGCATCTCAAATGAAAATGGTCTTACAATTCCCCAACCTTTGCTGTGTTTTTTTACACCGGAAAAAGGATGTTGCTGCGTTTGTTTTTCTGAACGAGAAGGAATATGATGAAGGAGGCTGAGTGTGGTAGCGAGAGGATGATGGTGGCCGGCGAATGAGTGTGGTGATGAGAGGATGGTGGTGGCCGGCCGTAGGGTTTTGTGATGGCGTAGGAGGCGGGATTAAGAAACCGATGAACAGGAAGGAGATGATGACGACGTGATAAAGGAAAGAGAAAGTTAGTTACCTAAATTAGTGGAATTAGTGTCTAATTTAAATGGATTAATTTAGAATATATTTAATTAATAATTATTCAATTACTATAATGCCGTTATCCAAATTCTTAAATTGTATATATATATATATATATATATATATATATATATATATATATATATATATATATATATATATATATATATATATATATATATATATATATATATATATATATATATATATATATATATATATAGGGTTAGGATCGGTAGGAACCCAAAATACGGTAGGAACCGCGATGACTCTTTTCGTCCAATAACTCTCATAAGGGCAATAAAGTCAAAACGTCTTCCTTCGACGTGACGCAATCACGTGCGACGCACGTCCACGGAACGAAATACGAACTCGAGTATTTAAGTGGGTTTTTTTTCAACGTGATTTAAGTGGTTTTTTTTTCTCGTTTTTTTCCTTTTTCGTTTTTTTATCTTTTATTTTTTATTATTTATTTATTTTTTTAAATTTCGTTTTTTTCCTTTTTCGTTTTTTGTATCTTTAATCTAATCATTTTGGATCATGATATTTTTAATCATAACGTTTTGGATCATGTATTTTTGGATCATAACATTTTGGATCATAATTTTTTTGCATATTTGATCATAAGTTTTGAATTATTTTGTCGTTATATGTTTTTTTAACTCGTTTTGGATCATAACGACTTTTGGATCTTGAATCATAACGAATAGTGCATCTTTGATCATAGGTTTTGAATCATAAAACATATTTTGGTTTTAATATTTTTGGATCATATGTATTTTTTTTGCTATTTTGATGTGTTTTTTTACTTAAAATATAAAATGAACACGAACAAAACCTTTTTTTCAAATTTTTTTTTTTTGCAAACTTACTAATAAAATATCTACAATTATCCAATAAATTTTCATAATTTTTGGAATTTTTTTTTTAATTTTTGATTTTTTATAATAATAAAAAATAAATTTTTTTTTCAAATTTTCATGATTGTGCTTGTTTTGTAGAGAATTAAATTTTAAGAACTTTGGTTTTTTTAGAATTTTTTTTTTGTACAAACAAAAAAAAAGTTATGGTCCAAAAACTAAGCTGGGAGAATAAAAAAAACCCAGCAAACCATGTAGCGACAAGTGTCGCAATTTGGTGGGGGGTCTCGTTGCAATTACCATATTAGCCTTATTAATTTGTATTATCCACACAATAGTTTTGATTTTTATACAAGTAGCCACCCAAGCTTTTAAGATGTGACATTTTATTCTAAAAAAAACATATTGATGAATCATTTTTTCGTAAATCAAGTTTTTATTCACGTTACGGACAATTTTAGTGAATAACAACAAAATTATCATAAAAATGAATCATCAAGTTGTTTTTTCGAGAATTTTTTTTGTGAATGATGTTATTTTTGCATAATCTATTGATTCATTTTGTTGTTTCGCCGAAAAATATGTAAATAAAAACTTCTTACCTTCCTACAAAAAATTCATTTCTTACCGGATCCCAATTCGATATATATATATATATATATATATATATATATATATATATATATATATATATATATATATATATATATATATATATATATATATATATATATATATATATATATATATATATATATATATATATATATATATATATATATATATATATATATATAGATGTAGGTTCAAATACCTTTTTTAAATACTGTGTGACTGTGCGACCTAATATTATCCATCGTTTTCACAAGGGCACGATCGGAATGAAACCTAGAAATTCCTATTAACACGTCATTGTGATTCACCGGAAACCGAACTCGGCCTCTGCCTCTCGGACCTCCGAATCACCGTCTTCCTCAGCCGGTAGCACCACCATCGAGGGTCAGCGGCTTTGCCGCCTCCGGTGGTCTTCTTCAAAGAGCGATGTGTAAAGCTTTGGGGTCGATTTCATATACGAGATCTGAAATTCCAGTCGCTCGTCGGCCTGCAATAAAAAAATTTGAGCCTCGATTAGGGATTGAATCGCAAAGAAGAAGACGTGAGATTGACTCAACAGGCAAAATTTTTTGTTTCTTTACTGTAAAATTCATTCTTCTTTTTTTACTGTAAAAATCATTCTTATTGTTTCATTCTCTAAGAATGTTAAAACCCATTCTTCTTCTTTCATTATCTAAGAATGTTACTGTAAAGGCATTCTTGCGTCATTTTATTGGTTTGTGTTTTGTTAAGTCCATTCTCTGAGAATGAGTGTTTTTTATTGGTGTGTGTTTTGGTAAGTCAATTATCTGAGAATGAGTGTTAGTTTTTATTAGTTTGTGTTTTTGGTAAGTCCATTATCTAAGAATGGGTGTTAGTTTTTTATTGGTTTGTGTTTTGGTAAGCCTATTCTAGGAGAATAGTACGTTTTTTGTCACAAGTAAGTCCATTCTCTTTGAATGGTTCAAGAAATTTGATGTATTCTCAAGGAATTCGAAGATACTGTAATTAATTTAAAAACCCACAAACTATTCTTTGACAAAAAAACGTACTATTCTCCTAGAATGGGCTTACAAAACACAAACCAATAAAAAACTAACACTCATTCTCAGAGAATGGACTTACCAAAAACAAAAATCAATAAAAACTAACACCCATTCTCAGATAATGGACTTACCAAAACATAAACCAATAAAACCTAACATCCATTCTCAGAGAATGTGATACTAAAAGCCCTTGTGTATCCGCCTCTCAGTCGCTCATCAATGTCTCTCTCGAACCCTCTGATTCTTTTTGTCACTCGGTCAATTAACGCACACACACACCAGATCGGTGACCAGAGTCCCGTTCCTGACCAACAGCGCCGCAAACGGCGAAAAAAAACGGATTTTTTACAGCCCTTGATTGTAGCATGCGTATCGAATATTCAGTTGAAATGGATTTGGGGATTTTTACCTTTTTACCCTTAATCGTGGTTTGTTATTTGGAAACACGTGCATTCAAAGTGTTTTATTAAAAAAATGGGTTTTTTTTACTGCCCTTGATTATAATCATCTAATGGCCCACATTGAGTCTTACAATAACACAATACTTAAGAATTTCATTTAATACTAACTATATATATATATATATATATATATATATATATATATATATATATATATATATATATATATATATATATATATATATATATATATATATATATATATATATAGAAATTACACCAATGGTCCTTGTGGTTTGGGGTAGTTTGCATGGTCGGTCCCTAATTTTTGTTTTTAACTCGGACCGTTCCTACTTTTTAATTTTGTTACGCGCTTGGTCCCAGCCAGAAGTGAAAAGTCTAGATTGCCCTTAATGATCCTATTTTTCAATTTTCTATTAATTATTATTATTATTTTTAGTTAATAAAAAGGGAAAAGAATTAACCCTACCCCTATTTTTATGCAAACAATATTCCGTAATCCCCTCCCCCCTTTTCGACCAATCCTTCACCTCCGGCAAACCACTACCACTCTTCTTCATCTTCTCCGGCAAGTTCTATTTACAAAAAGAACCAGCAAAAATAAAACAAATTTCTGCAACTTGAAAACCCAAAAGATCTACTGCTTGAAAAGCCAAATTCCCAACTACTTCTCGACCTTCTCCTATTTCGGTAAAACCAAAGCAAACATTTTCCCTGCACTTCCATCCCTTGTGCAAGCCGCCATCGATCCCACCCGCATCCGGAAAATGATCATCGACTAACATCGACTAACAGATACTTGCTGCAACACGACCACTAAACCCATCGCAGGTCTCTTCCACCACCACCCAACCCGTCACAACCCCTCACATGAAAAAATGATCCAAAAAATTTATGCACCTTGATTACCCTATCGTTTCTCAATCAAGAACACCGGAGCATCACTGCTTGACTGCATAAATGGCATACACATACGGCTTCTGCTCTTCGCCTTCCATTTCCTTTAGTAAGAGAAGCTTCAATTACCCTATCGTTTCTCAATCAAGAACACCCCATCTCTGAATCAACCCGATTTCTTTACAATAATCAGTTTCTGAAGTAACCCACAACTTAGAACCTCCAAATTCAAATCTATCTCCAGATGATAAAAAGAAAAGCTATGTCTGGGTCAACCCCAAAAACCTGAAAGCTTCACAATTGAAGAAAAAAAATATTTTGAATCAAGGTATACTTTCTCACCGGTGTAGCATAAGCCTCACATTCATCACAATCCAACCTAATTCCAAGGACGATTCCGCCACCGACGACGGCAAATCCACCGGTAATCGTTGTCGTCTTGATACCAATTCCAACCTCTTCTCCGACAGAGAGAAAATTCTCGCTTTTCACGGCTTTCTTTATCTTCGACATGCTTTGGTCTGGTAAGAGATTCCTCTGCCAATTACATCAAATGTTTAAAGCTCCAAATGCTTTCTTCATCGGTATCTATCTTATAGGTCGCCAGGTACATTCGGGAGGTACATTCGGGAGGTAAATGAGAGGATCATTGGCGGAGGGAAGGTAGAAAACCACCCCCACATCCACGACGGCGCTAATCCCATTGCCGGAGTAGAAGAACGGAAGAAGACGAAGGAGGTCCAGGGTTGGAGTGAATCGGGAAAGTGAAAACATAATTTAGACTTTTTGTTGGGATTTAGTTTATTTTTCTTTTTTTAACTTAAAAATAATAAACAAATAAATGATAAATTAAAAAAGAAATTATTATGGGTAAAATAGACTTTTTACGTGTGGCAGGGACCAAGCGCGTAACAAAATCAAAATATAGGGACTGTCCGAGTTAAAAAAAGTTAGGGACCAAGCGTGCAAGTAACCCCATACCACAGGGACCATTCGTGTAATTTACTCATATATATATATATATATATATATATATATATATATATATATATATATATATATATATATATATATATATATAGGGTTAGGATCCGGTAGG
This sequence comes from Cichorium intybus, assembly GCA_023525715.1. Taxonomy (NCBI): domain Eukaryota; kingdom Viridiplantae; phylum Streptophyta; class Magnoliopsida; order Asterales; family Asteraceae; genus Cichorium; species Cichorium intybus. The sequence continues at coordinate 150,706,031 of CM042011.1, forward strand.
AACCGCGATGACTCTTCTCGTCCAATCATTCTCATAAGGGCAATAACGTCAAAACGTCTTCGTTCGACGTGACGCAATCACGTGCGACGCACGTCCACGGAACTAAATACGAACTAGAGGATTTAAGTGGGTTTTTTTTCAACGTGATTTAAGTGGGTTTTTTTTTCGTTTTTTCTTTTTTCGTTTTTTTTTATTTTTTTATTTTTTATTTTTTATTTATTTTTTTTTCAAAAAAAATTATTTTTTTTTCAAAATTTTTTTTATTTTCGATTATACTCGGTTTTTAGTGTTTTATTTTTTTTAATTTTTAATTTTTTTATTTTTTTTGAATGCTACAGTACTCGATTTTTATTTTTTTTTATTTTGATTTTTTTTCATTTTTTATGTATATTTTTAATTTTTAATATTTTTTAATCTTAATTTTAACGTTTTTTTTCGTATCTTTAATCTAATCATTTGGGATCATGATATTTTTAATCATAACATTTTGGATCATGTATTTTTGGATCAACATTCTGGATCATAGTTTTTTTGCATCTTGGATTATAAGTTTTGAATCATTTTGTCGTTGTATGTTTTTTTTATCTCATTTTGGATCATAACGACTGTTGGATCTTGAATCATAACGAATTTTGGATCTTGGATCATAAGTTTTGAATCATAAAACATATTTTGGTTCTTAATATTTTGGATTATAGACTTTTTTTTTGGTAATTTGATAAGTTTTTGCTTAAAAATAAAAAAGAATATACACATAAAAACTTATTTTCAAAAAAATCTTTTTACAAACTTACTAATATGATGTCTAGAATGATCCCTTAAATTTTCATAATTTTTGAAGGATTTTTTTTTTATTTTTTTGAGTTTTAAATATAAAAAATAATAAAAAATATATTTTTTTCAGTTTTTCATGATTGTGCTTGTTTTGTAAAGAATTAAATTTTAAAAACTTTCGTTTTTTCAGATTTTTTTTTTTACAAAAAAAAAAAGTTAAGGCCAAAATACAAAGTGGGTGGAAAAAGAAAAAAGTTTAACCAATAGGAGCTTGACACGTGGCGCATGACTTTGGAGGTGTTTGGAGGCCCGTGGAATACGAATCTGATGTAGGAACTCTTTTACTATATTGACCATTTTGACCTTCAAGACTTATGTTTCCCTCCCTCTTAGTTTCTCATATGTACAAAAATAGTCCTTCAATTTTAAAACATAATAATTTTTTTCACATTGAATCTAATCCATTCAATTTTCAAGATGAAATGTTCAGATTTGTCCTCGCGGTTCTTACCGGATTTTGGGTTCCTACACGATCCTCCTTCTATATATATATATATATATATATATATATATATATATATATATATATATATATATATATATATATATATATATATATATATATATATATATATATATATATATATATATATATATATATATATATATATATATATATATATATATATATATATATATATATATATATATATATAGAGAGAGAGAGAGAGAGAGAGAGAGAGAGAGAGAGGACGGTTCCTTTGAGAATAGAAATTATATTGATATCGTGAGAATGAATCTCAGCCAATTATTTTATCAAAACAACCGCGTTGAAATTTTAAATATTATAAGGGCGCTCTAGTAATTTTACAGTCTAAAAATATAAACCATATATTCTCAAATAAAAAAACAGATTTTTTCGGCATAAGCTTCGATCGTATCTCATCAATTTCAGTAAATCGATTACAAATTCAGTTAATTCTTCATTCATACCAAAATCGAAAGCAACAATTTATTCAATCTACAAATTCGATCACAAATTCACGTCTAAACCAGAGAAATTTACAAAATTCGATCATCGATTCACATCAATAATGACTATAGAGTACAGAAGCCAGCAATCCCAATTGAATCGCAAAAAAATTGATCGAATATCAACATAAAAGCATCAGATACGTCGAAATCATCATCAAAACAAAATTTGACTTTGAAAATCAGGTTTTCTATTTCTTCGAATACTGCTTTGTACGATTCAAGCTTAATAACAATTTCAGTTCTTCGTTGTTCTTTATATGTTTTTATTAATTATTACAGTTTGGATTACTATTTGATACATTTCAATGAGTTCAATTTCATATGAAGAAGGTTCTTCTTCAACGTTTCAACAATACACTAATATTCAAACATGACTGAAGGTAAGAACAAATTCATAACTGAATCCTCCTCTTGTATTCATATACGATTTTCAGCTAATACATATGAATCAATTTAAAGCTTTTGTTCATGATAATCATAAACGATTAAGTGTTTAAACTTCAGTTTATATTATATATAAAATACTCATTCATAGGTGATTATACAATAAAACAAACAAAAACACATATTCATAACTGATTAATTTTATTATAAAATATCTATTCACAACTGATTATTCATATGTGAATAGTTACATACTTATATATGAACATTCATATTCAACAACAAATTATTCATATATGAATCAAAAAAATATTAACATACTTAATAATCATCTGTGAATAGGAGTTTATGATTAATAAAATATCTATAATGATATATAAACATAAATGAATATTCATATATGAATACTCATAAAAATCTCACTTCTGAATAGTTGTATTCTAAAATACTCATATATGAGTATTCGTATATGAATCAAAAAAATAATCAATCATGTATGAATATTCATGTGTTTATATGTGAACATCAATAAAAAATTCATTAATCATGTATGAATAACTAATATATTTTTGTTGTTTTTAAATCAGCTGAAAATTCAGGTTCAACAAATGAATCAAATTGTCCTAATTTGATACAAGAATTGACTTATAGACCATATGTACCTGAAGAATTTGTTCCAGTTAAAGATTCTATCTTCAATTCCTTACATGAGGTGATTAAAATGTATACTAACTATGCAACAATGGCTGGTTTTGATACACGTTTGAGTACCCAATCGAGATTTGGAAATGATCAAATATAAAAAGGCAAAATTATACTCTGGCCCATCGAAGTCTGCATATGTGTTCTAAAATACCCTTAAAGTTAAAATTTTGCTCTTGAGGGGTCTAAGGTCTAACTTGACCTGTTTAAAAGGGACCAATACCGTCAATTTCCGGTTCCACTCCAAACATTCGCTTAGTCGGAAAGATGAAGACGTCGATGTGGACACGCAAGCATGAGAAAGTCAAGGTTACTGTTCGCTGCTTGGTCCCTACGTTTTCCATCCACGAATTGTGTATAAAAGGTGAGTCCCTAATTAGAACAAAGTGTAAAATATCGTGACCCTCTCCGATCAAAACAGTGAGAAATCGAAATCGAGTGTGTGGTGTTAGCGGTAAAATTATTTGTTCGTTAGCAAGCAGGTGTAACGTTCGTGATGGATCCAAGCTACGATGGTTTGTTCGCGGAATTCTCAGTCCACGACATGCTAGACAGCCTAGCGATGGAAAACGACGACATCACGGTGTCAGTGCAGCTGGAGATGGCGCTGCTCCGTGAAGAGATCGAGGCAGGAATCAACATTGTGCAGGCGGAGAATGCTAGGCTAAGAGGTGAGGTGAACAGGTTCAAGAAAGTCATGAAGAGGGTGTTCATCGGAGGTCTCGTGTGTTTGGTGGCCGTCGGGATCGGCTTCGCGTTGTTTAAGTAGGTAGGTTAGTTGGGTGGGTAACTGGTTCGGGTATGGTATGTCGTTTTTAACAGTTTAGGGTTTGTTGGTGGTAAAAAGGTAAAGTCCTGCTAGTGTTTTGGTGCAGGCATTTTGTCGATGTGTTGCTTAATCGTAGTTTAGGTTTGGTATTTTAAGTAGGCCTTTTAAGTATGGTATTTTGTTGTTGGTAAACGGTTGCCCATCTATGGAAACGACACTGCTATAAGCAGTTTATGATTTATAATTGTTTCATTTCAATGGTTGTTTGAAAGATTTATATGTGATCTATGGAAACGACACTGCTATAAGCAGTTTATGATTATCAAACATGTATTGACCATTTGGGTTATGCTAAATAAACCAAGTATTGGGGAATAGAGTTATAAAACATGTATTCAACCATGCTTATAATGGTTAAACCATGCTTATAATCGTCATTAATTTGATGAAACCTCGACTTATGCCTAACAACTTAACATTCAACACATCAATTAAACAAGTAAATATCTAAGAAGCCATTAACATTCAACCTAACAACTTAACATTCAACACATCAGTTAAACCACTTTCACACACCATTAAACATTTAGAATTCATTTACACACCATTAAAGATACAGAAACCACAGATTCAACTTATTACAAACCACACATTCAACTGAATATCCAGGAAACCGTTAAATTGTTAATGCAACACCAAATACCTATATGAATTAATCCACATTCATTGGGACATCAGCTGACATCCCCTCACCACTTGCAACTTCAACCCTTTTTCCCAGCTTTTTTTTAGAATCTTTTCAGACCTTTTGGGCTCACGCTTTCTTGTAACAACACTTTCCTGAGTCATATTTTGGCCCTCCTGCACCGATGTGGTAGCATTTGTTGATTTTCCACTGGAACTTGCCCCAACTTTTTTGCATGTTAACTTGTTATGTCCAGGCATTTTACATATACCACATAACACTATTTTCCCAGCTTTTGACACAGTATGATTTGTAGACCTCTCAAATGCATCTTTCTTTCGCCTTATAGTTGGCCTCCCTGGCATTCTTCTTCTAATGGGGGGTAAAGGTGGAATAAACTCCGTTTTGGGCCACATTTCTGATCCATTCATCCCAAGGATAGGATGTTTGTAACTGTTTTTGTAAAAGGTTGCAAGATATAAAGGATCAACAAATTGCTCTATAGTCCCATTTAGATATGATATACTAGCCACAGAATGCACACATCCATAACCGTTTAATTCCCATAATCTGCAAGTACAATTTTTTTTCTCCAAGTCCACTGCGTATGCCTCACCCATATTTCTTGTCTCAAATTGCATCAACCCACAAGGAAGGACCTGCCAGTACCTGATCAAAAGATCATATGATTAGTAACTTTTTTTACCAATTAACAATAAACACTGCATAATGTAATAGTACCTTTGATGGATTTTGAGATCGCTTATTTTTTTCCTAATAACTGGACAAATTTCGTATTCAGGCCAATCATTTCCTTTAAGGTTCATCCTATGCATTCTGTCCATCACATACATCCTAATTTCTTCCAGCATTGTGATAATAGGTTTTTTCCTAGCTTCAGTAATTACACTATTAAATGTTTCTGAAAACCCATTCTCTACAGCATCACACATGCTACCAAATTTGAAAAATGCTCTGGACCATGTTTTAGGATTCTTATCTAATAGATACTCATGGGCTGCATTGCTTAGCTGCTGAATCTCCTTCTTGACTGCATTGAAATGGGGTTCTGTTGTAGCCTTGCTTGCTTTCCAGAAAAGGTTCTCAAAATGAGCTCCTATGAATCTCTTTTTAAAGTTAGCATAAATGTGCCTTGCACACTGCCTATGCTCTGCCTCTGGTAGCACCTCTTTTACTGCTTCAAGTAGTCCCTAGAACAAGAAAATTAAAATAATTTAGCAGACCCTTATTGTATAAAAGTTAAGTTATGTAAGTAGAGTACCTTATGTTGATCAGACATCAAAGACACAGTAAGACCTGTTTCAAGGTGCAAGTCATCTGCAAGCAATTCCAAGAACCATTTCCAGTTTTCCTTATTTTCCACACAAACAACTGCCCAAGCAATAGGAAATATCTGGTTATTTGCATCCCTACCCACAGCACTTAACAGCTCCCCATTACATAAACCCTTTAGAAAACAACCATCCAAGTTAATAAGCCTTCTACATCCACTTCTCCAACCCTTCTTTAGCCCATCAAAACAAACATAAAATTTGCTAAAGTAATTTGTCCCATCTGGCATGCTATTCACAGCAAGCTTTACAGTGGACCCGGGATTTGATCTCTTTATTTCCTCACCATAAGACCATAGCTTGGCATAATGTTCCACAATGGTACCTTCAATTAGGGTTAAGGCGTATTTTTTTGCTCTCCTACACTGGCTCATGCTTACATGTATGCCAAAATCCTTTTTTACCTCCTCCCTAAGTAGTCTGACATTCATTTTCTGTTTGTGTAGTATCTCATTAGTGTAATGGCTGCCAATCCAAGCATAAGTCACAATGGAACCCAATTTGAAGTTTCTTGCACAATTATGCTCATCTCTAAGGGACTTAATTTGAAATGATCTTTCTTCAGTCATCCATGAACCCCAAAGCCTAAAAGTGCAGTCACCATTACAACATTTTACTAACAACCTATTTCTGTCATTCTTTTTGTAACATAACTGATACCCATTAGCCACAGCATAATTACAAAGCATACCTTTTAGTTGTTTAGGATTTTCGAATCTCATACCTAATACAGGCACTTGCTTTTTCCATTCAATCTCAGGATTGAACCTAGTTGGGCACTCCAGTGGTTGGTTGCTTGCATCAACATCCAAGTCTTGTTCTTCATCACCCATGACAATTGCTGCCTCATACATGTCTTCTTCCTCATGTGGTCTTCTGAGTGACACTTCCCCTGTAGCAGATATGTTTTCATCAGGACTAACAACTTCATCATTTTCTTCATCGATCCAGTCCTGTATGTTAACACCTTCGTGATCCATATAAACTGGCAGAGTAACTCCACAATGGTGTAGTATCTCTATAAATTCCACATACTCCATTTCGTCTGAAATTAACCGTAACCCATGAGGAACATCGTAATCCGGCAGACAATAGTACACGTTCTTGCATTTTCTTTGAGCGAACCTTTCAAGAAACGCGATAAACTCGTTGAACTCCATCCCCGAAAAATCAACGGCGTCAAGGTCGTGCTGCATGCCTTCGATGTACCCAAATGGTTGCCGATTGAAGGTTCCGTTGAAGTGTAACTCAATGACGATATCCGCTATCATCGTTCGATCCGCTGTTACACACTTGGGGAAAACCTACAGATTTCAGGGTTCAGGGTTTTTGTTTGTTTGCCCTTCATTTTTTTGAATTTTCTTCCACTCGAAATGATATAAGAATTGTTTGTTGACTGGGATAATTGTTCCAAGCTGACTCACGTGATGACTACTTCAAAGGAAGCTGACTCAACTGCTGATTAGGACGTTTTACCGGCTTACCCGTTCATTTTTTATAAAAGGACGTTTTAAACATTGACCTCCAAAATTGGTGCCCTTAAAGAGCAAAAATAATCTTTCAGTGACCAAATGAATCAACATGTAAGACCTTATGGTGCTACAGTGTCATTTAGCCATATAAAAAATGTGTTTTGTGCAATAAGAGTGGTAAAGGTAAAAAGAAGTCTTGTGATACACTTGCTACATGATCTATTAGAAGAATATAAAACTTTCATAAGATAGTTACTGGATACACGACAAAGATTATATTTGAGTGTTTATATGGAACAACAAATTATAAAGTTTTAGAATTCCATGAATTGCACAACCACCCACTGGTGAGTGTTGAGGATATATGCCATTTGAAAAAGGCAAAGGAAATGTCATAATCAGAAAAAGAATTCATAGTCCGGGCATCAACAGCAAAAATGGGCCCAACAACACCTTATAAATTGCGAGCAACCTTGAGAGGAGGTTATGAGTATATGATGCCTAAAGTGGCAGACTACAAAAATGTTAGA